>SJXQ01003685.1:261605-615368 GCA_006408695.1 Aepyceros melampus | reverse complement strand
CACATCATCATGATTATCTGGGTCATGAAGATCTTTTTTGTACAGTTCTTCCGTGTATTCTTGCCACCTCTTCTTAATATCTTCTGCTTCTGTTAGGTCCAGACCATTTCTGTCCTTTATCGAGCCCATCCTTGCATGAAATGTTCTCTTGGTATCTCTAATTTTCTTGAAGAGATCTGTAGTCTTTCCTCTTCAGTTCTTTTAATGAGGGAGATAAAGAGGACTAAGAAATGTACATGATTCTGGCTTGGCACGTAAATGCAAGAATCGTGATCTACTACTAATCAAGAGAAATAATAAGGAGGGGGAAGAGGTTTGGGGGCAACATAAAGAGTTCATTTTGGGATATCTTAGATCTGAGGTACCTTAGTGTCAGACTTTATTTTTGGGGGCTCCAAAATCACTGCAGATGGTGATTGCAGCTATAAAATTAAAAGACACTTACTCCTTGGAAGGAAAGTTATGACCAACCTAGATAGTATATTCAAAAGCAGAGACATTACTTTGCCAACAAAGGTCCGTCTAGTCAAGGCTATGTTTTTTTGTGTGGTTATGTATGGTTGTGAGAGTTGGACTGTGAAGAAGGCTGAGCACCGAAGAACTGATGCTTTTGAACTGTGGTGTTGGAGAAGACTCTTGAGAATCCCTTGGACTGCAAGGAGATCCAACCAGTCCATTCTGAAGGAGATCAATCCTGGGTGTTCTTTGGAAGGAATGATGCTAAAACTGAAGCTCCAGTACTTTGGCCACCTCATGCGAAGAGTTGACTCATTGGAAAAGACCCTGATGATGGGAGGGATTGGGGGCAGGAGGAGAAGGGGACAACAGAGGATGAGATGGGTGGATGGCATTACTGACTTGATGGAGATGAGTTTGGGTGAACTCCCGGAGTTGGTGATGGACAGGGAGGCCTGGCATGCTGCAATTCATGGGGTCGCAAAGAGTTGGACATGACTGAGTGACTGAACTGAATTGAACCTTATTACACAGCTGGAAATGTGCATTCGGAATTCAGAAGACAGTCTGGTTAGAGATGAGGCTTTTGTAATTATTGGCATGTGGGCTAATGAAAACCATAGTAATGGATGATGTCTCCCAGAGAGAGCTGGGCAGCGAATACTGAATGAAGAAGTATTGCGAAGGAAAGAGGCAGAGGAGCACTTGGAAAGGTAAGAGGAAAACCATGGAGTCATAAGGAGAGCATAGCCAATATGAGTTCAAGTAAGATAAGGACTGAAAAAAGTAATCACTGAATCTGAGAATTCGGAAGTCATTGATAACTTTAGAATGTACCATTTCAGTTGGATAGCTGGAGCAAAGTCACATGTGCAGACTGGATAACCTACTTTGATACAAATCAGAAAACAACACTCTAAAGATTAGGTTAAAAGGGACCAGAAAGTTGTCCAGCTCTCCCATTCCATCTTTTCAGCTCTTACTATATGATGGTACCAGATGATCTTTCACTGGACTGATATAATTGAGCAGCCCCAGGTTTTCTTGCTGTTCCTCTGCTTAATAATATCTCTGGCTTTGGAGATAATTGTGTTTAGAATTAAAAAGTTTCCTCTGCTCTGAGGGCTTCTTTCTGGGGTGAGGGAGTAAAGTAAATCTCCAAGAACTGAGAACTTTATCTTTTATTATTCCAACTGTCTGTCTTTCCTTCTGGCTTTTCATCAGACTTTAGTCCAGGACTCTAAACTAAAGAGGGACTAACTGAACAGTTATTGAATGATTAGTATATGGAGCCAACAAAGAAGCTTATTACCCTCAAACACCAAATATGTGTCAATTAGTCTTTGAAGGCAAGACAAGCTATGAATGTTCAGAGATTAATATACCACCCCACTACCCACAAAATAAGACAAGGCTGGATCACCTTACATGGAGTTCTGTAATATTCTGTGGCTTTTGATGTGGCTATTCCAGACCATGTCTTGTAGTAATCACTAAATGGGACTGATTTAATTGATCTGAAAATACAAAATAAAACCAGGCAGTGAGTAGCATGCAAACTTGCTTTTTAAAATTATTTTATCAGAGTAGACTCTTTCAGATATTTTGTTATAAGCCATTAGTGTGTGCGCGCGTGTGCTATGTCACTTCAATTGTGTCCGACTCTTTGCAGCTCTATGGACTGTAACCTGCCATGGGTTCTCCAGGCAAGAATATTGGAGAGGGCTGTCACACCCTCCTCCATGGAATCTTCCCTACCCAGGAATTAAACCCATACCTCTTTATGGGCACCACACGCCTGTACTGGCAGGTGGGTTCTTCACCACTAGTGCCACCTGGGAAGCCCCCACAAAACACTAGGCTGATCTGCAAATTCTAGCATGGTTATTTCTAACAAATGAATCTAACATAATTTTCCACTAATACATGCAAATCACAAAAAAGATCTGCCCACACCAGTTTTCAAGAATAAGTATAAGCGTGCATCCACGTGTATATTATAGAAAGAAAAATATGTAGGTTTAAGATAACTGCCTTTCATGACTAACAGTAAAAAGAACTTTAAATAAAGCATCACAGCTGTGTATTTCATCTTTCTATAATAAACAACTTTCTTACATTTCTATGCCGAATTTTAGTAAAATCACCTTTATTTCTTTTTTATTATGAGAAGAGAAACACCAGAATTGAGATTAGTTTAATTTTTATACAGAAATCTGATCACTTCCAAAGAGGGAAAATAAACAACTCTTTTCTAATATTACTGCCAGCACATTTCCTTCCTCTGTGCTAATGTTACCAAATCCTAATGGAAGAGCAAAGACGGCTACCAAGTATTAAATAGGAATTATGAAAGTCTCTTACTCTTAGATAACTGCATTTCTGATTTTTTTCCTACAAACATTTTGAGTGCAGGGATTCTCAATACTCTATAAACAAAACACTACTTTCAGATAATTTTTAGATGTGTGAAATCATCAATTAACTGGCTTAAATGGATGCTTAAACATCAAATGTAAAAGACCTTATGTCTGTTTTAAATTCCTAGCTCTGGAGAAAGAAGCAAATTTTCAGTTACAATAGGTTATTAACATTAATTTTTATAGGTAAATCATAGGTGCTTAACTATTTGACTCAATTTTGAAAGTAATAGGGCAATACCTGAATGTGTTAATGCACTCATTTGTTTAAATAATAATTATGGACATCTGAAATTTAAGCTAACATTTTTCAAGTGTGCTATTGCATCTGTAATCACACTTAAGTAGAAATCTGAAACTTGGTGAAGATAAATTAATCACCACTATTATTGCTTCCAGAGCTACACTCAGTGCTTTATACTACTAAATGATATACTAAACTAACATTAATTTGCCAACAAAATGTTTCGGCATTTGGCAACGGAGGTAACAAAATGAAAGACTGCATTATATCTCCTGCATGAGAAAGCTTGTGATCAATCTGCTGTCACAGATCATTTAGCAGACAACAATGACCCAAGAGGAAGGAAACTGTCAACATACTGTCTAGTGAAAAAAAATACACCATCTTCAGGCACAATCGTCTCCATTGTTTTCTGTCTATTTGACGACGACCCATGACCCTTTCCCTTCCCAACGGTGTCCTGTTCAATTTCAAGCTGTTAGCCTTCAGGGGCTTTCTCTTCTTCCCCTAGAATAATTTAAAATATTACCCTAAAAGGTATAACTTTAGTATAGTGTGAATATACAAAACAGAATGCGTTGAACACTTGGGAATATATGTACCTTCAACTCTATAAAGGAAATAACCCCTTAAAATAAGAGAACAATAATTATTTACTATTACTATTCAGATAAACTACTAATGGATAAATACAGCATAAGAATATCTATGTTTATAGTTTCAACCAGTAACAGGAATTTATTGAGTATTATTTTTGGCACTAAGAATATGAAAAAGCAGAAGATAGTATTTTAAACTGAACATTGGGATTTATTATCCTGTTGGGAAAATAAGATATATACCTGAACTATTAAGTAGAATAGCTTTATATATTAACATAATAAGTGGTCACATCATTTAACAGACATTTGGAGACTATAGTGAAAAACCTGTCTTTGGCAGCGGCAATAAGG
Source organism: Aepyceros melampus (assembly GCA_006408695.1). Classification (NCBI taxonomy): domain Eukaryota; kingdom Metazoa; phylum Chordata; class Mammalia; order Artiodactyla; family Bovidae; genus Aepyceros; species Aepyceros melampus. The sequence goes on along the minus strand of SJXQ01003685.1, from coordinate 611,295 downwards.
AAGAAAGTTGGAGGAAGGAGCTGTAACTTTATTTTGGAGCCACTTGGGAAAGAGTCACTTGGATATAGACCTGGGACAAAGGAAGGAGGCATTTTAGGCCAGGGAAACAGTATTAACAATAGCTTGATGGCAAGGAGTGCAGTGTGTTCATGCCTACCTAGACAGGATGCCAGAGGGAGAGGTGATAGTAACTAGATAACTGACCAGAGGGAAAAGTTCCAATTTCAGAGGAATTGACATTTAATTAAAAGATAGGTGAAATGAGGCAATGATGGGTCTTCAAATTTAGGCAGAGAGTGGATTAGAGCTGATTCAGTGATCTTGATTTATGAGGTGATAGGGAAATGGCAACCCACTCCAATGTTCTTGCCTGGAGAATCCCAGGGACAGGGGAGCCTGGTGGGCTGCCATCCATGAGGTCGCACAGAGTCGGACATGACTGAAGCGACTTAGCAGCAGCAGCAGAGAGTAATCAGAAGTTCTCAAATAAGGCAAGTAAACTAAGAAATCAGTGATTGAGCAAGAGTTTTCTCTAGCACTAGCATGTAGAGTAGATTATATGAGAGGTTAAATGCAAGGGGACCAGTTAGGAAATAAATTCAGTAACTTAGGCAAGAGATCCTGAGAGCCAATACTAGGGTGGGAGCAAAGATTATGAAGGAGAGGAGATGAATTTATGAGAATGCTAAAGAACTGACTGAATCAGCTGCCTGATAGAGTGTGAAAAGTAAAGGAATTTGAGGGTCACATATTCTCCTAAAACCCAGAAGGCCAGTTATTTTTACTATTAATAGAAAGTGTCTAGAGAAACTGAAGTAAAATATGAGTTTAATTTTAAACATGGGTTGTAGGTGATGACCTCTAGGAGTGTGATTGAGAAATTGGGACTGGAAATAAGAGATTTAGGTCAAATCAACATAAAATTTGATAGATGACACCATTAGGGAAAACAAACTCCAAAAGAATAAGTGTTTAGAAAAGAAAGGGCAGAAACCAATTCACGGTTAAGGGCCAGGGGGCGGGGAGTGAAGGAAACCAAAAGGATCATTAAAGGAAGAGAATCATGGTAGCCCTATTTCATGCAAGCAACACCCCAGCCATTGCCAAAGCCTAATGACTAAATCCTTAAATATCTCTGGATAGGGAAGGAAAATGGTACAGCTTCTTTGTAAGACAGCATGGTAGTTTCTTACAAAACTAAACATACTCTTACCACACAATGCAGCAAAAACACTCCTTCATATTTACCCAAAGGAGCTGGAAACTTATGTGCACACAGAATCTTATACACAGATATTCAGAGCAGCTTTATTCATAATTGCCAAAATGTAGAAGCAACCAAGATGCCATCAATGGGTGAATGGATAAGTTAAGTGGCGTATATTCAGACAATGGAATATTATTCAGCACTAAAAAGATATTAGCTAATAAGCCATGAGGAATTCTTTGATGGCTCACTGCTTGCCAATGTAAAAGATACTGGTTTGATCCCTGAGTCAGAAAGATCTCCTGGAGAAGGAAGTGGCAATCCACTCCAGTATTCCTGCCTGGGAAATCCCATGGACAGAGGAGCCTGGCAGGCTACAGTCCATGGGGTCAAAAAAGAGTCAGACACAACTAGCAACTAAAACAACAACAATAACAACAAATAAACCATGAAGAGTCATGTAGTATCATGACTAAGAGCACAGGCTCTGGGATGAGCTGGCTTGGGTTAAAACATGGTGACACCATTATTGATTAGCTGTATGACTCTGGACAAGTTACCTAATAACCTCTTCATGTCTTCGGAGACGGAATTTTCTCCAGTGGTGGTTGCGAGCATTCAATGAAGGCATGCATGAAGAGGGTCAAGGAGGGGTTTAGCACCCCTCAGCGCTCAGTATCAGCTGGACTCCTCATTGCCTCGGATAAGTACCCCATCATTTTTCTCCTGCAAACTCCAAATAGCTTCCTAATTGTCAATCTGCCTTGCGCACACATGCTTAGTCACTCCAGTCATATCCGATTGCTCTACCTTGGTCTCTCCCTACTCCAGGTTATTATGTCTCTGCTTGAAAGCCACAGTAAGTTATCTACTTCTATAGGATGACATCTAAAAACTTTTAGATAGAATTCGAGGCGGTTCATCGTCTGGCCATTTCCAACCTTTTCTCCCATCATTCATCCCACATCCACAGGCTCCATTCACATGGAACTGTTTCCTGACCATCCTAAGTGTACCACAATCTTACACATCCATGTCTGTACAAGCAGTTCTATTAGAGACTCTTTTGCCCCCTGTGCCTGTCAAAGTCATACTCATTAAGATTCAGGTCCAATAAAAATAATACATATATGAAGGTTGTCACACTGGATATTGTGGTTGCCTTCCCAATAGCTGTTCCATTCTTTTCCCGTTCTTCTCTCACATGCCCTGTGGTCTGATGTGGGGACTGGATCTTACCCCGGCTCTAAATCAGGACCTCAGTGATAACAGGAATCTGACCTAAGTAGCTCCAATAATAGTACAATTTATTCTAGCTTACTAGTATGTCGTCTCTGAGACTGTTGATCCTCTTTGTTCCTCTTCAAGACTGCCTTGTTATTTTAAACCTTTTGCATTTCTAGATACATTTTAGACCTTATCAATTGCCAGAAAAAAAATAAGGCTGCTAAGATTTTGACTGAGAGTGAACTGAGTCTACAATTTGGGAAGAATTGATACTGTAATAATATTGAGTCTTTTCTAAGTGGTAAACATTGTATATCTCTATTTCTTTAGGTCTTGAAAAAAAATCCTCCCATACATATTTTGTGATTTTCAGTATAAATGTCTTACTCATCTTTTGTTACATTTTGATGCTGTTGTAATAGTATTTTTAAAGTTTCATTTTTATGTTGATTGCTTGATATAAAAATAGTTAATTTTTTAATATTCATCTTCTAGCTAATATTCTTCCTAGATTTACTTACTAATTTTCAAACTTTAATGTTTGTATATTCTTTTGGATTTCAATATGTAATTGTGTTATCTGTGGATACAAATGATTTACTGTATTCTTTCCAAGTTTTGTAACTTTTGTTTTTCTTCCCTCATTGCATTGGCTAGGACTTCAGTACAATGTTAGATAGAAACAGTGATAATGTGGATACTTGCCTTGCTCCTAAACTCAGGAGAAAAAGGATTAAACATTTCACATTTAAGTGTGGGTTAGCTGATAGATTTCTGTTTAATTCAGTTCAGTCACTCAGTCACGTCCAACACTTTGTGACCCCATGGACTGCAGCACACCAGGCTTCCCTGTCCATCACCAAGTCTTGGAGCTTCCTCAAACTCATATCCATTGAGTTGGTGATGCCATCCAACCACCTCATCCTCTGTTGTCCCCTTCTCCTCCTGCCTTCAATCTTCAAAGCATCAGGGTCTTTTCCAATGAGTCAGTTCTTCACATGAGGTGGCCAAAGTATTGAAGCTTCAGCTTTGGCATCAGTCCTTCCAATGAATATTCAGGACTGATTTCCCTTAGGATTAACTGGTTTGATTTCTGTAGATTCCCTTTATTGAAATAAGGAAGTTCTCTTCTCTCTAGTTTGGTGAGAATTTTTATCATGAATGAGTATTAATGATTTTTCTAGATTAAGACAGATAATTCTATGTTTTTATTTTTCTTTTATTTGGTTAACTGAGTTACATGCATTGATTTTCAAATTTTAAACCAATCTGGCTTTCCTGAAACAAAGCTCACTTAGTCATCATGTTCTATCCCTTCTTTATATATCAGTGGGTTTAATTTGCTAATATTTTGGTTAGGATTTATATATTTCAGGTTTATGAGAATACTGACCTATAATTTTCCTTTCTTGTAATGAATTCTGATTTTAGAGTCAGAGTTTCAAAGTTTGGTGACATTCACTGTCTCTATTTATTGGAAGAGTTTGAATGCCTTTGTAAAAAAGATTTTATTTGAAGTAACTTCAGATTTAGAAGAGTTGTAAAGTTAGTTGAATATCTTTAAAATTAGCTTTGTTAAAGTATAATTGACATTCAATAAAATGTACAAGTGTTAAGAGCACAGATTGATGAGTTTTGATAAAAGTATGCCCCTGCATAACCATAAGCCCAAACAAGTTACAGAATGTTTTCACTAGTCTTGAAAGTTCCCTACTGCCCCTTCCCAGTTAAGCTCCCTTGACACTTTGGGTTATTACTGATCCAGTTCTCTACCATCTAAGTTTTGCCTGTCCTAGACTTCATACAAATTGAACTCTACAGCATGTACTCTTTTATTACTGAGTTTTTTCCCTCCTCAACATAATGCCTGTATTACTATTCCATGTTGTTGCATGTATCAACAATTTTATTGCTGAGAGTATTCAGCTTATAAATACAACACAATTCATTTATATATTCAACTGCTGAATATATAATATTGACTGTTGATGGAAATTTTAGTTGTTTTCAGTTTGGGATATTACAAATAATCTGCTATGAACATTTCTGTACAAGCCTTTTGTTAATATATACTTTTATTTCTTTCAGGCAAACACTTAGGAGTGGGTTAGAGGGCAGGTAAACCTTTGACATGACAAGAAACTGCTAAACTGTGTTCTGAACTGGCTGTGGGTAGTCAATAGGCATAGCAACACAAGAGCGCCACAGTACAATCACAGCTTCATCAATAACTAGGATTGTTAGTTTAAGCCAGTAGTGTGATCTTCCAGTCTCCCCCATCTTAGTAAGTCACTGTGGTACCCATTCAGTTCAAACCACAATCTATTACTAATCCTTGATTCCACATTTTCTCTTGCCCCAAAAAGGTCAAGCTAAAGCCTTGAATCCAACCATTTCATCCACTTATCTCCCACTCCACATTTATGCCCTTAGCCCTAGCCCAAACCATGCATCTTTCCCCTGGTCTACTAAAGTAACCAAATAATTCTTTTTGTTTCCACCTTAGATCCTTCACAGTTGATCCCCCAGGAGGCAGTTAAAGTGGTCCTTTAAAAATGTAAATCTGATTACACCTTTCTCTTCTTAAAAGCTGTCCAATTGTGTCCCAATTCCCACTGCAAGATTAATAAAATGCAAATTCCTTACCTAGTTTATAAAGCCCTATCTGATGCTTTTGAACTGTGGTGTTGGAGAAGACTCTTGAGAGTCCCTTGGACTGCAAGGAGATCCAACCAGTCCATTCTGAGGGAGATCAACCCTGGGATTTCTTTGGAAGGAATGATACTAAAACTGAAGCTCCATACTTTGGCCTTATGCGAAGAGTTGACTCATTGGAAAAGACCCTGATGCTGAGAGGGATTGGGGCCAGGAGGAGAAGGGGACGACCGAGGATGAGATGGCTGGATGGCATCATGGACTCAATGGACGTGGGTCTGAGTGAGCTCTGGGAGTTGGTGATGGACAGGGAGGCCTGGCGTGCTGCGGTTCATGGGGTCGCAAAGAGTCGGACATGACTGTGTGAATTAACTGAACTGAACTGAACACCTCTTACTCCACCCCTACCCATCTCTTCTTCCCTCTTGCTGTGTTCCAGCTGCAGTGGCCTTCTTTCTGACCCTCTAACACATTTGTGTGCATGCTCAGTCCCGACCAACTCTTGGCAACCCCACGGACTATAGCCCGCCAGGCTCCTCTGTCCACAGGATTCTTTAGGCAAGAATACTCGAATGGGTTGCCATTTCCTCCTCAGGGGATCTTCCTGACCCAGAGATCAAACTGGTGTCTCCGGCATCTCCTGCATGGTCAGGCGGATTCTTTACCACTTGAGCCACCTAGGAAGCCCTCCAGTACACTTTGCTCACATCCAATTCTCAATTAGTCAATACCCTAGGCTATTCCCTCTGCCTAGAATCTCACTGTACCTATAAGACATTATTCTCTCCCAACTTTTCACTTCTTTTTTTTCCCTTTCAATGTCATGAATCTTGATTTTCCAAGAAAATACCAAATGCAAGTTGATCTCACCATGGTTCTTGAGTCATTTCTGAATACAGTTCTAGTGAACTCTTTCCTCCAGGCTCCAGATTTTATAGTTCTGTGATCAGTGCTGGATCCTCTTAGTGCTGTCTGGTTACTCTGCTGCCTATCTGACGAGGGACTCAGCGCCCCAAAGGGCCAAAGTTTCCTCCCTGTAACTGGGTCTCCCCTTCTTCCTGCTCCTGCCTGAGACAAATGCCACCATTGCTACTGGCTGGGCTTCATCTCAGTGCTGGGGGACAGACAAGGTCAATGCTCTTGCTGTCATGTTCCAATTAACCATTTCTCAGTTGCTCTGGGTCTTCTCATTCTGAGGTTCTAACACTTCCAGGCACAGAGCCCCTTGGTATAACATTGTCTCACATTCTGGGACAGAGTCCGGATCTGAGTGTTCCTTTTGATTTCAGTCTTTTGGGAACATTTTACTATTATTAATCCACTAAGAGGATCCTTGTTTTGGAGCATGTACAGTATAAAACCAAGACAGACTAAGTATTATTTCAGCAGTAGTAAATTGGCTACTTTCTATGTAGAAACAGTCTGATTAACTATTAAAATAAGGCTGATGTAAAGCTGCAGAACCTACACCTGTCCAAGTGTTCGTGGTCTCCCAAGGGTACAATGGCTTTGACCTAAGTCTCCCCATTTTGCTCCAAGACTTATTCTTTTCCTAAACTGCTTGGATTTTTGTGATATATAATGGTTGGGCTATAATGTAGACAATGATCTTTTTTTTTTCCTTTTCAGAAATAAAAAATAAAAGACTAGGCAACTATAGAACAGTTTGCTGGACTCTGTGGGAGAGGGAGAGGGTGGGATGATTTGGGAGAATGGCATTGAAACATGTATAATATCATATATGAAATGAATTGCCAGTCCAGGTACAATGCAGGATACAGGATGCTTGGGGCTGGTGCACTGGGATGACCCAGAGGGATGGTATAGGGAGGAAGGTGGGAGGGGGTTCAGGATGGAGAACACGTGTACATTCATGGCAGATTCATGTTGATGTATGGCAAAACCAATATAATACTGTAAAGTAACTAACCTCCAATTAAAATAATTAAATTTACATTAAAAAAGACTAGGCAACTAATATAGCTACATTCAATTTTAATTAAATAGTCTAGAAAGAACTCAAGATTTTCACATTCTTCCTGAAAAAAAAAATCATTTTTAAAAGGTATTGGAAGGGAAGATATATTTAAATGAAATCATTTTTCTAAGTCAAAAAATGAAAATGCAATTATGATAGAAAATAAAATTTAAGTCAATAGTTCTTTTAGTGTATAAATTGGCATAGAACTGATAAAGGAAAACTTACCTGTTAAGTTTATCTTGCTCTTTTGGTGACTCAGAACCATCATCTTTTGCTGTAAAGAAAAATATGAAAATATTCTGGTTTACTTAAGGAAGACTGAATATACGGCCCTATGTGCATTCTTTCCAAAGCCCTAATAAGATGGTAAGAAAGGAATAAAAATAAGGTGTATGGAGAAGTAAATGGCAACCCACTCCAGTATTCTTGTCTGGAGTATACTCATGGACAGAGGAGCCTGGCAGGCTACAGTCCACGGGGTCGGAAAAAAAAAAGTGTAAAACCTCAAGAAGAGCAAAAGAAAGATGGCAAGAAAAATGTTCAAGATAGAAAGCAGATGTCAAGTGTCAACCATCTTAACAGGTCATAGAAATTTGAAACCTAATGACATGATGAGAGAAGGCCAATAAAAAGCAAGCAGATTTACACTTCAGAACTTGAGAAACAACTTAGGAATTGGAGGTACTAGATCTGAGTGATTTCCCTTTCACTTTTCACTTTCGTGCACTGGAGAAGGAAATGGCAACCCACTCCAGTGTTCTTGCCTGGAGAATCCCAGGGATAGGGGAGCCTGGTGGACTGCCGTCTATGGGGTCGCACAGAGTCGGACACGACTGAAGCGACTTAGCAGCAGCAGCAGCAGCAGATACCCCTGAAAGGTGAAATGTATAGTGTGGATACCAAAGACATAGCCTTCATCCTATGCAACCAGATGACCACCGCTGCCTAGGCAGGAGGGAAGATACCTTATTCTGGAGAGACTGACCCAGAGAGATTCAGGGGACAGCAGAACAAGAATATGGTAAGGGACTGATGACAGAGAATAAATCAAATAGATCATATTGAATAGGTAATATCCCTTACTCTCTCTCCTTGTCCAGCTCCTAGAGTGTAAGTAGTTAACCTTTCTCTCTTCAGGCATATGACTGGAGGATTCATCTCAGAATAAACAGTTAAGCCTAGCTAATGGTAAGGTCAGATCCTCAGTGAATAATCCTATAATGAAACAAAACATCATCAAGTCTAGTCTGTATCTAAAATTTCCAGTCTTTTCAACAAATGATTGTCATTCATCATTTCATTCATCATTCAATGAATGATTTTCATGCACCATACAGATGCACAGTTAAAGATGGGTGGATAATTGAGTAAAGTCCTTCTTATGAATGATAACAGTGAGAACAAATAAGCAGGAAGAAAATACATACGAGAAACATACTTTTCTGGATGTTTTCCGGAATATAGAACAAAAAAAACAGAGAGAAGGATAATTGGAGAAAATAGATCCTTTAAAAAGTTTGCATAACAGATCAGTAGATCCAACATCCAAATCTTTGGAGATATAAAAGACAGAACAGGGATACTGGAGGGGAAGGGAATTATAAAAGAAATCAAATGAGAAAAATGTCCAAAACTAAAGAATTAGAGTTCAAGATTCAAACAGCCTATGAAATGTTCTACATGATGAATGAGGAGGGGAAAAAATGAAATTATATCACAAAATATTATCAAGAAATTTCAGACCACTGGGAATAAAGAGAAGATTTTAAAAGCTTCCACTGAAAATAAATCACATGTGGAGAAGCAGACATCTGAATGAAAGCAGACTTCTTAAGGGTAATACTGGAAATTAGTCCTTACAATTCTGAAAGAAAACATTTTCAAACTAAAGTGTAACCAAATTATGAGCATATGAAAGTGGAGTGAATACATTTTTAGGCATGTGAATTAATGAAAGGTTTAGTGCTCCTATACTAGGAAGCTTCTGGCAGAAGTGTTTCAGCAAAATGAAGGAGCAAACCAACCAGGAGGAAAAGGAGAGATCACACAAGAGCTCCCATTCAATAGGTGGGCAGAAAGGTCTTCCCAGGATTCCTCTGAGAGAACTGCCAGTTCAGAACTAGAAGAGGAAGATGAATGAGTGCCTCAGCAAAGGTGTTTCCCAGGGGGGAAACCAAACTGAATACCAAAACTGTTCTTTGCAGTTTTGTCAGAAAGTTTGGGGGAAGAGTAAATGGTAGATATTCTTCCAAATACAAACCAAAAAAAATCCAAAAAACAAAACCAAGGGAATAAAAATACAGGCCATTTGTCCAAGAAAATAAAAGTCAGGGCTCATCTGTGAAAAATGTTTACTAAGTCATATTAACATAAACAAATGATACTAGGAGAATGGGGGAGAGAAAATGTGAGTGGAAATGGCACCATAAAATTTCAATCTTTATCTTTCAGAAGAGGCCCATGAGTCATATCTAAACTGAAAATCCTAGAATTTTAGTATGGAATACACTTACAAATACAGTGGTAATTCCACAAGAAAGAGCTAAATGTGTTGAAAGCTGTTGGTACCTTGTTGGGGGGTGGCGGCACCTTTTAGTTATGGATGGTGGGGCTTATAAATCCTTAAAAACTGTATTTCCTTAAAAACTGATTTGGATTATTTGTCCTTTAAAGCTATGAACAAACACTTCTTTGATAGAAAATAGATACTTAAGATCTTTAGTAAAACTGCTTTAAAACTTTGCTTAAAAGTTACTAGACTGAGGGGCGGGGCAGCTGCGGGTCCGCGGTTCGTCTCCGGCGGTGGTCACTGCGCGATATACTCTGCGGTGTATCGCGCGCAGGTAGCAGGAGTAGCAGCCGCCGTGCGGGGGCGCCATGAAGCACTATGAGGTGGAGATTCTGGACGCCAAGACCCGGGAGAAGCTGTGCTTCCTGGACAAGGTGGGGCTCCAAGCCACCATTGCCGAGATCCAGAACCTTTTCACCAAGACTCACCCACAGTGATACCCCGCCCGCCAGTCCTTCCGCCTGGACCCCAAGGGCAAGTCCCTGAAGGACGAGGATGTCCTGCAGAAGCTGCCCGTGGGCACCACGGCCACACTCTACTTCCGGGACCTGGGGGCCCAGATCAGCTGGGTGACGGTCTTCCTGACAGAGTACCTGCTCTTCTACTTCCGGGTGCCCTTCATCTACGGCCACAAACACGACTTCACGTCCAGTCGGCACACGGTGGTGCACCTCGCCTGCATCTGCCACTCATTCCACTACATCAACGGCTGCTGGAGACGCTCTGCCTGCACCGCTTCTCCCACGGCACCATGCCCTTGCGAAACATCTTCAAGAACTGTACGTACTACTGGGGCTTCGCTGCGTGGATGGCCTGTTACATCAACCACCCTCTCTACACACACCCCACCTAGGAGCTCAGCAGGTTAAACTGGTGCTCGCCATCTTTGTGATCTGCCAGCTCGGCAACTTCTCCATCCACATGGCTCTGCGGGACCTGCGGTCGGCTGGCTCTAAGACCAGAAAGATCCCGTACCCCACCAAGAACCCCTTCACCTGGCTCTTCCTGCTGGTGTCCTGCCCCAACTACACCTATGAGGTGGGGTCCTGGATCGGCTTTGCCATCATGACCCAGTGTCTCCCAGTGGCCCTCTTCTCCCTAGTGGGCTTCACCCAGATGACCATCTGGGCTAAAGGCAAGCACCGCAGCTACCTGAAGGAGTTCCGGGACTACCCGCCCCTGCGCATGCCCATTATCCCCTTCCTGCTCTGAACAGCGGCTCCCCACACCTGGGCTCAGCCAGGTCCGGCTCCGTCCCACCCCCCACTCCTGGAGGAAGAGTGGGGACCACTGCTCTCCAGGGTCTGGAATAAAACCTGCCTGCCCGGCTGGAAAAAAAAAAAAAAAAACAACCCAGAGATAAATCCACACACCTAAGGACACCTTATCTTCGACAAAGGAGGCAAGAATATACAGTGGATTAAAGACAATCTCTTTTAACAAGTGGTGCTGGGAAAACTGGTCAACCACTTGTAAAAGAATGAAACTAGATCACTTTCTAACACCATACACAAAAATAAACTCAAAATGGATGAAAGATCTAAACGTAAGACCAGAAACTATAAAACTCCTAGAGGAGAACATAGGCAAAACACTCTCTGACATAAATCACAGCAGGATCCTCTATGATCCACCTCCCAGAATACTGGAAATAAAAGCAAAAATAAACAAATGGGACCTAATTAAAATTAAAAGCTTCTGCACAACAAAGGAAACTATAAGCAAGGTAAAAGACAGCCTTCTGAATGGGAGAAAATAATAGCAAATGAAGCAACTGACAAACAACTAATCTCAAAAATATACAAGCAGCTTATGCAGCTCAATTCCAGAAAAATAAATGATCCAATCAAAAAAGGGGCCAAAGAACTAAATAGACATTTCTCCAAAGAAGACATACGGATGGCTGACAAACATGAAAAGAAGCTCAACATCACTCATTATCAGAGAAATGCAAATCAAGACCACAATGAGGTACCATTTCACACCAGTCAGAATGGCTGCAATCCAAAAGTCAACAAGCAATAAATGCTGGAGAGGGTGTGGAGAAAAGGGAACTGTCTTACATTGTTGGTGGGAATGCAAACTAGTACAGCCACTATGGAGAACAGTGTGGAGATTCCTTAAAAAATTGCAAATAGAAATGCCTTATGATCCAGCGATCCCACTGCTGGGCATACACACTGAGGAAACCAGAACTGAAAGAGACACGTGTACCCCAATGTTCATTGTAGCACTGTTTGTAATAGCCAGGACATGGAAGCAACCTAGATGTCCATCAGCAGATGAATGGATAAGAAAGCTGTGGTACATATACACAATGGAGTATTACTCAGCCATTAAAAAGAATACAATTGAATCAGTTCTAATGAGGTGGATGAAGCTGGAGCTGATTATAAAGAATGAAGCAACCTAGAAAGAAAAACACCAATACAGTATACTTACACATATATATGGAATTTAGAAAGATGGTAATGATAAACCTGTACACGAGACAGCAAAAGAGACACAGACGTATAGAACAGCCTTTTGGACCCTGTGGGAGAGGGAGAGGGTGGGATGAGTTGGCAGAGTGGCAGTGTAACATGTATGATATCATAAGTGAAATGAATCACCGGTCTAGGTTCGATGCAGGATGCAGGATGCAGGATGCTTCGGACTGATGCACGGGGATAATCCAGAGAGATGGTGTGGTTGGGGAGGGGGGAGGTGGGGGGTTGGGATTAGGAGTTCATGTACACTCGTGACTTATTATGTCAATGTATAGCAAAACGAATACAGTATTGTAAAGCAAAACAAACTAAAAAATAAAAATTGATTAAAAAAAAAGTTATTAGACTATCTGGTGCAATGAAGTACCAACAGGAAAAACGAGGTTTGTAACCCCAGCAAACAGATCCACATACACTATCCCTGTTAATGTCAGAATTTTTACATTGCCTGACACCTGTAGATATCAGATCTATCTGTGATAATACTGTAATCATCAACAACAAAATTACGGTTGAATGATGGTACTAAAGCTCATGTTCCTTAATTAGTAAGTTATACTACTGGACTAAATTCCTTCTTCGTGATATTCAGAAAGAATATTTTTCCAGAGGAAATGGAATTCTTATAGGAATACTCAACAACCAATACTCCCTTTGAAGAAAAAAACACCTGAAATTGAGACATCATCTGCTTCAGCTATAGAAACAAGTTTCTTTAAAACCTATTCTATTGTAATGAGGACTTTAAAAAGAACAGTGAACAAATTGAGAACTTAAACTGAAGAAGAATCAAATGTTTATCACATCTTCCTACTGTAAGCAGAATGGGATGTATTTGTTCAATCATTTTTTTTAAAGTACTACACAGTGCTCACTTCGGCAGCACATATAATAAAACTGGAACAATACAGAGAAGATTGGCATGGCTCCTGCGCAAGGATAACATGCAAATTCGTGAAGCGTTCCATATTTTTGAGAACACCAGAGAACTCCTGACTCCAGGGAACATTAATCGACAGGAGCTCATCAAACGCCTCCATACCTACACTGAAACCAAGCACCACCCAAGGGCCAACAAGTTCCAGAGGAAGATATACCATGCAAATTCTCCAGCAACACAGGAACACAGCCCTGAGGTTCAATATACAGGCTGCCCAAAGTCTCTCCAAATCTACTGACATCTCATAACTCATTACTGGACACTTCACTGCACTCCAGAGAGAAGAAATCCAGTTCCACCCACCAGAACACCGACACAAGCTTCCCTAACCAGGAAACCTTGAAAGCCACCCCGTACAACCCCACCCACAGCGAGGAAACTCCACAATAAAGAGAACTCCACAAACTGCCAGAATACAGAAAGGCCACCCCAAACACAGCAATATAAACAGGATGAAGAGACAGAGGAATACCCAGCAGGAAAAGGAACAGGATAAATGCCCACCAAACCAAACAAAAGAGGAAGAGATAGGGAATCTACCTGATAAAGAATTCTGAATAATGATAGTGAAAATGATCCAAAATCTTGAAATCAAAATGGAATCACAGATAAATAGCCTGGAGACAAGGATTGAGAAGATGCAAGAAAGGTTTAACAAGGACCTAGAAGAAATGAAAAAGAGTCAGTATATAATGAATAATGCAATGAGATAAAAAACACTCTGGAGGGAACAAATAGTAGAATAACAGAGGCAGAAGATAGGATTAGTGAAGTAGAAGATAGAATGGTAGAAATACATGAAGCAGAGAGGAAAAAAGAAAAATGAATTAAAAGAAATGAGGACAATCTCAGAGACCTCCAGGACAACGTTAAACACCTCGACATTCAAATTATAGCAGTCCCAGAAGAAGAAGACAAAAAGAAAGACCATGAGAAAATACTTGATGAGATAATAGTTGAAAAATTCCCTAAAATGGGGAAGGAAATAATCACCCAAGTCCAAGAAACCCAGAGAGTCCCAAACAGGATAAACCCAAGGCGAAACACCCCAAGACACATATTAATCAAATTAACAAAGGTCAAACACAAAGAACAAATATTAAAAGCACCAAGAGAAAAACAACAAATAACACACAAGGGGATTCCCATAAAGGGTAACAGCTGATCTTTCAATAGAAACTCTTCAGGACAGGAAGGAATGGCAGGACATACTTAAAGTGATGAAAGAAAATAATCTACAACCCAGATTACTGTGCCCAGCAAGGAGCTCATTCAAATATGAAGGAAAAATCAAAAGCTTNACCTAGATGTCCATCAGCAGATGAATGGATAAGAAAGCTGTGGTACATATACACAATGGAGTATTACTCAGCCATTAAAAAGAATACATTTGAATCAGTCTAATGAGGTGGATGAAACTGGAGCCTATTATACAGAGTGAAATAAACCAGAAAGAAAAATACCAAAACAGTATGCTAAGATATATATATGCAATTTAGAAAGATGGTAATAATAACCCTGTATGCGAGACAGCAAAAGAGACACAGATATATAGAACAGTGTTTTGGACTCTATGGGAGAGGGAGAGGGTGGGATGATTTGGGAGAATGGCATTGAAAGATGTATAATATCATATATGAAATGAATCACCAGTCCAGGTTTGATGCATGATACAGGATGCTTGGGGCTGGTGCACTGGGATGTCCCAGAGGGATGGTACAGGGAGGGAGGTGGGAGGGGGGTTCAGGATGGGGAACACGTGTACATCTGTGGCAGATTCATGGTGATGTATGGCAAAAGCAATACGATATTGTAAAGTAATTAGCCTCCAATTAAAGTAAATAAATTTATATTTTTAAAAAAGCAATGTTTCATTGAGAAAAAATAAAGTACTTCATAATGTGAATTAGTAGTATAATCTCCCTAATATTTCTATAATTCTTCTCTATTCTTGTATTTTGACTGTCAGTAATTAAATTATAGTTTATTCAGATAAGAATCTGGAACTTAGTAGAATGACTCTCCTTTAACAAAAGCTAAAGAAAGAGGATGAGATGGCTGGATGGCATCACTGACACCATGGACGTGAGTTTGAGTGAACTCCAGGAGTTGGTGATGGACAGGGAGGCCTGGCGTGCTGTGATTCACGGGATCACAAAGAGATGGACAAGACTGAGAGACTGAACTGAACTGAACTGAAAGGAATATGCCTAGCTAAGAGAAAAATTATTACCTTAGGTTTGGCTACTATTATTTATTTTTATACATTTTATTTCAACCAAAGATTTTTAAAAATTATATGAACTCATGCTTTGAATAGGGCTTCCCAGGTGGCTCAGTGGTAAAGAATCCACCTGCCAGTGCAGGAGACACAGGAGATGCTGGTTTGATCCCTGGGTTGGGAAGATCCCCTCCCCTGGATGAGCAAATAGCTACCCACTTCAGTATTCTTGTCTCGGAAATCCCATGAATGGAGAAGTCTGGTGGGTTATAGTCCACGGAGTTGTAAAGAATTGGACACAACTGAGTGACTGAGTATGCACGCATGCATGCTTTAAATATCAAAATAAACATGCTAAACAGAAAACAATTTGACCATATTACCACACAGAAATAAAAATTCACTGGGACAAACTGAAAAAAAAAAAAAGATTTGATATATGAGCTTAAAGTAGTTCCTCATTATGGGCAGGAGATACCCTCCAAGCCCCCCAGTGATGCTTAAAAACATGGACAGTATGAAACCCCATATACATTATACTATGGTTTTTTTCCCTATACATACATACTTATGATGAAGTTTAATTTGTAACTTAGGCACAGTATGAGGTTAACAAGAATAACTAATAATAAGACGGAACAATTGTAACAACACACTACAAGGAAAGTTATGTGAATGTGGTCTCTTTCTCTCTCAAAATATCTTGGACAAATTTAATATCTTGTTTCCATCTTAACTAAGCACTTATGCTTTGTGGCCATATCTTTTGCACTTTGAGGTATGACAGCAAAATTAGCATGGATTTCTTTCTCCTTCACAATTTCATGGATAGATTTGTTCTTACTGTCAATCATAGCAACCTCAGATATGAGGTTTTTTCCTAAGTCAATAACTTTCACTTAAAGGAAGCACTTTATGGCTTCTCTTGACATGTGTGAATGGCCAGCAGCACTACTTTTGTGCTTTGGGGTCATGATTAAGTAAGGGTCGCTTGATCAGAAGCACTAAGATACCTCAGATATCAGACGGTCCATTTGATAACACAGATGGCTTCTAAGTGACTAATGGGTGAGAGATGCTGAACAAGGAGATCATTCACATGCTGGGCGGATGAAGCTGGATGGCTTCATGCTACTCAGAATGATGCACAATTGAAAACTCACGAATCATTTATTTATGGAATTTTCCATTTAATACTTTTAGATTGCAATTGGCTACAGATGGCTAAAAATGAAAAGTGAAATAGTAGATAAGGGGGGACCACTATATATGAAATCCCTTTGTAACAAATTAGAAAGTCTCTAATTTACTCAGAATCTAGGCAGCAACACAGTTATTTTATACATTGTCTTCTTCCAGACCTCCAAGTTTTCATAAACAAATTGAAATATAACTTGGGAGGCACTTGAAAAATCCTCTTGTCCAACTCCTGACACTGGGCAAAATATTCTTGGACAATATCCCTGAAAATCAAGTCATTAAGCTCTGCCAAATGAACAAAAGCTATGAAAGTACACCTTTGGTGATAGGGAGATTACCACCTGTCAACACTGTCTTGCCCATTCGTAAGTGACTTGAATGGTTAGAAAATACTTCCTTGTGTTTAGTCAGCTGGGACCTGCTGGATGGACTTTCCCCTGAGGGATGCTGCAAATGCAACATCTAGGAAGATCAGCTAACCCAACTGACTGTAACTGATTGCCCAAAGTGGAAAGAAGGGAGTGAAGGGAGAACTCAACATGATTACCCCAGGACTGCTCCAGGCAGTTTGGTATGTGTGAGCACCCAAACTATAACTAAGGGGGTCAGAGTCCAGGCCACAAGGAGAAGAGGCTGCCAAGACATGGGAAGGTCATTGGGATCTCCAAAAGTTGGGTTTGAGCTCACAGTTTGTGCATTCTTGTCAATCCACCAAGGCAAAGATCTAGCTCTTCAGGCACACAGCAGATGGTAGGCAAACTTTGGGGAATGAGAGGCACTGGCATGTCTACATACCAAATGGGAGTCTTAGGCTTAGGATAACAAAATTAATTCCAGACCGCTGATTATGAGAGAAAAAAAAAAGTCCCTGGTGTATTCAAGGTATGTTCTGACACAAAATAGGGCGAAGAGGAGCTAAAAAGCCTCTTGGGAAAGTGAAAGACAAGAGTGAAAAAGTTGGCTTAAAGCTCAACATTCAGAAAACGAAGATCATGGCATCTGGTCCCATCACTTCATGGGAAATAGACAGGGAAACAGTAGAAACAGTGTCAGACTTTATTTTTTTGGGCTCCAAAATCCCTGCAGATGGTGACTACAGCCATGAAATTAAAAGACGCTTACTCCTTGGAAGAAAAGTTATGACCAACCTAGATAGTATATTCAAAGGCAGAGACATTACTTTGCCGACTAAGGTCCATCTAGTCAAGGCTATGGTTTTTCCTGTGGTCATGTATGGATGTGAGAGTTGGACTGTGAAGAAGGCTGAGCGCAGAAGAATTGATGCGTTTGAACTGTGGTGTTGGAGAAGACTCTTGAGAGTCCCTTGGACTGCAAGGAGATCCAACCAGTCTATTCTGAAGGAGATCAACCCGGGGATTTCTTTGGAGGGAATGATGCTAAAGCTGAACCTCCAGTACTTTGGCCACCTCATGAGAAGAGTTGACTCATTGGAAAAGACCCTGATGCTGGGAGGGATTGGGGGCAGGAGGAGAAGGGGACGACCGAGGATGAGATGGCTGGATGGCATCACGGACTCAATGGACGTGAGTCTGAGTGAACTCTGGGAGTTGATGGACAGGGAGGCCTGGGCGTGCTGCGATTCATGGGGTCACAAAGAGCCGGACATGACTGAGCGACTGAACTGAACTGAACTGAACTGTATATCATGGAGATCAGTGGCTACAACCTACCAGTTCTGGGAAAGATATGACTGACTTGTAGCTTCAATATTAGTCTGATATTAGTATCCTGGAACCATGGAGAAGATATTTCCCTTTTCTATAGGAAATCCCTTCAGATATTTGAAAACGGATTTTACAGCTGCCTTTTAGCTTTCCTTCCGTTAGCTAAGTGTACAGTTTCTCCAGCACAGGAAATGTGAGGCTCCAAGTTGAGCGTGCTTGGAGGGCACAACAAACCAGTCAGGAAAGCTATCATCTTACATATGCTTGTAAATTATTATTATTATTAATTATTATTCACATTAGGTTTCTGTTCAAAGAGTTTTCTGATAGTTTTTCATAGACTAACGTCCTGCCATGAAGTCAGGTCTCTTCTGTGCTTGGAAATTTAATTATTTGATCTCAAATGGATAACTTTATGTTCACTGCATTAAATTGGAGGTTTGCATTGCATTATCCCATTGGAGGGGCAATGGGAATATCCAGGTTGGCTTTCTCGCCTTTTAGCTTAGCTTTGTGTGGCCTTGGGCTAATCCTTTCATCTTGATCCTCACTGAGGAAGAGGCTGGGGATCAGGCAGATAAATGCATGTGAAAGCACTCTATAAACTATGAAGTAAAATCAGGATCCAAGTTTATGTGTTTTTTATTCATTCAATCTACAAATGTTTATTCAATACCTATGGCCAGACACTGCTACTGGGCATTGACAATATTGTTGTAGCCTAAAATTAACGCCTGCAGAGATGATACAGTTAGCTGCCTCTTGAGTTTCTCATGTATGTAATTAATTATCTACTCCAGTTCTGTGTTGCCTGAGAATGGGATAATAATTTCTTATATGTACTTTCTAGACCTCTTTATTAATATATTAAATGAATATGAGATCTGATTCTAGCAGTAATCAGATCTTTTTTTTAAGTCATTAGAGTGAAAGTGGCTCAGTCGTGTCTGAATCTTTGTGACCCCATGGTCTATACAGTCCACTGAATTCTCCAGGCCAGAATACTGGAGTGGGTAGCTGTTCCCTTCTCCAGGGGATCTTCCGAAACCAAGGATCAAACCCAGGTCTCCTGCACTGCAGGCAGATTCTTTACCAGCTGAGCCATCAGGGAAGTCCAAGAATGCTAGAGTGGGTAGACTATCCCTTCTCCAGTGGATCTTCCCAACCCAGGAATTGAACCAGGGTCTCCTGTATTGCAGGCAGATTTTTACCAGCTGAGCTACCAGAGAAGCCCAAATCATTACAGGTAATTAATTCTCACTGCATGTTGTTTTCCACAGAAATCCACAGGTACTATACAAGCATCTAATTTAGGGTGAACATGGTTTTTTGCACTTTATTTTCCACCATAGCAGCTGCTTCTGCTTCATTACAGCAGTCTTTCCCTACAAAGCTGCAGAAAATAATTTTCTTCCTGGCACTAAAGTTACTCCTCCAGTCCTGCTGTGAGGGCAGGCAAGCTGAAAACTATTCACTGTCTTGGATTTCCACATATTTCACCAACACACATAAAGCAAACAGTGAAAACCTGCCAAAGTACTATTTGTTTTGTCGCTCATTTGTTCAGTGATTTGGCAACCTGGACAGCTTTCCTGTCTGTGTTGATGGCAAAGCTGGAGGACTGAAAGGAATGAAGGGTGACATTGGCCTGAGAGAAAAGAAAGGGCCACCTTGTCTTCCAGTTTCTTCTCATCCTTCTCTTTCAGGACCTAAAACCAAAATCTAATGCACAGAATCATTTATCATGAAAATTCTCTACAACCGGTTCTTAAATTACCATTCACCAGAATATGGATATAGCTTTGTATAGAATGTTATTGTGCAAGGATAGTACTGTAGGGCTTGATGAAAGATTAAGGGATACGTATTATTCATTTGCTCATTCCACAAACATTTCCTGAGTGGAGAGGATACAGCAAGGGAATGCTACAGATTCTGGTTGGTCAGAAATATGATCAGCTTGAAGAAGTACCATTCCTCTGTGGACACACCAGCCTTAAAATTGTCAAGAGAATTCTGAAGAAGTCTGTGACAATCATGACATATTTGAAGGACACTGAAAAAGATGCCTGATCAATACTGCATCAGATTCAGATGCTCTGCAGAAATCACTTGAACTTCATTGCAACCTGTACACATTTAATGGACTGGCAGTTCCCAGAAGGGGAAAGAAGAAGAGACCACGGACATCTAGTGAAGAGAAAAAACACAAGAGAGATCAGTTTGGAAGAGTGAGCCTGAGCAGCAAGGCCTGCTGATTGGGGAGGTAACAATGGCAGTTACTGTGTGACGCTGTTGGGTACCGCTGAAAGAAGGGCAGATTGAAAGGAAAACGCTATGTCACCAGGGGCCCAACCCTCACCTGTGGCTAATCCCTCTGGGCAAGAGGAGCCAATAGCTTTACTATTCTCAAAGGAGCTATGGAGGTGATGGAGTTAAGAGTTACGAAAGGGTTGTGGGTAAGAAGAGAGTGAAATGACCAAGGGTATCAGAAAAACATTGGTCACCACAACAGAAAGACTGCAAAGCCTCGGTCATTTCCACATGGATTCTTTGAAGGAAAACCTAAAAGTGACCTCTCTAGAAAAAAAAAAATGCTGACAGTTTTCCTAACCAAGGGGGAAAAGAGTCTCAGATTAGTAAGAGCTGGTGGTTACTGAGGGTGAAGTCTGAGAAATAGCTACTATAGATCAGAGAGTTAAAAATTGATGTCATATCTTTATGACATGGGTACCATTTGTCCATATGACCATGAACATTTAAAGTTACTAAGCTTACAACTTTTGATAATTTAAAAAAAAAAGATCACACTAAACCAAATGGAGAAAGACTAATATGATACTGCTTATATGTGGAATCTAAAAAAATGATGGAAATGAACCTATATACAATATAGCAGTAGACCTACAGACATAGAAAACAAACTTGTGGTTACCAAAGAGGAAAGCAGGGGTAAATTAGGAGTTTGGAAATGGGCTCCAAAATCACTGCAGATGGTGATTGCAACCATGAAATTAAAAGACACTTACTCCTTGGAAGAAAAGTTATGACCAACCTAGATAGCATATTCAAAAGCAGAGACATTACTTTGCCAACTAAGGTCCATCTAGTCAAGGCTATGGTTTTTCCAGTAGTCATGTATGGATGTGAGAGTTGGACTGTGAAGAAGGCTGAGCGCAGAAGAATTGATGCCTTTGAACTGTGGTGTTGGAGAAGTCTCTTGAGAGTCCCTTGGACTGCAAGGAGATCCAACCAGTCCATTCTGAAGGAGATCAACCCTGGGATTTCTTTGGAAGGAATGATGCTAAAGCTGAAACTCCAGTACTTTGGCCACCTCATGCGAAGAGTTGACTCATTGGAAAAGACTCTGATGCTGGGAGGGATTTGGGGCAGGAGGAGAAGGTGACGACAGAGGATGAGATGGCTGGTTGGCATCACTGACTCGATGGACGTGAGTCTGAGTGAACTCCAGGAGTTGGTGATGGACAGGGAGGCCCGGTGTTCTGCTATTCATGAGGTCGCAAAGAGTCAGACACGACTGCGCAACTGAACTGAACTGAACTAATATATAAAATATATAATCAATAAGGACCTACTGTACAGCACAGGGAATTAAATTCAATATTTTATAATAACCTATAAGAGAAAAGAATCTGAAAAAAAACCACATATATAAAATAAATAATGTATGTATAACTGAATCATTTTGCTGTACACCTGAAACCAATACAACATTGTAAGTCAATTATACTTCAATTAGAAAAAGAAAGGATTACACAGGTGGATTTGACACAGGTACAAAGGAGAGATCTTAGTATGATTTCATTACTGAAAATGGATGCAGAAAATATTGTTGTATGCAAGTTACTTGCTACATCATTTACTTGCTATGAATCATTAATAACTGGCAAATAACAATAAGTAGTCACTTCTTACATGGTAATGGCCGGTGGAAAAGTCGTAGAATTATTAGTCTGTACAGAGTTTCATCTTTCATCAGTATATGGGCTGCTTCCAAATTCACTGGATTTTCTAGCACTGGATTAGAAAGCATAACCTATAAGAAAATATATAAAACACAGAATTTTTAAAGTGGCTTTTTTCTTAGGGCAAAAAGACAAACCAGTACATACAACATTCGAGAAGCACTTATAAATGCCTACAATGTGTCCACCTGGAGACAAAGACAAATGAGACATGGTCCTTATTATCAAGACACTCATGAGCTATCTTGGTTTTATACTGTACATTCATGAACCAAACATTAGGATCAAAGCAAGTTACAAGTTCCCCTTGTAAATTATTCCTTCCTATCACATAACTTTAAATTGATTTATGCGTAAAGGGAACTAAACATTAGGAAACACTGAAACATTTCATTAAAAAATAATTACATTTTAACATGAGATCATATTTAGATCATGAATAAACAAACACATGTATTAAAAGCTTGCATGCAATTCAATATCCCCACAGATGACTGAATGCTCAATTTGGTATCACTAGTAGTTTTCTCTGCTGAGAAAGACTGAAGGGAGAAAGAGAAGAGGGTGACAGAAGATGAGATGTTTGGATGGCATCACCAACCCAGTGGACATGAATTTAGGCAAACTCCAGGAGATAGTGAGAGACAAGGAGGCCCGGCGTGCTACAGTCCATGGGGTTGGAAAGTGTCAGACATGACTTAGGGGCTGAACAACAAAAACAAGTAGTTTTCTCAACATCCAAAAAACTAAGATCATGGCCTGTACAGAGTTTCATCTTTCATCAGTATATGGACTGGTTTCAAATTCACTGGATTTTCTAGCACTGGATTAGAAAGCTAACTATAGGAAAACATATAGAACATAGAATTTTTAAAGCAGCTTTTTCCTTAAGGCAAAAAGTCAAACCAGTACATACAACATTCAAGAAGCATTTATTAAATGCCTACAGTGTGCCCACCTGGAGATAAAGACAAATGAGACATCGTTCTTTCTCGCAAGACACTCATGGTCCCATCCTTCATGGCAAACAGAAGGGAAAAAAGTAGAATCAGTAACAAATTTTATGTTCCTGGACTCCCAAATCACAGCAGTGACTGCAGCCATGAAATTAAAAGATGCTTGCTCCTTGGAAGAAAAGCTATGACAAACCTAGGGAGCATATTAAAAAGCAAAGACATCACTTTGCCAACAAAGGTCCACATAGTCAAAGCTATGGTTTTTTCAGTAGTCATGTACAGATATGAGAGTGGGACCATAAAAAAGGCTGAGCACTGAATTGATGTTTTTGAACTGTGGTGCTAGAGAAGACTCTTGAGTCTCCTTTGGGCTGCGAGGAGATCAAACCAGTCAATCCTAAAGGAAATCAACCCTAAATATTCATTAGAAGGATTGATGCTGAAACTGAAGCTCTAATACTTTGGCCACCTGATATGAAGAGCCAACTCAGCCCTGATACTGAGAAAGACTGAAGGCAAAAGAAGAAGAGGGTAGCAGAGGGTAAGATGGTTGGATGACATCACTGACTCAGTAGACATGAGTTTGAGCAAACTCTTGGAGATAGTGAAGGTCACGGAAATGTGAATGCTGCAGTCCATGGGGTCACAAAGGGACATGACTTAGTGACTGAACAACCGTAGTTTTCTACCACTGCTATAACAAATTGCCACAAACTTAGCATCTAAATCAACACAAATTTATTCTCTCATATTTCTACAGGTAGGAAGCTGGGGTTGGTTGTACTAGCTTCTCTTCTCAAGATTGCACAAGACTGAACTTAAGGTATCTGCTGGCTGGGCTCTTATCAGAGGTTTTGGGAAGAATGTATCTCACAGTTCATTCAGGTTTCTATTCAGTTAGTTAGTTCAGTCACTCAGCTGTATCCAGCTCTTTGCGACCCCATGGACTGCAGCACGCCAGGTTTCCCTGTCCATCACCAACTCCCAGAACTTGCTCAAACTCATATCCATTGAGTCGGTGATGCCATCCAACCATCTCATCCTCTGTTGTCCCCTTCTCCTCCTGCCTTCAATCTTTCCCAGCATCAGGGTCTTTTCAAATAAGTCAGTTCTTCACATCATGTGGCCAAAGTATTGGAGTTTCAGCTTCAGCATCAGTCTTTCCAGTGAATATTCAGGACTGATTTCCTTTAGGATGGACTGGGTGGATCTCCTTGCTGTCCAAGGGACTCTCAGGAATCTTCTCCAACACCACAGTTCAAAAGCATCAGTTCTTCAGTGCTCAGCTTTCTTTATAGTCCAACTCTCACATCCATACATGACTACTGGAAAAACCATAGCTTTGACTAGATGGACCTTTGTTGGCAAAGTAATGTCTCTGCTTTTTAATATGCTATCTAGGTTGGTCATAATTTTCCTTCCAAGGAGCAAGCATCTTTCAATTTCATGGTTGCAGTCACTATCTTCAGTGATTTTGGAGTACCCAAAAATAAAGTCTGTCACTGTTTCCACTGTTTCCCCATCTGTTTGCCATGAAGTGATGGGACTGGATGCCATAATCTTAGTTTTCTGAATGTTGAGTTTTAAACCAGCTTTTTCATTCTCCTCTTTCACTTTCATCAAGAGGCTCTTTAGTTTCTCTTTGTTTTCTGCCATAAGGGTGGTGTCATCTGTATGAGCTTATAGATCTTTCTCTCTGCAATCTTGATTACAGCTTGTGCTTCATCTATCCATTCATTCATTCATTTGCTTCATTCATTCAGCATTTCACATGATATACTCTACATATTTAAATAGTGGGGTGACAATATACAACCTTGTCATACTCCTTTCCCTATCTAGAACCAGTCTGTTGTTCCATGTCCGGTTCTAACTGTTACTTCCTGACCTGAATACAGATTTCTCAGGAAGCAGGTAAGGTGATCGGTATTCCCATCTCTTTAAGAATTTTCCACAGTTTGTTGCAATCCACACAGTCAAAGGCTTTGAAGAAGTCAATGAAGCAAAAGTAAAGGTTTTTCTGGAATTCTCTTGCTTTTTCGATGATCCAGTGGATGTTGGCAATTTGATCTCTGGTTCCACTGCCTTTTCTAATTCCAGCTTGAACATCTGGTAGTTCTCGGTTCATGTATTGTTGAAGCCTGGCTTGGAGAATTTCGAGCATTACTTTGCTAGTGTTTGGGATGAGTGCAATTGTGCAGTAGTTTGAGCATTCTTTGGCATTGCCTTTCTTTGGGATTGGAATGAAAATTGACCTTTTCCACTCCTATGGTTGTCTGTTAGATGAATTTAGTTCCTGAATTCACTGTTTGTAGAACTGCTTTCTGTTTCTTTGCTGATGGTTAACTGGGGGCTGCTCTCAACCCTGAGACATCTCTTGCTGGTACTTACACTTGGACCTCTACGTCTCAGAGGCAAAAGTGTGAAAAAAACCTTCTTTTGCTTGGACCTCTCCTACCATTTCCTTTCCTCCATCTTTACTCCATTTCTTTGAGAGACTCTTACCTTTCTCTTCTATTGGTAACAGCTCATGTGATTATTTTGGTCATCCCCCTGCATAATTCAGGAAACCTTTCTATTTAAGGTGAGCTAATTAGCAATGGTAATTCCTTCTGCAAGATTCCTTCCATCTAGATTAGAGTTTGACTGAGTAACCAGACTGTGGAAGTCTTGGAGACAGTTTCAGAATTCTGCCTATAATAGCATCTGCACACCTGGATAACATAGATGACCAGTAGGAACCAAAACATGGTAGCTCTGTTAGGCTATGATCTTATTTATCTGGAATCTCAAAATAAATATTAATACAAATTTGAAATATTTATTCAATAATTCAGTATGCTGAATGTTAGTTTACAACAAACAAACTAGATAATAAAATATAGCCAAAATAATTACAACCAGAATCTAGATAATAAAATATAGCCAAAATAATTACAAACAGAATTCTAAGTGTAGATACAGCTTAGAGTAGATTATTGTGGCTTAAGAGTCATGGAAATGATAGCAATCTTTCACTAATAAGACCAGTAATCTGACAGCTGATATTTCAAAAGCAACAAGAATTTTCTTCTTTTTTCATATTTGGAAAACATACTGGGCTATATTTTCAAGAATATTGCAACTGCTTAAACATTGATTTGATGTGGATTGCACTATATCTTTCAGAATGGGTGGGCAGATGAAACTTTTCTTCAAGAGTAAGCTTTTGCTCTTTGGTTGGAGAGAAAGTCTTACTCAGAGAGACACATTTGGTGGCGTTTAGTCAATGGTCTTTGCATTCACCACTATACTCAAGAACTTGCATATAATATACACACAAGCTACATTTAATGATTTTTTAAAGAGTTGGAATGAAAGGAATAATTAACATATACAAATCAGATACCCTGCAGAAATAGTAAAGGTCCAGCTTCTAAAGTAGCCTTGTGGTAACATGAAATAAGATAAAAAGCTATCCAGAGGATAAATAAATTTGAAGCATCAATAAACAACTATACCAGTTCAGTTTAGTCACTCGGTTGTGTCAAACTCTTTGAGACCGTATGAACTGCAGCACTCCAGGCCTCCCTGTCCATCACCAACTCCCAGAGTCCACCCAAACACATGTCCATTGTGTCGGTGATGCCATCAAACCATCTCATCCTCTGTCATCCCCTTCTCCTCTTACCCTCAATCTTTCACAGCATCAGGGTCTTTTCCAATGAGTCAGCTCTCCGCATCAAGTGGCCAAAGTACTGGAGTTTCACCTTCAACATCAGTCCCTCCAATGAACATCCAGGACTGGTCTCCTTTAGGATGGACTGGTTGGATCTCCTTGCAGTCCAAGGGATTCTCAAGAGTCTTCTCCAACACCACAGTTCAAAACCATCAATTCTTCATTGGTCAGCTTTCTTTATAGTCCAAAAGAAAGTCTCACATCCAAACATGAAAACTGGAAAAACCATAGCTTTGACTAGACTGACCTTTTTGGCAAAGTAATGTCTCTGTTTTTTAATATGCTATCTAGGTTGGTCATAACTTTCCTTCCAAGGAGCGTCTTTTAATTTCATGGCTGCAATCACCATCTGCAGTGATTTTGGAGCCCCCAAAATAAAGTCAGCCACTGGTTCCCCATCTATTTGCCATGAAGTGATGGGACCAGATGCCACGATCTTAGTTTTCTGAATGTTGAGCTTTAAGCCAACTTTTTCACTCTCCTCTTTCACTTTCATCAAGAGGCTCTTTAGTTCTTCTTCACTTTCTGACATAAAGGTGATGTCACCTGCATATCTGAGGTTATTAATATTTTCCCCAGCAATCTTGATTCCAGCTTGTGCTTCTTCCAGCCCAGCATTTCTCACAATGTACTCTGCATATAAGTTAAATAAGCAGGGTGACAATATACAGCCTTGACATACTCCTTTTCCTATTTGGAACCAGTCTGTTGTTCCATGTCCAGTTCTAACTGTTGCTTCCTGACCTGCATATAGGTTTCTCAAGAGGCAGGACAGGTGGTCTGCTATTCCCATCTCTTTCAGAATTTTCCACAGTTTATTGTGATCCACACAGTCAAAGGCTTTGGCATAGTCCATAAAGCAAAAATAGATTTTCTTTTGGAACTCTCTTGCTTTTTTGATGATCCAGCAGATGTTGGCAATTTGATCTCTGGTTCCTCTGTCTTTTCTATAACCAGCTCGAACATCTGGAAGTTCACGGTTCATGCACTGCTAAAGCCTGGCTTGGAGAATTTTGAGCATTACTTTACTAGCGTGTGAGATGAGTGCAATTGTGCAGTAGTTTGAGCATTCTCTGGCATTGCCTTTCTTTAGGATTGGAATGAAAACTGACTTTTTCCAGTCCTGTGGCCACTGCTGAGTTTTCCAAATTTGCTGGCATATTAAGTGCAGCACTTTCACAGCATTATCTTTTAGGATTTGAAATAGCTCGACTGGAATTCCATCACCTCCACTAGCTTTGTTCATAGTGACGCTTCCTATGGCCCACCTGACTCACATACCAGGATGTCTGGCTCTAGGTGAGTGTGAGTGATCACACCTTCGTGATTATCTGGGTTGTGAAGATCTTTTTTGTACAGTTCTTCCGTGTATTCTTGCCACCTCTTCTTAATATCTTCTGCTTGTTAGGTCCAGACCATTTCTATCCTTTATTGAGCCCATCTTTGCATGAAATGTTCCCTTGGTATCTCTCATTTGTTTGAAGAGATTCCTAGTCTTTGCCATTCTATTGTTTTCCTCTATTTCTTTGCAGTGATCACTGAGGAAGGCTTTCTTACCTCTCCTTGCTATTCTTCAGAACTCTGAATTCAAATGGGTATAGCTTTCCTTTTCTCCTTTGCCTTTCACCTCTCTTCTTTTCACAGATATTTGTAAGGCCTCCTCAGATAGCCATTTTGCCTTTTTGCATTTCTTTTTCTTGGGGGTGGTCTTGCTCCCTGTCTCCTGTACAATGTCATGAACCTCCATCCATAGTTCTTCAGGCACTCTATCTATCAGGTCTAGTCCCTTAAATCTATTTCTCACTTCTACTGCATAAGGGATTTGATTTAGGTCATACCTGAATGATCTAGTGGTTTTCCCCACTCTCTTCAATTTAAGTCTGAATTTGGCAATAAGGAGTTCATGATCTGAGCCACAATTAGCTCCTGGTATTGTTTTTGCTGACTGTATAGAGCTTCTCCATCTTTGGCTGCAAAGGATATAACCAATCTGATTTCAGTGTTGACCATCTGGTGATATCCAAGTGTAGAGTCTTCTCTTGTGTTGTTGGAAGAGGGTGTTTGCTATGACCAGTGCGTTCTCTTGGCAAAACTCTTAGTCTATGCCCTGTTTCATTCTGTACTCCAAGGCCAAGTTTGTCTGTTATTCCAGGTGTTTCTTGACTTCCTACTTTTGCATTCCAGGCCCCTATCATGAAAAGGACATCTTTTGGGGGTGCTAGTTCTTGAAGGTCTTGCAGGTCTTCATAGAACCATTCAACTCTAGTTTCTTCAGCATTACTGGTTGGGGCATAGCTTGGATTACCATGATACTGAATGGTTTGTCTTGGAAACGAATATAGATCATTTTGTTATTTTTGAGATTGCATCCAAGTACTGCATTTCAGACTCTTTTGTTGACTATGCTGGCTACTCCATTTTTTCTAAGGACTCTTGCCCACAGTAGTAGACATAATTAATGGTCATCTGAGTTAAATTCACCCATTCCAGTCCATGTTAGTTTGCTGATTCCTAGAATGTCGATGTTCACTCTTGCCATCTCCTGGTGACCACTGCCAATTTGCCTTGATTCATGGACCTAACAATCCAGGTTCCTATGCAATATTTAATCTTTATAGCATTGAACCTTGCTTCTATCACCAGTCCTATCCACAACTGGGTGTTGTTTTTGCTTTGGCTCCATCCTTTCATTCTTTCTGGAATTACTGATCTCCAGTAGCATATTGGGCACCTACTGACCTGGGGAGTTCATCTTTCAGTGTCCGATCTTTTTGCCTTGTCATACTGTTCACTGTACCAGTGAGTATATTTTATACTGTCCAATTAGTTAAAGCCTATGAATTTGGAATTCCTTCTGTGGATGAGTGTTGATATTTAGTTTTGCTTATATATGAAGGGACAAGTTTTCAAAGAAATCAAGATCATAGAAATTTAGGAGCATATGATTAGCATATTTAGACTTGAAAATATTTTTAACACCATTTCAAGTATTAACCCCCATGGATAACAATGTGATAATTATGTGTATCACCTGTATGCGAGACAGCAAAAGAGACACAGATGTATAGAGCGGACTTTTGGACTCTGAGGGAGAGTGAGAGGGTGGGATGATTTGGGAGAATGGCACTGAAACATGCATACTGTCATGTGAGAAACAAATCGCCAGTCTATGTTCGATACAGGATACAGGATGCTTGGGGCTGGTGCACAGGGATGATCTAGAGAGATGATATGGGGTGGGAGGTGGGAGGGGGGTACAGGATTGGGAACTGATGTACACTCGTGGCGGATTCATGTCAATGTATGGCAAAACCAATCAGTATTGTAAAGTAAAATAAAGTAAAAATAAAAATAAAAATAAATAAATGTGTATCACCTGTTATTCAAAAGGTTGTAATCAGAAAGTAATCTAAATTTAAATTATTAGTACTTAAATAAAATGAAAAACTCAGTCCCTTAGTTATAAGTGCCATATTCTAAGTGCTCAGTGGAACTAGAGACTAGGGGTTACTATATTGAACAGCACAGATATTGAAAATTCCATAAGTGGTTAAAGTTCTAGTGGACAGCACTGACCTCCAAAGAACTATTAAATAAGCCATTAAAATATTAATTGCAGCAACCTGGAAATTACTTGAGTGAAATGTTAAGTGATAAAATAATAAGCTATATAATTTGAACCCATATACTATCATTACAACTATGTATAAACAGATTTGTTGCTTCAATCGTATTACTTAGTATCTACCACAGGAATTAGACTTGCTTCCTGACCTTCAGGGGCTTACAGTCTAATAGGGGAAGACAGATAAGAAAACAGTATTTGCATTATAACATTATAGTTCTCTCACACACATTTAGTTAGGGCAACACTTCACAAAGAAAGCCCTCCTCCCCAAACCAAAGCCATTAATTTCACCTAGGAAAGGACATCAGGAAAGGCATTTCAGAGGAGGCATCTTTTGACTTGACTCTTAAAATGTGAGCGGCTGCTTGCCAAAAGGACTGAGAAAGAGGGAATAAAATGGGAGGCTAGTCAGATGCAGAACTGGACTGAGTACTTCTTAAGGTCCAAGATTGACTTGGTTTGTAACTTTAGAGTTTGGAACTCTATAAATGCTTCTTAACCTGAACTGAAGCAAGCACTGTGAGTAAAATAAATAAATAAATAACAAAGATATAAATAAGAGCAGGATGCCATGGTATGTTTCGGAGGGTTAAGGCCAAGGTGTGAGAAGTAGATCATTTGTTAGGCAATAGAATTTGGCCTTGACCTTGTAGGGCCCTGAAGATTTAAAACCAAAACACAAGAGAAAAGATCAGAAGAAAATGTTAATAAAACAGGGAAGGAATTTCTTTATGATTACCAGTGACTTTCTTTTCCTTTCTACTATCTTAAAAATGTTTTCTAATGTGGGCATATTTGTTTTATAAAAGTATTTGAAAAATAAAAGCAACTGTGCAATCTATTGGCTTTTCATGATACATTTTGGACCATTTTGTTGTCACTTTGTATTACTGGTTAAAATTGAGATCAATAAAATATTAACCAGATTTTTATTGAATTCTTTTCTTAGACCACTCAAGTACTTTATTTATACATTTAGTTCTCACAAGTTATATGAGTTAGCTACTAACAGCTCCATTTTACTGATGAAGAAATGGAAGGAATGATAAGTGGAGAAATTTGTTCCAAAAGTGCAAAGGTATTAAGTGGCAGAACCAAAAAGTGAAGCCAAGCAATCTAAACTCACAGTCCTCAATTTACCTGGATTAAATTATTCTGCAATTCAAAATCTTCACCATTTCATTCTGGTTTGCCCTCACTCATTACATATTTGAGAACATTCACTTTTACTGTTTTTAAGGCTGTTTCTATGGTTTTTCCTGTGGTCATGTATGGATGTGAGAGTTGGACTGTGAAGAAGGCTGAGCGCCAAAGAATTGATGCTTTTGAACTGTGGTGTTGGAGAAGACTCTTGAGAGTCCCTTGGACTGCAAGGAGATCCAACCAGTCCATTCTGAAGGAGATCAGCTTTGGGATTTCTTTGGAGAGAATGATGCTAAAGCTGAAACTCCAGTACTTTGGTCACCTCATGCAAAGAGTTGACTCATTGGAAAAGACTCTGATGCTGGGAGGGATTAGGGGCAGGAGGAAAAGGGGACGACAGCGGATGAGATGGCTGGATGGCATCACAGACTCGATGGACGTGAGTCTGAGTGAACTCCGGGAGTTGGTGATGGACAGGGAGGCCTGGTGTGCTGCGATTCATGGGGTCGCAGAGTTGGACACAACTGAGCGACTGAATTGAACTGAACTGAACTGAACTGAAGGCTGTTTCTACTTAGGTAAAAGAGATAGATGACTCAGTTTGAAAGAATCTGAAAGATCAACCACAAATCTCTGCACATCACGCTTGCTTACTTCCTCAAAGTTTTTGCTCCAATCTCTCTTCCAGAGCATGGCCTGGCACCAGTACATATGCTCAATACACAGTTGTAGAATGAATGAATGATTAAATTCAACACTGAATTTTTTAAAATATTAAATTTTACTTAGCATACTAAGATGACTAGATAGAAAGTTAACGATAGTTTTATTTTTGAAAACAAGACATAGGAGAGATGGAATTTTTATTATAATTCTACATTACTGAGAAAATTCAATTAAGCCAGAATACTTTATTCTCCAGGTATTTCAGATAATCAAAATTTAATAGTTTATCTCCAAATATTATTAATGATGAGTAGATAGAATTTTGTCATGGATAAAATCTAGTGGATAGAATCTCACTGGGGCAGATGTAAGTGGTCAAAGCAAGTGACACTCAAATCATTTAACATCTCGGGATGAGAAAGGAGGCTCTTTGAGGGTCAGGAATAACGTAACACACACACAACACAGAAGCATGCTTCTAAATACCATAGATTTAGGATGCAAAGGATACATTCTATAAACAGGGTCCTACTGAGTAGAGGAGGAAATTCCTGGCTTAATTGTTCACTGGGTTTGATATGAAAGCTTATCAAAGCAGGTCTGTAGTACTGTCATAAATAAAGGGTAAAGCTGACTATTTTACATTGTAGTCACTTGTTCACCTCTTTGAGGAAGGCAAGGTTCGTGAGTGAAGAAAGATCTAAAAGGCCTGTTCAGCATTACAAAGTGACATTAGGAGCCAAAAGCAAGCCTAAGAGTATATTTCCAGAATTGAAACCATCCGAACGATTCTTTTCTTCTTTTATAAAATACATATTGTTTGGTTGGAAAGGGCATAAGCTATCAATTTCACTTTAAAAATAATAGTTTTTATAGTTTAAGTTCCATTTTACAGTTTTGATGTGGAAATATTATTGAGTCATATAAGCTTACTCGAATCCTTTAATATTTAAATATACATTTGTATATTTTATTCCTTTTACTTTGAATAATTGGGTAATTAAATGTATTAAAGACATCACTGGGCTTCCCTGGTGGCTCAGCGGTAAAGAATCCACCTGCCAATGCAGGAAACACAGGTTTGATCCCTGGGTTGGGAATATCCCCTGGAGAAGGAAATGGCAAACCACTCCAGTATTCTTGCCTGAGAGATCCCATGGACAGAGGAGCCTGCCGGGCAACAGTCCATGGGTCCGTGGGGGCACAAAAGAGTCTGCTACAGCTCGGCAACTAAACAACAACAAAGACAGCATTTTATTATTAATCCGTTCTTACCTGGAGGGTAAGTAAGATGCTGCTCAATGTATAGCTTCTATTCCATTTACGAGGGTTGTCCAAAAAATCTATAGAGGGCTTGCCAGAATGTGGGTCTACTGTATTAAAATAACACATTAATATTTATACATAAAATTATCATTTAAAACTTATGAAGATCAACATATCATAGGCTAAGTTAGAAAGCAAGTGACAAACTTTGGAATGAATGTGACAGTTTATATAGACCACTTGTTAGAGCATGGACTTTGGTGTCAGAACCACATAAATTTGATGATTGACTCCTCCACTTATCAGCAATGGACACTGAGCAATGAACTACCTCTCTAGGTCTCATTTGCCTAGTATGTGAAATGGGGAATATGATTGAAGTACCTACTTTCACTGAAATGAGTTTAAAAAACAAAGTCCTTTATAGAGTACCTGGCATAGAGTGGATCCTCAAAAAATGATAGTTATCATTATTAAAAATACTTTTATTAATATATAAACAGTTTTTATAAAAAATAAGAAAAATTATTTATATCCAATGGAAAGATCTTGCCATCTTTAGGAAAGATCTGGAAGAAAATGTTGAAAAGGTAAAAAGAAGGGTCTTTGGTTTGGGACATTGTATTTTGAAACTACAATAATAGTTAACAGTGCAATGGACAAAAGATGTGAGTGAACAATGTGATAAAAAAAGTATTTAGAAAAAATTCTAGTTGGTATTAAAACTGTAGTAAGTGAAAACTGAAATTATGACTCAATGGTAAAAAAGATGATCAAGAAACAATATGAAAAGTTTCAATTCTGGTTTCCTTGGTGTATATGCCCAGCAGTGGGATTGCTGGGTCATAAGGCAGTTCTACGTCCAGTAAATAAGCAAAAGATGATGACGATGATGGCAATGACAATCAGAAATATTCGACTGAAAAAAAATCTGTTATAAATCCCTATTGAGTTGTTACCAAAGTCCACATCAAGAAAAGTCCCTTTAACCTATGTTCTTGACATTTCCTAGAGATAAAGTTAAAGAATGAGAAATGGAGAGAGATTCTAAATGTGATGTCAGATTTGAGGATGCTCTCTAGCTTACATTAGATGGCTGGCAAGGAGCCAGAGGGATGGTACGGGGAGGGAGGAAGGAGGGGCGTTCAGGAAGGGGAACATATGTATACCTGTGGCGGATTCATGTTGATGTATGGCAAAACTAATAAAATATTGTAAAGTAATTAACCTCCAATTAAAATAAATAAATTTATATATATATATAAAAGAAAAGTTTCAAGAACGTTACTCATAGTCCTCCAGTGTTTGTTCTTCCTTTCTTCCATTTCTTCTCTCAAACATGATGCCTGCCTCCTCCCCATCCCCCTGTGTGGTTTTCGATGAATACATAGTTGCCCACATTTTCCCAGCCTTTCCTCTAACAAGATGTGGCCCTGCGACTAAGTCTTAATGGTGGGACATCAGCAGAAGTAAAGTATGCACCTTTTGCATCATATTTTCTTAATAAGGAAGCTGTTCTGCCTTCTTCTCTTTTTCTCTCCACTTCTACTGGCTGGAAACAGTGACAGAATAAATGTCTTAGGTCCAGAAATGGAACCCACAAGTTGAGGATGGTAAAAACCTTCCTGCCAGCTTTGTTCTGTTATATGTACATTGGAAAGTCATTTGAAAAGGTTAGCCTATGTCCTAATACAGTCAATTATTGTGTTTTTAAAACTGAATTAATTTTATTCTTCAAAGTATTTTTTCATTTAATAGTAAATTGTCAACATATTTTGGACAAGTTTATTCAAAAAAATATTTGAACACCAACTCTATGCCAAGGAGTGAAGATTCTAGGGACATAACAATGACCAAAGAGTAAAGTCTTCATATATCTTTCTTGTTATGTTTAAAAGCAATGTACATAGCTATAATACATTTTACTTAAAAATTCCTATATTTATGGACATTGTAGCTATTTATGGACATTTCCCTTTTCTGTATATCCAATACTGTTACTGGAGACAAATCTTTATTAATTAAATATGAATAAGAATATTAAACATATTCTTTATATAGAACCCTAAAGTTTCCATCCCAAAGCTATCAGAATAAATGAATTCAGCAAGGCTGAAGAAAAAAAAATTAATATACAAAAATCTATTGTATTTCTACACACTAATGATGAAACAGTCAATCCTAAAGGAAATCAACCCTGAATAGTCAATGGAAGAACTAATGCTGAGGCTGAAGTGCCAACACTTTGATAACCTGATACAAAGAGCCAACTCACTGAAAAAGATCTTGATGCTGGGAAAGATTAAGGGCAGGAGAAGTGGGTGGCAGAGTTTGAGATGGTTGGATAGCATCATCAACTCAATGAATATGAGTTTGAGCAAACTCCAGGAGATAGTGAAAGACAGGGAAGCCTGGTGTGCTAAAGTCCAAGGGATTGCAAAGAGTCAGACACAACTTAGCAACTGAACAACAATGATGAAATATCATAAAGAGAAAGTAAAAAAAAAAAATCTCATTTAAAATAGCATATAAAACCCTAGAAGTAAATTTAGCCAAGGAGGTGAAAGACCAATGCCCTGAAAACTATAAAACATTGATGAGGGAAACTGAAGATGATTCAAAGAAATGGAACAATATTCCATATTCTTGGATTTGAAGAATTAATATTGTTAAAATGGCCATACTATTCAAAGCAATCAACAGATTTGATGCAAACCCTATCAAAATATCCTGAATATTTTTCACAAACTAGAACAAATAATCCTAAAACTCATATGGAGCCACAAAGTAATCTTGAGAAAAAAGAATGAAGCTAGAGATATAACTGTCTGAGAGTTTAGACAATGCTACAAAACTGCAGTTATCAAAACAACATGGTATTGCCATAAAAACAGACACATATATCAGTGGAACAGAACAGAGAGCCCAGAAATAAGTCTATGCTCTTGTGGTCAATTCAACTACAACAAAGGAGGCAAGAATATACCATGGAGAAAAGACAGTTTCTTCAACAAGTGGCGATGGGAAAACTGGATATCCATATCAATAAGCCAAAACAATGAGATTAGAACATTCCCTCACACCATATACAAATTAAATTCAAAACGGTTTAGAGACCTAAATGTAAGACCAGAAACCATAAAACTCCTAGAAGAAAACATACATGGAATACTCTTTGACATAAATTATAGCAATATTTTCCTGGCTCAGTCTCCCAAGGCAAGCAAAAATAAACAAACGGGACCCAATTAAACTTAAAAGCTTTGCATAGCAAAGGAAACCATTGACAAAATGGAAAGACAACCTATAGAACTAGAGAAAATATTTGCAAATGATGTTACTGACAAGGGGTTAATATCTAAAATGTACAAACAATTCACACAATTCAATATTAAACCCCCAAATCAACCAAAAGTGGGCAGAAGACCTGAAAAGACATCTTTCCAAAGAAGACGTACAAATATTCATGTTCAAAACTATATTTTGAAGAATGTTTAACATTGCAGAAATAAATGTATTATGTCATTTTAAATAAAAATATATACATCTTTGTGTAATAACTCAACTATGGAGATAAAATACATACATGGAAGAAAGGAAATAAATCTCATTAAATGTTGAGAATAGTATCTTTCTGAGTTAGGATTCAGATGATAACTTTTCCTGCTTTTTAATATTTTCCCCAAAAAGTATGCCTACTTTATAATGTTAAAAATAAACATTATTAAACACTAATGAAGAATAACATTAATATGGACAGAATTTATATAATAATTTTATTTGTTCCTTACCATTTGGATGAAAAGGAATTGTTCTGAATTTCACAACTGGAGGGACAAAATTATACTCTGATGTAAAATTTATTCTCAGTTGGAAGAATGCTCCTGTGATACAGAAATAAACATTTTTACTAAAGTGTCACATTAATGATTAACTGTAACTTAATATTGATGTTTAAGCCTACAGTTTAAGTAAGTAAGTAAGTAAAGTCACTCAGTCGTGTCCGACTCTTTGTGACACCATGGACTGCAGCCCACCAGGCTCCTCAGTCCATGAGATTCTCCAAGCAAGAATAGTGGAGTGGGTTGCCATTTCTTTCTCCAGGGGATCTTCCCGACCCAGGGATCAAACCCAGGTCTCCCACATTGGAGGCGCACGCTTTAACCTCTGAGCCACCAGAGTATCCTCCCCAATGTCCCTAGAGTTTTACTATATTAATAAGTAAATTGGATTAGAGGATGCCCAGACACCTCTAGATGGTATAATAGACTCCTCACAATCTAACCCAGTGTTTTGAGGTACATTCTCACCAGTCCTTTTTATCCACTAACTCTGTCCCTCTAATATCAGCCTCTTCACTGGGTTTCTCCTATTTACTCTGCTCCAGAATCCACTCTCTTCAGCTCTCGCTAGGCTGTTTTGCCTACCAGCACTTCCTTCTGATTCTAAACCTGGTGAATTCTCAGACATTCTTCAGGACCCAACTCAAGTGTCACTTCCTTGGGAAGTTGTTCCTGACTCTCCAAAGCAAAATTAACTAATCACTGCCTCCTCAGTACTCCATTCAAAATTCATAACAGGACATGTTATATTCTATTGTAATTACCCACTTACATGCTTTTCTCCCCTATCTCACTAAGCAAATGTATCTTGTTAATCTGCAACTCTAAGCTTGTTAAACTGCAACTCTAAGAGGGCATGGTCGTTAAAGTTTATGGTTGCCTAGTTTTCTTGAGAACTTGACTTATGGACATCTGTGGGAAAATCATAGAGGAAAAATAAAAAGAGACTAATTGTGGGATTTTTCTGTCAGTAGGCATTCTGTTGGTTATTCTCTGAATTCATGGAAGACTATTAGATGATATTCTCAGTTGATATGTTTTCCTATGTCTGCTTCTTAAAAACATGATAACATTAAGACTGGGCATAAAGAAAAATTCAAACCTGAAATTTCCATCCATGTTGACAAATGGCAAAAAATTAAGCCATAAAATGAAAAAATTAACATGTGAAAACTTTAGGAAATCTAGAAACTTTATACAGTGCAACCTTAAAGAAATTAGGCTAATAATATAAAGGCTTTTATAAAAAAGTAAATTGGTTTCCAAAGCACAAACCATGCCAAATTGTATTCTGTAGACCTTCAATGTCAACATCCCATTGCATCATATCTTCACTTATAGGAAAGGCAGTAATACCCTAAACATCAAGAAAAATTAAAGCAGAAAAAAAGATTAAATATTTATTGCAGTTTGGAAAATCAGATATTAGGTTACAACGAATTCCAAAAGTTCTAAATTTTCTTTTATTGATAAAAATTTTTGATTTGAGAAGGTGTTATATACTGTCTTATTACACAGAAGTTAAGATAGATTCCAGAAAATACATGCAATAGTAAATTTTAAATAAATCATTAGTATGAAAATCACAAATGGGACAGGAAGGTCAAGAATGGAATATGTGACTTATGTAATTCTATAGACAATTTAAGATTCAAATTCAAAAAGAAAGGAATAGTTGGAAAGCCTGTATTTCCTCATAGCTTTTAAAAAAAACCCTACAGATGCTATACTAGGCATGAAGTAAGAAATTTTCATTAAGAAAGACACAACTCTAAAATTATGCTTATATATAAAAATAAAATTTTCCTACATTTGAGGCATTATTCCAATGGAGGGACAAGAATGTATTACTGTGCAAAACAATGAAGACCCAGCACAAACCAAAAATAATAATAAATAAAATTTTCAAAATAAAATTATAAGGAAAAGACACTTATGTGTTATATGTCACAGCAATTGGCAAAAAGTGCCTAGACAGGAAGAAACGGAACTCAAGACTTAAGAGCAAGGGATTTTGGAGTCAAAAAACCCTGTGATGGAATCCCGAGCCCAAATATTTACTGAAAGCTTTCTGAGGCTTAGGTTTGTGGTAGGTAAAACAAAACACTACCTACTTATTTTACAATATTGTATTGATAATTGACGGGCTTCCCAGGTGGTACCGAGGTAAAGAATCCACCTGCCAACGCAGGAGACCTCGGGTTTCATCCCTGGGTGGGAAAGACCCCCTGGAGAAGGAAATGGCAACCCACTCCAGTATTCTTGCCTGGAAAAATCTCATGGACAGAGAAGCCTGGTGGGCTGCAGTGCATGGGGTTGCAAAGAGTCAGACACAACTTAGCCACTAAACATGCAGGCACAATTGATAATTAGTGAATGCAACCCTGCACCTACTGGTTATTTACTACCTGATAGACTGTTACATTCAGGGATTAAAGTCCATAAATTACTCAGCACAGTGTGCTCAATACTGTTAACTATTATTATGAAATACTAATAATTATTATGAAACAGATTATTATACTGAAACAGGTTCATTAAACAAGTCTGTAGTGCAAATTAGATTTAACTAAATTATGCCTTGTGGAATAAACACAGATTAAACTGCTTTTAAAAATTCGTACCCCAATGAAACACAACCTCCACGTCTCCAATACTCACCTCATAATTGTTGTTCTTCAACTCTTGGAATTCTCTTTTTAGCAAGATGTAAGCTCTGTTGTACATGATAAGGCAAAAAATCCTTTGATCCTGTGCCCTCACTACTATGGTTCGCTCTGAGGCAAGTGTCTGAGGTTATG
This sequence comes from Aepyceros melampus, assembly GCA_006408695.1. Taxonomy (NCBI): domain Eukaryota; kingdom Metazoa; phylum Chordata; class Mammalia; order Artiodactyla; family Bovidae; genus Aepyceros; species Aepyceros melampus. The sequence goes on along the minus strand of SJXQ01003685.1, from coordinate 571,115 downwards.
GGTCACTTTCCTATTCCTAGTTAACTGGCATAAATACTTGCTTTCTGGAGCTTCAGAATGCTGTATACTCCCAAGAGAGGTGGACCTATGTTGGGCACTTAGCAGCGACTTTCTTTTCTCCTCTGACTCTTCTAAAGGAGGACTTCAGAAGGAAGGCTTGAGCACTTTCTCCACTGCGGTGTGTCCTTGCGCGCCAGCCCACAGCCCAGCCTGAAGATAAACGTGGATGAAACCCTGAGACCACTCGTGCTGCTTGTGCGTGAAGTGGGCATAAGAAGCTAAGTTCAGTGTTCTTAACCAGTCACCGTCTCCGCTTCACAGGTGTAACTAACTAACTGGGTGCTGGTTGGGCAACGAGATGCGAATCGGTTGCCAAGCAACAAGACTAAACGGAACTGTAGAGGAGGTGGGCACTTGGCCCCTCCTCATCCAATCAGCGTTGCGGGGTGGCCTCTGGAAACCTCCGCAGCCAATCGTCCAAAAGGTCAGTTTGAAAGGCCAATGAGAACCGCTGTTAAGGCCTCCTTGCCCCCTCTGTCCCCGCGCCCGGTGCGACTGCTAAGTCCGTCCCTTTTGTTGGGGTAGGGGGAAAAGTCAGAGGGTCTAGCGTTTAAGTCTAAGTCAGAGAAGACTTCACTAGAAGTCCTCCGAAATCATCTTTTCTTTTTCTTTGAATATTATACTGGTCTGCTCTTGTTTATAATAACATATGGCACTTGTGGCTCAGCTGGTAAAGAATCCGCCTGCAATTAGGGAGACCTGGGTTCGATCCCCGGGTTGGGAAGATACCCTGGAGAAGGGAAAGACTACCTACTCCGGTATTCTGGATTGGAGAATTCAATGGACTGTATAGTCCATGGGGTCACAAAGAGTTGGACACGACTCTGCGACTTTCACTTTCATATGGCACTTCAGCGGTCATGATATGTTTGCATACATTATTATGTCATCGAATCCTTCAATTACTCTGGAAGAATGCTCTGCAACAGGAACTACTTAAAAATTCTCATCTCTTGCTGAGTTTTGCCACTTTCTGTTCCTTCTGTCTAGATGTTTACCACGTTCATTTCATCCTCCCCTCCTCCATTTTTCCTTCAATCATCGTTCAGATTTACCTTTGCCTACGATTCTTTATGAAATCACCCAAGACAACTCCTTTCTTGTGATCCTAAAGGACCCTATATTTACCTCCTTGTTAGTGTTTATTGGGCTTGTCGGTGGCTCAACGATTAAAAAAAAAAATCCACTTGCAATGCAGGGGCTGCAGGAGACATGGGTTTGATTATTGGGTTCGGAAGATCCCCTGGAGGAGGGCACGGAAATCCACTGAAGTATTCTTGCCTAGAAAATCCCATGGACAGAGGAGCCTGGCGGGCTACAGTCCATAGGGTCACAGAGTCGGACAAGACTGAAGAGACTTTAGCAGGCAGGCACAGCATTTATCAGGCTGTATCACAATTGCCCATTGCTTTCTTCAGCCAACTGTGAGCCTCTTAAAGGTACTAATTTGCCCATGTCAACTACAGAAGCTGGCATCTTTTCTCAGAGTAATTTTTCTTACTGTTTACTAATTTTGTGGAAAACAGGACATCAGTTTAATGAGTTCATTCATTTCACAGATATTTATTTTGCACTTCTCATGTGCTGTGCAACAATTCACATGAAGTGACTACATTTTTGGCTCCAGTATTCAATAAATAAATATACAAAACAAAAACAAGTGTACAAAGCAAAAATCATAATTTCAGATCACACATGCTATAGACAATAAAACAGTAATGTAATAAACAGTAGCTAAGCGTTCCAACCTAGATAGCATATTAAAAAGCACAGACATTACTTTGCCAACAAAAGTCCATCTAGTCAAGTCTATGGTTTTTCCAGTAGTCATGTATGGATGTGAGAGTTGGACTGTGAAGAAAACTGAGTGCCAAAGAATTGATGCTTTTGAACTGTGGTGTTGGAGAAGACTCTTGAGAGTCCCTTGGACTGCAAGGAGATCCAACCAGTCCATTCTAAAGGAGATCAGCCCTGGGTGTTCTTTGGAAGGAATGATGCTAAAGCGGAAACTCCAGTACTTTGGCCACCTCATGCGAAGAGTTGACTCATTGCAAAAGACTCTGATGCTGGGAGGGATTGGGGGCAGGAGGAGAAGGGGACGACAGAGGATGAGATGGCTGGATGGCATGACTGACTCGATAGACATGAGTCTGAGTGAACTCCGGGAGTTGGTGAGGACAGGGAGGCCTGGCGTGCTGCGATTCATGGGGTCGCAAAGAGTCAGACACGACTGAGCAGCTGAACTGAACTGAAGGGTTAGAAATGGTCAGGGAAGTCCTCCGTCAGGAGTGGGCAGTGAGATGATACATGATAGGTTGGACGAGAAGGGGCCAGTTATTTGAAATATTGAGGGCAAAGAGTTCCAGGAAGAGGATAAGACAATAGTTCTCAGTCAGGAAAAAGCTTGACTTCAAATGGGAACTGGCAAGGCCTGAGAGGATATGGTGGAGATGTGATTAGGTTGGAGCTCTACGTGTAGGGAAGTTTGGATTTTATTTCAATAGCAGTGGGAATCATTGAATGGCTTTAGGGATGAGACTGTTATTCTCTACATTTACAAAATTACTCCAACTTCTTTGTGGAGAATGGATTGTAGGGGAGACCACTTAGCAGACTCCCAGTCATTTTCATGTCCAGGTAGGGTAGTTGAGAAATTTCCAATAATATCTTCACTTTACTAACACTTGGCACAATAAAATGATTTGATTTTGTTTTAAAAAACTGAATATTAAGTATTTTTCCTATGAAAACATCAATTAGGACCTGAGATTGAATTTTGGTGGGGCTCTCCTTCAAAGCCTGACAGATTTTCCCTTGCATTTATGGAACACTGGCAACATATGGTGGGAGCAAATAAAGAGCTGCTTCCATGAGAAAGGAGTGGGAACCAATTAGGGAATTTTAATGGTTTCTTTGATGATACTACGGTCTTTCATTCTGCTTTAACAGGAGAAATCTGTGATAGTAAATGCAGACTCTTTGTATAAAATTTTGTTCTAGGAGAAATTCAGTTCAGTTCAGTGGCTCAGTCCTGTCTGACTCTTTGCAGCCCCATGGACTGCAGCACACCAGGCCTCCCTGTTTATCACCAACTCCTGGAATTTACTCAGACTCAGGTCCATCGAGTAAGTGATGCTGTCCAACCATCTCATTCTCTATCATCCCCTTCCCCTCTCACCTTCAATCTTTCCCAGCATAGGGTCTTTTCAAATAAGTCAGTTCTTCGCATCCAGTGGCCAAAATATTGGAGTTTCAGCTTCAGCATCAGTCCTTCCAATGAATATTCAGGACTGATTTCCTTTAGGATGAACTGGTTAGATCTCCTTGCTGTCCAAAGGACTCTCAAGAGTCTTCTCCAACACCACAGTTCAAAAGCATCAATTCTTCGGCACTCAGCTTTCTTTACAGTCCAACTCTCACATCCATCAGTTCAGGTCAGTTCAGTCGCTCAGGTGTGTCCTACTCTTTGCGACCCTGTGAATCACAGCATGCCAGGCCTCCCTGTCCATCACCAACTCCCAGAGTTCACCCAAACTCATGTGCATCCATACGTGACTACTAAAAACCATAGCTTGTTGGCAAAATAATGTCTCTGCTTTTTACTATGCTGTCTAGGTTGGCCATAACTTTTCTTCCAAAGAGCAAGCACCTTTTAATTTCATGGGTGCAGTCACCATCTGCAGGGATTTTGAAGCCCCAAAAATAAAGTCTGTCACTGTTTCCACTGTTTCCCTATCTATTTCCCATGAAGTGATGGGACCAGATGCCACGACCTTAGTTCTCTGAATGTTGAGTTTTAAGCCAACTTTTTCACTCTCCTCTTTCACTTTCATCAAGAGACTTTTTAGTTCTTCATTTTCTACCATAAGTGTGGTGTCATCTACATATCTGAGGTTATTGATATTTCTCCCTGCAATCTTGATTCCAGCTTGTGCTTCTTCTAGTTCACCATTTCTCATGATGTACTCTGCAGATAAGTTAAATAAGCAGAATGGCAATATACACCTTATCGTACTTCTTTCCCTATTTGGAACCAGTCTGTTGTTCCGTGTCCAGTTCTAACTGCTGCTTCTTGATCTGCATACAGACTTCTCAGGAGGCAGGTCAGGTGGTCTGGTACTCTCATCTCTTGAAGTATTTTCCAGTTTGTTGTAATCCATACAGTCAAGGGCTTTGGTGTAGTCAATAAAGCAGAAATAGATGTTTTTCTGGAACTCTTTTGCTTTTTCAATGATTCAGTGGATGTTGGCAATTTGATCTCTGGTTCCTCTGCTTTTTCTAAATCCAGCTTGAACATCTGGATTGAATATCCAGATCAATCAGTGTTCAACATCCAGCTTGAACATCTGGATGTTCATGGTTTACAAATTGTAGAAGCCTGGCTTGGAGAATTTTAAGAATTACTTTGCTGGTGTGTGAGATGAGTACAATTGTGCAGTAGCTTGAGCATTCTTTGGCATTGCCTTTCTTTGGGATTGGAATGAAAACTGACCTCTTCCAGTCCTGTGGCCACTGCTGAGTTTTCCAAATTAGCTGGCATACTGAGTGCAGCGCTTTCTCAGCATCATCTTTTAGGATTTGAAATAGCTCAACTGGAATTCCATCACCTCCACTAGCTTTGTTCAAAGTGATGCTTCATAAGACCCACTTGACTTCACATTGACTTCACTTGACTTCTGGCTCTAGGTGAGTGATCACACTATCGTGATTATTTGGTTTATGAAGATGCTTTTTGTACAGTTCTTCTGTGTATTCTTGCCACCTCTTCTTAATATCTTCTGCTTCTGTTAGGTCTGTACTATTTCTGTCCTTTATTGAGCCCATCTTTGCATAAAATGTTGCCTTGGTATCTCTCATTTTCTTGAAGAGATCTCCAGTCTCTCCCATTCTATTGTTTCCCTCTATTTCTTTGCACTGATCACTGAGGAAGGCTTTCTTATCTCTCCTTGCTATTATTCTTTGGAACTCTGTACTCAAAGGGGTATATCCTTCCTTTTCTCCTTTGCCTTTCACTTCTCGTCTTTTCATAGCTATTTATAAGGCCTCCGCAGACAGCCATTTTTCCTTTTTGCATTTCTTTTTCTTTTGCATTTTCTTTTTTGCATTTCTTCTTTTTCTGTACATCCTCCAAAAGGTCTGTACACTGCCTCCTGTACAATATCATGAACCTCCGTCTAGAGTTCTTCAGGCACTCTGTCTGTCAGATCTAATCCCTTGAATCTATTTCTCACTTCCATTGTAGAATCATAAGGGATTTGATTTAGGTCATATATGAATGGTCTAGTGGTTTTCCCCACTTTCTTCAATTTAAGTCTGAATTTGGCAATAAGGAGTTCAGATCTAAGCCACAGTCAGCTCCTGGTCTTATTTTTGCTGACTCTATAGAGCTTCTCCATCTTTGGCTGCAAAGAATATAATCAATCTGATTTCAGTATTGACCATCTGATGATGTCCATGTGTAGAGCCTCCTCTGGTGTTGTTGAAAGAGGGTAATTGCTATGACCAGTGCATTCTCTTAGCAAAACTCTATTAGCTTTTGCCCTGCTTCATTCTGTACTCTGAAGCCAAATTTGCCTGTTACTCCAGGTATTTCTTGACTTCCTACTTTGCATTCCAGTCCCCTGTCATGAAAATGACAACTTTTTTGGGTGTAGTTCTAGAAGGTTTTGTAGGTCTTCATAGAACTGTTCAACTTCAGCTTCTTCAGCGTTACTGGTCGGGGCATAGACTTACATTACCATGATATTGAATGGTTTGCCTTGGAAACCAACAGAGATCATTCTCATTTTTGAGACTGCATCCAAATACTGCATTTCAGACTCTTTTGTTGACTATGATGGCTACTCCATTTCTTCTAAGGGATTCTTGCTCACAGTAGTAGATATAATGATCCTCTGAGTTAAATTCACCCATTTCAGTCCATTTTAGTTCGCTGATTCCCAAAATGTCCATGTTCACTCTTACCATCTCCTGTTTGACCACTTCCAATTTGCCTTGATTCATGGACCTAACAGTCTAGGTTCCTATGTGATATTGCTCTTTATAACACTGGACTTTACTTCTGTCACCAGTCACACCCACAACTGGGTGTTGTTTTTGCTTTGGCTCTGTCTCTTCAGTCTTTCTGGAGTGATATCCTCACTGGTATTCAGTAGCATATTGGGCACCTACTGACCTGGGGAGTTCATCTTTCAGTGTCCTATCTTTTCACCTTTTCATACTGTTCATGAAAGTTCTCAAGGCAAGAATACTGAAGTGGTTTGCCATTCCCTTCTCCAGTGGACCATGTTTTGTTCACCAGGAGAAATTATGATAAAGTAGAAGATAAAATTGAAGCATTCTCTGTTCTGAATTTTTAGTATTGATATTTATATCATACTTTAGTCTTGTGAGAATCAAATTTAGTATATTCTCATGTGCTAAGTTGCTTCAGTTGTGTCAGACTCTTTGAGACCCTATGGACTGTAGCCTGCCAGACTCATCTGTCCATGGGGGATCCTCAAGGCAAGAATAGTGGAGTGAGTTGCATGCCCTCTTCCAGGGGATCTTATGACCCAGTGATCAAACCCACGTCTCCTGCATTGCAGAAGGATTCTTTACCATTGAACCTCTGGGAAACCCCCATATATTCTCATTCTTCAAATCTATTGCTAGCCTTGCCCTCTCCTTGGGACCTCAGACTAGTGTCCCCAGGTTCCTAGTTCTCACCAAGGTGTCCCAAAGACATTTCAAAGTCAAAATGTCCAAAAGTATATTCATTACCTTCCATTCTCTTAACCAGCCTTCTGTTCCATTTGTTTTACTCAGTTTTCTGGCTGGAAACTTGAAATTTGCCCTGACTCTGCTTCCTCTTCATGACTCTAATTCAATCACTTACTAAAACCAGCTGCTTTTCTAGCTTCTTCTCAAACATATCACCAGTTCCTGAGCTCACAGCCTTGCCATCCGTTGCCAAAGCACAGAACATCTTTATACTGCATTCTTTGTCTCCAGACCTGCCTTTTATAAAACTTGACAGTAATTTATTTAAGCTAACATGTAATTATGTAATTCTCTGCTTAAAATACTTCAAAGAATCCCCTTCATCACTCTAGTTTATTCTGCCTAAATCTACAGAGTTTTTATGTGAATCAGCTTCTTGGGGTGTGGGTAGAGTGGCTGAAATTGTGGACAATGTGTCTGTGTATCTATGTGTATAAATTTGTGCATATACACTTTTGTTAGAACAGGGACCATGGAATTCATTAATTTAGTAATAGCTTCCTGTGGTGTAAAAAGCATAAGAAAACATACACTATAGTACAAAGAATTGAAAAGAGAAATGTTGCACTGCATTTCTTATGGAAGGCAAAATTCTAAGGTAACCTACAGATCTCCACCCCTGCATAATCCTCAGGATTGTGAATATGATGCGTTTTTCTTCTGTGATTAAGTCAACTTTTGTGGCATAGTTGACTTTAAGAAAGGCAGATTATCCTCAGAGAGCCTGACCTAATTTGGTGAGCCCTTAAATGGGACTGGGCTCTTCCCAAAGTCATTGAAAGCATGAGAGGGACTCCATGGGAGAGAGATCCTCAGCTGACTCTTTTGAAAATGGAAGGTGCCATATGGCCAGAAAAGTGGGCAGCTTCTAGGACCTGAGAGTGGCCGCTGGCTGATAGCTAGTAAGAGAATCAAGGCCTCAGTCCTACAACCATAAGCAACTCAATTGTGGGAAAAACATACAAGCATGGTCGAAGACCTGAACTTCAAATCAGAACACAATCAATACTCATTAGACCCTGAGCAGACAATTTAGTCATGCTGTACCCAGATTTGACCAAAAGGGCTATGGGCTAATAAATGAGGATTGTTTTAAGATATTAAGTCTGTGGGCTTCCCAGGAGGCACTAGTGGTAAAAAAACTCACCTGCCAGTGCATGAGATGTATAAGACATGGATTTATTCCCTGGGTCAAGAAGATCCTCTAGAATTGGAAAAGGCAACCCACTCACGTATTCTTGCCTGGAAAATTCTCTGGACAGAGGAGCCTGGCAGGCTACAGTCCACGGGGCTGCAAAGAGTTGGACACGACTGAGCAACTGAACACACATTAAGTCTGTAGTCTTTGTTTTGGAGCAACAGCTAACTTATATAGCTTATTACCCAAAATGCATCACTATTGACCAAAATGAGTTATATGGCAAAAGATCAGTCACTTATTGAACTAAGTTCATCTGATTTAGTGTGGAAAAAAAAAAAAACAACTGATAGACATTAACATATGGCTTTAGACAATGTTAGGGGATAACATGGGTATGGCACCCTGAAAAATGAAGTGAACCATGCCTCATGCACAAGTTTTCATAATCCTAGGTGAGCAAAGCAACTGAGAGTCTATTTTATTAAACATTTGCAGAGTTATGAGGCCATCTCCAGCTTTAACAACCAAGAATTCCCCTCCTCCCTTTTAAAAAACAATTCTTTCCCTAAGGAGTGGAACAGATGTTTTCATTTTACTTAAACTAAAAGACTGTTTTCCTCATCCACCAGGAATATGTACCAGTACAAAGTGTTAACCTCATTTGGATTTGAACCCCCATCCTCAAGAGCAAAAGAAGGCTGAGGATCGCCAAATGTCAGCTCAGCTGTGAGAAGTGTTTTAAATCATATTTTGACGTACGTTACGCTGTTAACTAGAAAATGAAGTGCAGCACACATGCTTCTAGTAACTCTGGTTTCAAATCATATGATCCCTTCTTTGTCTTGAAGACCTTTTGATGTGCGTTCCCAATATTGAGTTTCTCTGCTTTTAATAATCTTATATTCCTTCCTCAATATAAATGTCATGAAAAATACTGAATGCTAATCTTCAAAGATCAAACAGGAAGAAAGAGGTAGGCAGCATAGCTCAGTGACTTGAATTCCTGAAATTTCTCATTTAAACATTTTTATTTTAGCTTATAAAAGCCGAGGCTCAAAGAAATGCTTGGTTTTCCTTTGTAAAGTTGAAGTTGCAGGCACTCCCAAATTTCAGAATTCTGTTAACTGTAAAATAATTAGATCTCTCCTTGTCAAGGACCTGAGATGCAGGGATTTATTGATCTCTATAGGACTCAGAATCAATATATGCTGACCCTTATGTCATCTTCTTTGCTTTGGCTAGGGTGACTGAAAGTCCAGCTTTGCCTGGGTCTGGGGGAATTCCTGGGAAAAAGGACTTTCAAAGAGCTAAAACTGTCATAATCACTGGTAAGCTGGTACCATTGGTAATCCTATCTTGGGCATCAAGAACCTTTGCAGGGTGGGAGTTGTATAGACTGTTCTTTTTTGGAGGTTAGTGTTTAAAGGTTGGTGTCAGTTTTTCATGCAGGCTGGTGCCCAAACCTTGTAATCAAAGTTCTGAAACATTTTAACTGACCAGGACCTTAAAGAGCCTTCCCTGGACAGCCTTTCCTCCATATCCTCTGTTTTCATGGTAGTTTAGTTGCTAAGTCCTGTCTGACTTTTTGTGAACCCATGGACTGTAGCCTGCCAACCTCCTCTGTCCTGTAGCCTGCCAACCTCCTCTGTCCATGGGATTCTCTAGGCAAGAATACTGGAGTGGGTTGCGTTTCCTTCTCCAACATCCTCTGTTTTAGCTCCTCCCAGAAGTACCTAGATGAACGTATTTGATGCAAATTTCCTGAGTTGTTTTGCAAATGTGAACACCCTACCCCCACCCCAGAGGAGAAACTACTTGAGGACTATAAACTCATAGCCCCAGGCCTCCTGGAGCCTAAGGACTGAAAAAGTTAATCCCCATGACCCCACCCTGTTGCCTCACTGTCAGCCAATCAGAGAACTGTGCACAAACTGATCTCTATCCTGCGAGCCCTCCACCCCCCACCTGCCCTTTAAAAATGCTTTGCTGAAACCCTTTGGAGAGCTCGAGGCTTTTCAGGGCAGGAGCCAGTTTGTCTCTTTGCATGGCCTTGCAATAAACCATTCTCTGCTCCAAACACCGATGTTTCAGTTTGTTTGGTCTCTTTGCGTGTAGTCAGGTGCAGGAAATTGCGTTAACAGCATAATCCCCAGAGTCACATCAGGAGACGATTTTAGGGTTGCCTATGATGGGGCGTCCCTGGTGGTTTACCAGTAAAGAATCTGCCTGCCAGTGCAGGAAACACAGGAGATGCTGGTTTGATCCCTGGGTTTGGAAGATCCTCTGGGGAAGGAAATGGCAACCCATACCAGTCTTCCTGCCTGGGAAATCCCATGGACAGAGGAGCCTGGTGGGTACAATCCATGGGGTTGCAAAAAGTCAGACACAACTTAGTGCCTAAACAACAACGATGATGAAGGAATGTAGTGTCTGCCTGGGTACTTTACTTACACTAAAGTGTTTTAAGAGAATTATGTCTCCTTTTGTCACCCTGCTTATTTGACTTATATGCAGAGTACATCATGAGAAACGCTCGAGTGGAAGAAACATAAGCTGGAATCAAGATTGCCAGGAGAAATATCAATAACCTCAGATATACAGATGACACCACCCTTTGGCAGAAAGTGAAGAGGAACTAAAAAGCCTCTTGTTGAAAGTGAAAGAGGAGAGTGAAAAAGTTGGCTTAAAGCTCAACATTCAGAAAACGAAGATCATGGCATCTGGTCCCATTACTTCATGGCAAATAGATGGGGAAACAGTGGAAACAGTGTCAGGCTTTATTTTTTTGGGCTCCAAAATCACTGCAGATGGTGACTGCAGCCATGAAATTAAAAGACGCTTACTCCTTGGAAGGAAAGTTATGACCAACCTAGATAGCATTTTTAAAAGCAGAGACATTACTTTGCCAGCAAAGGTCCGTCTAGTCAAGGCTATGGTTTTTCCAGTGGTCATGATGTGAGAGTTGGACTGTGAAGAAAGCTGAGTGGCAAAGAATTGATACTTTTGAACTGTGGTATTGGAGAAGACTCTTGAGAGTCCCTTGGACTGCAAGGAGATCCAACCAGTCCATTCTAAAGGAGATCAGTCCTGGGTGTTCTTTGGAAGGAATGATGCTAAAGCTGAAGCTCCAGTAGTTTGGCCACCTCATGCGAAGAGTTGACTCATTGGAAAAGACTCTGATGCTGGGAGGGATTGGGGGCAGGAGGAGAATGGGACGACCGAGGATAAGATGTCTGGATGGCATCACCGACTCGATGGACGTGAGTCTGAGTGAACTCCAAGAGTTGGTGATGGACAGGGAGGCCAGGCGTGCTACAATTCATAGGGTCACAAAGAGTCGGACACGACTGAGCGACTGAACTGAGCTCTTCCCAACATGGGAACACCAGTCACTGAGAGATGATACAGTTTATAATTCTAAGTATGACTATGACTATTATGTGTGAGTGTGTGTGTGTAAGGGGAGGGTACTGGTTAAAGGCTATAATTATTCTAGGTTTCTTTCATGTATACATCTACAAAGAGGGATGAAGCATTTAAGATACCTTCATATAGTGTCTCAGTTACCCCCCAGTCGTGTTCTAGAACTTCAACAGGGAAGGACCTTGGAGGTGCCAGGGGGGTGTGAGGGCTGACATATGGTTTAGGGATGGCTTAGGGATGTGTGTTTATTAGGGATGGTTTGAAAGGAGATGATGAAGCTTATTGACAGGTTAAAACTAACCCCACTTCATTGGCACCCACACAGAATGTTCTACATTATGGCATATGCATGAATAATTAAGTAGGATATTTGTGCTCTAAATATTTTGCCACATTAGAAAATAATGTATTCCTTTATGAAAATTGTTTAACATACATTGAATAGCAACGTTGTCACTTCCTGAGCACCTATGTGCCAGATACTTCTCATGTATGTGTATATGTTCCCATTAAATGCTTATATCAACTCTGAAAGACAGGTATTAGAGGAAACAATATAAAATTGTATGCTGTGTGTGCTTAGCCTCTCAGTTGTGTCCAACCCTTTGTGACCCGGTGGACTATACCTGCCAGATCCCTTTGTCCATGGGGATTCTCCACGCAAAAATACTGGATTGGGTTGCTATGCCCGCCTCCAGGGGATTTTTCCAAACCAAGGATCAAACCCAAGTCTCCCACAGCTGACTCTTTACCACTGAAGCCACCAGGGAAGCCCAAGAATATTGGAGTGGGTAGCCTATCCCTTCTCCAGAGGATCTTCCTGATCCAGGAATCAAACCAGGGTCTGCTGCATTGCAGGTAGATTCTTTACCATCTGAGTCACTAGGGAAGTTGTAGACTATGCTTTTGAGAACTCTTGTGTCGGGCGCTCTTCTCTGCAACTCATGTTCCTCACCTTCAATTCTGTGAAGTGGATACTTTCTCAGATGAAGAAATGGCAGTTTAGTAACTTGTGTAAGTTCATATGATTACCAAAGGGTGAAGGGGAGGTTTAGCCCAGGCAGTCTGACATCAGAACCTTTAATCTTAACCTCTATGCTACAGTTACACCATTTTGTGAATAAGGAAACAGAGTGCCTTACTTATTCAAGGTCTTTCGGCTCATATGTGGGAGTAGTTGAAACGTACACGTGCCTGCTCCGTGAAGCGTGAAGTGGGGGTGGGTGGACATACAGGGTTGGATTCCATGTCCGAGGAATGAATTTATAGATTGTAAGGTCACTTTTATGGCACATTCGGGGGTGGTCCGAATTTATGATTTTTAGAATCTCCCCAGACAATTGTCATAATGACAGGGTTTGGCAGCTATTAGTCTATTGTGGGGCTGGCTAATGTTTCATTCCTGGTGCTATCTTTGGCTGATGAGTAGGTTATTTAGGGCAGTATGTCAAACCTAAGGCTAAATCTGAGCTCAGCTGGGAAGAGCACCAATTAGTGATTAGCTGCAAACACAGGAGACTAGTGCCCTGGGTTTGCTATACTGACTCTGCCCTCAGGGCTTCCACCGGCTGGGCTGGTATTGGTGTTCCTATCTAGAATTCGCCCCCTTCCCTGGAAGAAGATTCTCCATCCCTGCGCCTGGCTGTGATGATGTGGCTAGCTGTGACTCTCAGTAGGTCAGGATTCATCATCCATGTTCTCTGATCAGGTTTGGGCTCAGAGCTGGGGTTGACCAAGAGGATGTGAGATGGGCACATAATATACAGCACGTCTGAGTGCAAGTTTTCTGAGTGATTATGTTTCATTTCTGCCCCTTTCTCTTTTCCCTGTGCCATGACAACAGCACACAGTACACTGTTCTAATCCTACATCACAGGACACAGACCAAATCTTAACCACGTGGCAGCCACAGCCAACAATGTGTGCCCTAGGACTGGGAAACTGCTCCGGCTTGCCATAAACAAGGCTGCATTCGACACTGGTGTCAACAAAGGCCATTACTCTGTACGTTAGCCAGTGATCATGAACTGCAAGTTCTATGTGGGAACTCCAGTCTCTGCTTGGGCTCTTTGGGCGGCACCTTGGCCTGAGCTCTATTCAAAGCTAGAAAAGTGCATCTGAAGGAACATCCTTGGGTGCCCCTTGCTTTTGCTAAAATTTCTTACCCAACTCGACCAACTCCACCTGAGTATACGGTCGATATGTCATGAACTTAGTCACTCTGGGGGCCCCGTGAGGATGTCCCCCGGGGCCATGGACTGCTCATGTTTCACTTTCTGCTTTACAACGGGCCTGCTCACAAGCGAGGACCCATGGTCTCATGATGTTCATTGCCACTGACCCTCTTTACCTCATAGTTCAAGGCGCTGGGCTCCTCAAGGCCAGGCATCTCTTGCTTCAGCGTGTGCAGACACTGCTCTAGCTCTTCCTTTGTCTCTGAAACTCGTGCACTTGTGCAGCAAGCATGATGGAGAGCACGATCCATATTAGCCTTCAAGGCAATCAAGGAAGGCCACCCCACAGTGCCGGCAGCAGCACATGCCGCTTTGTTTGGCAAACAGGAACTCAGCCCCTGTAATGCCTCTTTAATACTATCTGTTGACCCATCCACCACCTCCCAGCCTTCCACTGGGACCCAGGCCGGGACGACCGTGGCCACCGGCTAACACATGCTGTGTGGTGGCCCACTGGCCTTTTCCTTCCATTGAAGCCTCAGGCTCCCCTGCCTGCTGGGTATCCTGCTGACTGCACCAATTGTCTCGCTTCTCACACTGGCTTGCTGAACCCAGGGTGGGCAAGGCATGAGTGGGGAAGCTGGGAGAAAACTCCAGCAGCCCTCAGAACTGCACATATATTTACTCTCTAATGGAGGTGGACCGGCAAAAGGGGTTTCTCAGGTGGGGCTTATATACAGTTTACAGAACAAAAGAGGCTCATGGCCAAGCAGGTACATCATGACGCGCATGCTCAGTGCTGTAAGTCATCTCAGCTGTTACATAATGATATATTTGCAAAAGGTGGGGCGAGAGAGCCTCACCATCGCCACCTTGGCTAATTTGCTCTTTCCTTACAGGGAATTTCAGTTTCAGCTCCTTTCGGTGATTTTAAGGGACAGTGACCCAAAAGAAACCTTTCAGGTAATGGTGTTAGAATGGACCCCAGTGATAACTGGAGTTATCATCCTAGTACCCAAGGACTACAATGGCTTAGGAGGACTTGTCATCGAGGGGAGCCTGATCTCTACTTATTTCTGATACAAGTTTCATGTGTCTCTAGGGCCAGGGAGAGCTTGAGCATTAATCTATGGCTTTGTACTGTCAGTTCTGTTGTTTCACATGTGTATTTGAATTTACATTTAATAACATAGGTCCATGAAGATTGTTTAGAACCACTTTGCTTCAAATTTAATATCCCCTCAATTATCTTTATTTCAGCATGTTGACCTCTTAAAATATCGACCTTCTAAAAAGTATACGTAGATAATATGCATTCATGCTATGTCACTTCAGTCTCATCCAACTCTTTGTGACCCTATGGACTGTAGCCTGCCAGGCTCCTCTGTCCATGGGATTCTCCAGGCATGAATACTGGAGTGGGTTGCCATTTCCTCCTCCAGGGGATCTTCCTGAGCCTGGGATCAAACTCACATCTCTTATGTCTCCTGCATTGGCAGGGGGATTCTTTACCACTAGTGCCACCTGGGAAGCCCTGTAAGGACACAATGCCCTATCCAATCTTAATGAGGGGCCTTTCTCCTAATTGAACCATTCTTGGATAAGAATAGCAAATAACCTGGTCACTTGGGTAAGGATCAGCATGATGTCAGGCCTGGTTAGTGAATGTCATAGTCCTTGTGTGAATAAGCAGTTCATGGTGCCTAAGATTCAACTAGTCATAAATGTGTCAAATGAGCTTCTCCTTGTATGTCTCTATGTTTTAAGCCTTCCCAGGCTAATTTCCCAGAGGATTACATTGACCTTGAGTGCTTTGATGGTTTGTAAGGCTTTTCTTCCTCTGCATTCAGTTCAGTTCAGTTCAGTCGCTCAGTCGTGTCCGACTCTTTGCGACCCCATGAATTGCAGTACGCCAGGCCTCCCTGTCCATCACCAACTCCCGGAGCTCACGCAGACTCACGTCCATCGAGTCAGTCATGCCATCCAGCCATCTCATCCTCAGTTGTCCCCTTCTCCTCCTGCCCCCAATCCCTCCCAGCATCAGGGTCTTTTCCAATGAGTCAACTCTTCGCATGAGGTGGCCAAAGTACTGGAGCTTCAGTTTTAGCATCATTCCTTCCAAAGAAATCCCAGGGTTGATCTCCTTCAGAATGGACTGGTTGGATCTCCTTGCAGTCCAAGGGACTCTCAAGAGTCTTCTCCAACACCACAGTTCAAAAGCATCAATTCTTCGGCGCTCAGCCTTCTTCACAGTCCAACTCTCACATCCATACATGACCACAGGAAAAACCATAGCCTTGACTAGACGGACCTTAGTCGGCAAAGTAATGTCTCTGCTTTTGAATATGCTATCTAGGTTGGTCATAACTTTTCTTCCAAGGAGTAAGCGCCTTTTAATTTCATGGCTGCAGTCACCATCTGCAGTGATTTTGGAGCCCAAAAAATAAAGTCTGACACTGTTTCTACTGTCTCCCCATCTATTTCCCATGAAGTGATGGGACCGGATGCCATGATCTTCGTTTTCTGAATGTTGAGCTTTAAGCCAACCTTTCCACTCTCCTCTCTCACTTTCATCAAGAGGCTCTTTAGCTCCTCCTCACTTTCTGCCATGAGGGTGGTGTCATCTGCAATCTGAGGTGACTGATATTTCTCCCAGCAGTCTTGACTCCAGCTTGTGCTGCTTCCAGCCCCGCGTTTCTCATGGTGTGCTCTGCACAGAAGGTAAACAAGCAGGGTGACGATGCACAGCCGTGGCGCACTCCTTTCCTGTCTGGGACCAGCCTGCCGCACGGGGCCCTAATACCCTTGACGTTTGTGGTGACAAATTTCGGGTGCAGTCATCTTTTGACTGCAAAATTTTCCTCTTATGTGTGTTCCCTTGCTCCTCTGCTCCTCTTATAAAGCATCTCCTCTTTGGTGTTTGAACTATTGGTTGAAAAAGGTGCTGTATAAATTAAGAAGAGTCTGAGAGTCCCCTCTTGCGCCTCCCTTGGCGCCCCTTTTCGGTCCTCCCCCTGAGTTCTTGGGCTCTAAAGGCAGTGGGGAGCACAGCGGCACAGAAGAACCCACAGGCCAGCCAGTGGGGACTGATAGACCGTAGCTGGCAAAGGAACACGCATAACCAGGCTCAGGTGACTGCATCCAGCCAACTGGGTCAGGTTGTCATAGGAAGCTCAGGGGTGGCGGGGAGCCTCCATAGTTGCTTCTGCTTGAGGCTTACTTGGAGCTGGGCCTTCCATCCTTGCAAGAAAGACCAGCCTAACCTTGACCTCAAGTTGCAAAACAGAGGACAGGTACTTTAGTTGTGTTAATCATCAGTACAAGGAGCCAAAAAAAGGCACACTAAGAGACCAACTCTTGAGCCTGTTCATATGAAAGAAGCAGCTTTCAGTCACCATCCAACATTGTGGGCTTGAGTGAACTAGACAAGGAATATATTTTTGGAAAAATGTAGGTACTATTGCTTCTCCATTCAAGTGAACAACTATAGAAAAATATAATCAATTGTCAAATGCTTAATCCAAACATTCTTAGCTTTGAATTTTATGTTGTGCCTTTTACTTTTATTACTTTTAATAAAATATAGTTGCTTTAATAAAGTATAGTTGCTTTACAATGTTGTGTTAGTTTCTGCTGTGTATCAAAGTGAATCAGTCACATGTATACATATATCTGCTCTTTTTGGGATTTCCTTCCCATTTAGGGCAGCACAGAACACTGAGTAGAGTCCCTTGTGCTATACAGTAGGTTCTCATTAGTTATCTATTTTATACATAGTGTACATATATCAATCCCAATCTCCCATTTTTTCCCATCCCTCTTTTCCCCCTTTGCTTTGCAAATAAGTTCATCTATACAATTTTTCTAGACTCCCACATGTAGGCATTGATATACAACATTTGGTTTTTCTTTTGAATTTTTGTTGAAGTGAAACTTGACTACCTTTAAGGGGACTAAAGTGTTTGAAATGTTATTAAATGTTTATGTGTACATTACTGAGGATGTAATGAGCATCCTCCCACCTTCCACTCCTAGACTTCGAGGCTGGTTCTGCAATTCTCAATCTTTAGACAATAGAACGGCTTGTTAAAGCACAAATTGCTGGAGCATGCCCCAGAATTTCTGATTCATTACTTTGCAGTGGGGTCTGTCCATGTGCATTTCTAACAAGTTCCAAATCTGCTGGTCTGAGGACACTTTGAGAACCTCTGTGTTAGGTAACCATCTTTGAAGGTGTATAGATAACAGAGCTCATCTTTAATTAGTACTGAGAGGTTTGTAGGAGGCATTATCTGAGGTAGTGCTGTGAGCCTGCAGATGTTGATGATTGGGGATTTAAGGGTAAGGCCCCTATCCCAGGGTTGAAGGAATTGGGAATGGTGGGAGGGGAAGAGCCTGGAGACATAAGAAGGAAATGGGAGTGAAGGGCAGACTGAGGAATTCATCTGAGAGGGAAAAACCCAACCTGAAACAGATCTCACTGCCATGTGAAGTGATTGTTTTATTGAGTTTGATCGCTGAGGTGGTGACAAGAGCTGTACCTAAAACATATGGATAAACCCCTGAAGGTTTTATTGTATCCTCTTCTGTATTAAATAGCAGAAATGGACAAGTTCTTTGAACTTTCATAATGATACTTATTTTCTTTGACAGTGTGTATTAATCGCCAGATGGGGAGTTCTTTCTTTGGGGCAAATAAGGTCATAAAGATAAGCTGTGACAATGAAATGGCCACATTTCTTTTATTTTATCAATATGGTTGGAGTCTAAGTTGAACACGATAAGATGTACACAGCTTTTTCAGAGTTCTAAGATGAGTTTTGATGTCTCAGTTCATACGGAAATATCAAGGCAGAAAAAGATTCAACTTTAAAACCCAATTTTGACAATCCATTTAATTGTCAAGTAATTACTCAATATATTATTTTGTTTAAAAAATTTAATCTTGCCATCTATCGGTGGGTGATATATGGTCATAAAAGTCACTGGAATTCTTCCTTCCACTTGCGGTCACTAACAAAAGAGCATTCAAGTCTATTATGAAAGCTTACTTTAAAAAAAAAAAGCATTTCAATGAAATAGCAGTAAATAGAAATTATGATTCCTCTATGAAATGTCAAACATTAGGAGAAATAATATTAAAATTCCCAAATACCTCCATGATAGCAATATTCAGGAAATATTTTATGGTAAACATTTTTAATAAACAGCAGCATAAAATAATCAGTGTTTAATATCTCTGGTGTGTGAAATACAAATGCATATATCCTTAATATAAAATAGGCTTCTTGTCATTACAATTTCATGCTTGTCTATTTGAAATGCCCATAATAACAAATCAAACATTAAGTAATACAGTGATTAAATGCATGCAGTGAAAATAAGGAAAGACAGGGCAAGATATCTGAATAGTGCCATTATATATTTGAAAAAAAAATCTATATCGAGTTAAAAACAAAGGAAACAAGGAAACAGACCAGATATAAAAATGCAGAGATATATTTCATTTCTGTGATACAAACCATAAACATAGTTTTGTGCAAAAAAGGGAAAAGATCTGAAAATAAAGTCATCTTACAAAATGTCCACAAAGCAAAAAATATTTTTCAGTCTATGAAAAAATACTATTTTAATACAAAAGGGACTGTGTTATGCAGTATCACAGTGCTTTATAAAATACATTATTACAAGTGGTTTTGAAATTTAGTTTGTTCACCTTAATGACTTCAGTAATTATAAAATGTTTAAAATAAATGTTATAGTTCTTTATAAAAAACTAACTTGAATTTATTTTTTACCCATAGTAATGTTTTTTCAGAGTAGATATTTTACTGGCTCATGGAATGCTAATTTCCCTTTAAGGGACTCCTAGAAAAACTCAGATTCACTGAAATTGTGTTTCCTTAAAACAATAAATATTCTTGGAAAAGAAATTGATTGTCATATGATATCAAAATTGTGGTTGAATCTTCATCATTAAACAGTTGCATAGCAACAAAAGGATACAAATATTCGCCTTTACCTAAAGTTAAAAAAAGTAACTGCTGAATCAGCTTATTTATGCCATAAAATTGTGTTAATTTATTTTCAAATAAATCTGAATATAGCCAATTTTTTACATTCATGTTTGTTGTCTGAAGATTCATTGTTTGGGAAAATTGCCACACATTTTTGTAAACATATTTCTTTGATTTCTCATCTTAACTGAATTTGTTGTTTACAAAATTGAAATGTCAATGTGCTTCTAATTATCTTACATTCTCTTTATCAAATATTATTGCCAGGAATTATTTTATATCCTGTAAGTCTCTTTGTAAGTCTCTTCAGCTGTAAAATTTAAAAAAAAAAAAGAGACTTTGAGACATTGTTGTTAGAATAAAAGAGGTGGTTTTTTGTTTGTTTGTTTAACAAGAGAAACATCGATCATAATATTCCTTTTTATATAGAACTTGAAATCCATAAGAACTCTAAGTTTGGCAAAAGATGTCTAGCAGGTAAGGCATGAGATGCACATTTGATACCTTCCTCTAACTAAGGCAAAAATGATCATTTTGCTTCTATTTACCAGCTTAAAAAATTCAGTTCATGGTAAATGTTTGATGAGAACTCAGTACTTGGTTTTCAAAGATATGTAATATTTTGCAAACAGAATTCATAGTCTTTGGATTCCAACTAACTCTATGGATAAACTGTCATATAACTCTTGGTGCTGGAATAAAATCTGTGAACATTTCCAGAGAAGAAAATAAAGTGTGAGAAACTTTAAATTAACTAGATATTGATAACAAAGAGTTCCTCCTGCCCCAGAGTCCACTGATGGTGTGTACTCCCATACCTTGGACAACTCATATGCAGGAGAAGGCAAGTACAGATGATCTGGTCTGTAGCCACACCTCTATTCCTCAATGTTACTGGTCCAGGGAAGCTTCTGTGAGGCTGTCCCCATGGGAACCCTGTTCCCTTCCCACAGATGTGATCTATGTCAAGAGGCCGCTTTTCTGACTCTGCTGCCTTTGGTGCCTCATTTCTAATGCAACACAGAGAACTATCAACCCACAATCAACTTCAGCATCCACATCTAGCCTTCTTGTGATCTGATGCCCTAGTTATTTCAAGGGCTTGTGTAAACACACTATGGAAAAGGCCTTCATGATCAACAGAGGAGATTCACAGAGAAGCATACTCTGCACCTTCTCCAAGAAGCCCCACTGTATAGAAGGCTTCAGAAACTTAACACTTGTCTTAGAAACTTACACTTGTCTTGTCTTATGGCTCGTATCCATTTGGGATTTTAAATTTGGCCTAGTTTCCTCATTGATTCTGAACATCACTTCCACACAAACATGCACAGAATCTAAATTGAATCAACGTAATTCCTGAAGATCTGTCCTGAAGAAAAGACAGCAGGTAGACAAATGCCACGGTATATACATTTCGGAGAGAACAGTCATGGTGACCAAAGGTGAATACATAAAGCACCATTTGACTTTCCTTTTTGGTTTGATACTTAATCATAAGGTCCTTTTCCTCTTCACTGGTTTACAGGGTTCAGTACTTGAAACCAGATGTTCCAATCCCAACGCCAGGGCATACACCCTGATGGAGTGTTGATCCCACAACGTTTCTTTTCTGGCTGGTGTCTGCCCTGGTTGGTAAGACACAGTTAAACTTCACAGAAGATACTTGTTGCAGTGTCTGCTAAATGAGAACCTTACTTTAATAAAAATATTTGAATATAAATCTTTTCTACGACTTTCTAGTTTCTCCTGTATACCACATTTACAAAATTTGTGCACGTTACAGTTCTGCAGAAATCATAGATTCGGTGTGTCCATGAATGTTGGAGTCTCCTAGCAAAGACGGTTGCTTTGAGTCTATTTTGTAGGGTTTTTGAGATTTGTTGCCAAAAACGGTGATACCCATCCCACTGGGATGATTTGGAATCGACATGTGTGGTAGTAAGGGAATATTTGCTTCCTGATTGGATCCTGATGAGGCAAGCTGGTCACGTGACCAGTACTAGTTGACCCACTGGCACTGCTGGGGGACCGACTCTTGGGAGGTGGGCAGTGCTGAATCACTCTGGGAGGGCCTGTTGGCTGATAGTGGGCAGCTGGAAATGCAGCATATCCCGGAGGTATTGGGTATCCATTGATGGGGATGAATCGCTGGTTCTGAGGTATTGGTGGGCTGATGAAACCAGCAATCTGGCCCTGTGGTGTAATACCCTGGCTTGGGAACATATAATTGGGATATCTGGGGTTACTGAGATTACTCACTGGGCTGGCACTAAGGGAGGTTGTCTGAGTGGTGGCATTTCCGCCGGAAGGAGTAGTAGAGCTGGTATGACTTGAGAGTCCCTCCCAGGACCGAAGTCGGACATGAATATCTTTAAATCTTGGTCTCCTGGAAGGAATCTCATTCCAACACTCTGTCATGAGGCTGTACATCCTGGGTGGGCAGTCTTCAGAGCATGGCAACAACTGTCGTTTTCTCACCATTTCGATTACTTCCTGATTGCTAAATCCATAATATGGCTGGAGTCCAAAACTGAAAATCTCCCATAAGACAACTCCAAAAGACCAGATATCTGAATCAGAAGAGAATTTGCCATACATGATGGCTTCAGGGGGCATCCAGCGAACGGGCAGCAAAGACTTACTCTGCACCCTGTAGTAATCAGCAGAATAGATTTCTCTGGAAAGCCCAAGGTCTGAAATCTTCACATGAAGTTGCTCTCCAATTAAAATATTGCGAGCTGCAAGATCCTTATGAACAAAGAAGTGACTAGACAGGTATTCCATGCCAGCTGCAATCTGAATTGCAATGTGTAGAAAATCTCCGTGATCCAGGCTGGATTTTACAGTCCCATCTTCATCACTGCTGCAGCCAACATCCGAATGTGGGGACCGCATGATGAGGAACTCATGGAGATCTCCCTGATTCATATACTCAAAAAGCATACACACAGGTTGTTCCTGAGTGACAGCCCCTAGAAGGCAGACAATATTGGGATGTGTAGTTCAGCCATCAGGGAGGCTTCCTGTTGAAATTCTGTCCATTGCTGGGGGTTGTTATAGTCTTTCAAGGTCTTTATAGCAACTAACTGAGCATGGTCCATGCCTGGGAGATAGAGATGGCCCTTATAGATCTTTCCAAAAGCACATTCACCCAATTCTTCCATAAAACGTACAGCAGAAAGAGGCAGCTCTTTAGCCTTGCTCTGTATGGAAAAGAAAAGAAAAAAAACTGTTGTTTAAAGCATTTCCTGAGGCAAGATATCCTGGCATCTGAAAGGAGGGATGGGCTATATTGAGAAAGGTTCTATATATCAAATTAAATACAACATTGTACATCTAGAAGTCTTTAAAATTGTTGGCTGCAACTTAGCCACAGGTAAATTTCTGTCCATCACTCACCTATCCCTCCATCCACACCCCCTGCTCCTACAGTGCTTTATTGCTATTGCCTAGAATCTTCCTACTCAAAGAGTGGTCTTGGGAAGAACAATATCAGCACCACTTGAAGCTCATGATAATAAATGCAGACAGACTCTTGGGCCCACCTTAGACCTACAGAATCAGGACGTGCATTTAACAAGACCCCAGGTGATTTTGGTGAACATTGGAGTGTGAGAAGCAGTGCTGCTGAGGATACAGCCTTCATCCTTAGCCTGGCACTTCAGAGTATCTGTGATTTGCTCTTACCCTTGCTACCCCTCTACATGATGGCATCATTTAGCTGAATAGGTTTCCTTATCATCCACATGCAAACACCATGCATGTTCCTGCCTTACGCCATTGTTCTTCCAATGCTGTCTTATTTTTAAGGTGTTTATTGAGCTAAAAGCCAGAGAAACCAAAATAAAAGACTGTTCTGAGGTGCCCATAGTAGAGACTGGGAGGTTTGGAAGGGGCTCCTTTACTTTTTGAATCCTTGCTCTGAAACTCTCCCTGACCACTCTGGTCTTTGCCTCTTCTACAATCCTAGTTTTACAGTCTCAAAGTCGCTACGTGCAGGACACAGTGAGGTAACTGGTACTTGCATGACCTCTGCAGACTGATAGTTCAGGCTGAAATTCTGCCCTCTCTGCTCACCAGCTGTGTGACCCTGGGTACAATACTGAACCACTCTGTGCCTCAATTCTCTCGTCTATAAAATGGGATGATAATCATTGTACTTATCTTGTAGGGTTTCTGTGAATTTGCACGATGTCTGGCACATGGTAAGGGCTGTTTAACTTTTAGCAATTATTATCTTGCTGTTGCTATTCTTTTTATGAAAGAAAAACAACATTTGTTCATTTTATATTTTGTCCTTTCAATCAGATTTCAGCTTTTTTGAAGGGAGCCACTGCCTTCAAACCAACTGATTATCTCTATAGCTTTGCCAGTGAATTATTTACTGATTGACCTTAAAACAGGAGAAAGCAACTAACACACGATGAAAATAAGTATTAAGTTGTGACATTTGATCTTGACAGTAAATGTCTATTATGTCATGTGTTTTTACTATTTTTGAAACTCACCTCCAATCTATACTGAAGGATAACCTAATTTGTTAGGGAAAAAGTTTAAAAGCAATGCATTTGTACATAAACTGGTTTTTTTAAATAATCCCTTTAAATGGACTTTAATCCTTATTTTTTAGAAAAAGTACTGCTGTGAGTATCCCAATTGAAGTTGACAATTGTGCAAATACATATGGAATTCAGAGCTCCGTGCACACCGTTTAACAGTTTGGAAAATTAAGTAAAAGATTTCTCCAATTCAAACTCTGCTAATCTAGAATTCATGATGATTAGCTCTGTTCTAGGCTGATATTTTCCAGGGCAAAATGCCCATTAACCTAATGATAAGTGTAAATAAACTTGCAGCAAGATACCCACTTAAGTGAACAAAACAGAACTGAGGGTTTCCCTCAGAACTTTTAATGATTTAAATGAATCCAATTATGTGCAAGTCCCGCATGGCATGGAAGGTTTTACTTTTGATCTAAACAGGATCCCCATGCTTTTGGTATTAGAGAAAGGTAACAGTGGGGTAATAAAGTACTTTTGAGGAAACTGGGATGAGCAACTAAACCCAAAGAATATAAACTGATTTAAGCTTCCCAGGTGGTGCTAGTAGTAAAAACCTGCCTGCCAATGCGTGAGACATAGATGCAAGTTCGATCCTTGGGTTGGGAAGATCCCCTGAAGGAGGGCAGAGCAACCCACTCCAGTATTCTTGACTGGAGAATCCCATGGACAGAGGAGCCTGATGGTCACAAAGAGTCAGACATGACTGAAGCGAACTAGAATGCACACACTCAATAAGGATTTTGGACTCCCCCACTGAAGCTAACCCATAGGCACTGTGGGATAATTCAAACCATTTGACCTTTGGACTCATATCAACACAAATCTGAATTTGCACTTTGGATCTGCTGCTTTTCATTAATAATAGTTAGTATTTACATAGCATTTACTATGCGCCAGACACTGCTCTAAACACTTGACAAATACCTGGTGGCTCAGACAGAAAAGAATCTACCTGTCATGTAGGAAATGTGCAGGGTTCCATCCCTGGTTTGGGAAGATCCCCTGGAGAAGGGAATGGCAACCCACTCCAGTACTCTTGCCTGGAAAATCCCATGGACAGAGGAGCCTGGTAGGCTGCAGTCCATGGGGTCGCGAAGAGACGGACACGACTGAACGACTTCACTTTCAGTTTTCACTTTCATGCATTGGAGAAGGAAATGGCAACCCACTCCAGTGTTCTTGCCTGGAGAATCCCAGGGACGGCGGAGCCTGATGGGCTGCCGTCTATGGGGTCGCACAGAGTCGGACATGACTGAAGCGACTTAGCAGAAGCAGCAGCAGCAGCCTGCATAATTATAGTAGGGATTAAATCCAACAATGTATGAAAGTAATTTCCACCTAATAAGTGGTCTTTAAATCAATTTTATTATCCATATTAAGGAAGTAATCCAAAAAGTTGAGTCAATGCAAATGATTTAGATCTATTGCATAGGAACCTGGAATGTCAGGTCCATGAATCAAGGCAGATTGGAAGTGGTCAAACAAGAGATGGCAAGGGTGAACGTCGACATTCTAGGAACCAGCGAACTAAAATGGACTGGAATGGGTGAATTTAACTCAGATGACTATTATATCTACTACTGTGGGCAGGAATCCCTCAGAAGAAATGGAGTAGCCATCATGGTCAACAAAAGAGTCNCAGAAAGGCAAAAAGGCAAGACCGCAGATAGGAACCATCCCACAGTTGCCATGACAACGAGGCAGGTTACCTGGACAAAGATTTTTGGAAAGCTCTTAAAAGAATAGCCAGAGATGTTTCCATATATTTGGAGAAGGACAAAGTCTTCCTTTATCCCTGGCTAAAGACAAACATCCACTTGTTTGCTAAATATCTCCCAATTAGCGCAGGGCGAGAGCTGAGCAGACCTGGGATCTGGTGTGCAGGCAGGTGGTGGGATGCAGGGGGACTTGGCAGGGGGCTGCAAGGTAAAGGCAGTATCGCTGGAAAATGCAAGATCAAACTGCCCAGGATCCCCATTGTTTCATTTCAAATGCCCATGGAGCATTCATTAAAAAGCATCATTCTCACGCACGGAGACCCCCCAGTTGCTGCAGATTACACGTATGAGAAATTGAATTCCTAACCAATAACACTTAGATTTTTATTAACAGTACTGACACGAAGAAAGTGATAAAAACTCTGGTGGGCAAGACTTTCTCTGAAAATCATTTTTAATACGTAAAGGAATAGAGAGCTTCTGATCCACCACAGGCGCCTTCTCTCCAGCTCCTTGGGTGTCGCACATAGGTCGTGCGTCTCGGTGTGTATGTGTTTCCCTGCAACAATCTGCAGTTTACACTTAACATAATAATCTTGCACACCTCGCTCTCATTTTTCAGTTAATCGATAGTATTTTTAAAGCAATAAATAGGAGCTATTTGTAATAGTATTTCCTTTAATTGCATATTTTTCAAACATGAGACTATTAGACTAGCTGCCTATGAAAGCGGTCATTCAATTCTCCTCTGAGGTGCCCCTTCATTCATCATCTGCATATCTGAGGTGATTGATATTTCTCCCAGCAATCTTGATTCCAGCTTGTGTTTCTTCCAGTCCAGCGTTTCTCATGATGTACTCTGCATATAAGTTAAATAAGCAGGGTGACAATATATAGCCTTGACGTACTCCTTTTCCTATTTGGAACCAGTCAGTTGTTCCATGTCCAGTTCTAACTGTTGCTTCCTGACCTGCATACAGATTTCTCAAGAGACAGGTTAGGTGGTCTGATATTCCCATCTCTTTCAGAATTTTCCACAGTTTATTGTGATCACACAGTCAAAGGCTTTGGCATAGTCAATAAAGCAGAAATAGACGTTTTTCTGGAACTCTCTTGCTTTTTCCCTGATCCAGCGGATGTTGGCAATTTGATCTCTGGTTCCTCTGCCTTTTCTAAAACCAGCTTGAACATCAGGGAGTTCACGGTTCACGTATTGCTGAAGTCTGGCTTGGAGAATTTTGAGCATTACTTTACTAGCATGTGAGATGAGTGCAATTGTGTGGTAGTTTGAGCATTTTTTTGCATTGCTTTTCTTTGGAATTGGAATGAAAACTGATCTTTTCCAGTCCTGTGGCCACTGCTGAGTTTTCCACATTTGCTGGCATATTGAGTGCAGCACTTTCACAGCATCATCTTTCAGGATTTGAAATAGCTCAACTGGAATTCCATCACCTCCACTAGCTTTGTTCATAGTGATGCTTTCTAAGGCCCACTTGACTTCACACTGACAGAGGTATGCATGAAGAGGATGTGGGGTATGTGTGTACACACACACACACACACACACACACACAATGGAATATTACTCAGCCATTAAAAAGAATGAAATAATGCCATTTGCATCAACATGGATGGACCTAGAGATTTTCATACTGAATGAAGTAAGTCAGATAGAGAAGAAGAAATATTGTATGACATCCCTTGTATGTGGAATCTAAAAAGAAATGATGCAAATCAATCTATAAAACAGAAAGAGACGACAGACTTAGAGAATGTATTTATGGTTGCTAGTGGGTGGGTGGGGGGAAAGGGGTAGTTAGGGAGTTTGGGATGTGCACACTGCTTTATTTAAAATGGATAACCAACAAGGACCTACTGCATAGCACAGGGAACTCTGCTCAATGTTATGTGGCAGCACGGATGAGAGGGGAGTCTGGGGGAGAATGGATACATGTATATGCCTGGCTGAGTCCGTTTGTTGCTCACCTGAAACTGTCCCAATATTATTAACTGGCTATATCCCAATACAAAATAAAAGTTTTAAAACTAAATAAAATAAAACACAGCCACCAGTTTTAGAAAGCTATAGGCAAATTTTGCTTTTCCCCAAATCTTCCTTATAATCAGCCAAGAGCTGCAGGAGTTTGACCCTGTAGCCCTCCCCTGAGTCTTCCTGCTCCTCATTTTCAAACTCCTCCACCCCTTAACTTCTCTGTGAGTCTAAATCCATGTAAGTGGGTCACATAGGGAAAGACAGAACTGGGTTAACCCTGAGCTTGAGGGGGAGGCTCTGCCCCTTTTCTAACTCCCCAGGAGGTGAGCTCCCCAGCATTCCTCCCCCAGGAGACTACTCTGTGTTCCAGACACAACAGTTGGGGCAGGGCGGCAGGAGCTGAGGGGAGGCAAAGGGAAAGAATCAGAGAGATGGGAAGTTAGGGTTTCCAGAATTCTTGGAGAAGTTTCATTTTCTGTAGCGCTTAAAAAAATAAAATCCTGCTCAGATTGTAAAATGTGTAATGCTAGAAAGAATAACCCTACTTAGTTTCTGCATCACCAGAGTACTGTCAGAGGATTTAAAAGATGGAAAAGATAGGAGATGAACTGATCCAACAGAAAGGATTGAAATCTTTTGCCGAACGAAATAAAAGGAAAATAAACAAACGGTCCTTTGCATGAACACAGTTGACCTTTCTCTGAACAGCTGAGAAAATTGAGTCACAGAGGGGCAAACTGGCTTCTCAGGGTCATAGGGCAGTTAGCGGTGGGGCTAGGGGAGCATCTCTATTTCCTGACTGTTCAAGGCTCAGAGTTAAGATGCCTCTCTGGTCCACTGGCTTCCTTTCCTCACATATCTGAAGGAGACTCATGCCTCATCAAATTTTAACTTCCAACTTTCCCGTCCACCTCTCTGGGGACTCAAGCCAGGTCCTATCAGCCAGTCTGTCTGGGCTGCCTATTGTCTCCTCTGTGGGTATGGATTTCTAATCTCCCAGAGAAGCCTCTTAATACAAACACTCAGTGTGGGGGAGTGGGGGCAGGGTTGGGTAAAATCAGCTCAGCAAGTGGAGGGAATGGAAAGAGATAGTTTAAAACCCGAAGGGCACATTCATTTGGATAAATAAGTATGAGGCCAGGGCCGACCAGCTTCTATCCTTCATTCCTTTCTCAACCCAGCCTTCAAATATCCTTTTGATTTTATTCTGGTAGGGTGTTTGTTTTCAGGACTGTTTCCCCCCTCCTCTTTCTTTCTATGTGTGTCCCTTCTTTTTAGATTTTATAGGTACATGTAATATTTATGTGTCGGTGACCTTTCAAACTAGTTTTAGAGATCAACTGTTTACATTTAGGAATTTTCTTTAAGGTCGACAAAGTCCTTTGTGCTTTTTCCAGGAAAGGCAGTCAGTAAGAACCAAAACAAACAGCTGAATAAGTCAAATTTGATTGGAGCCAAATCTCTTAGGAGAGAAAGGAAAAAAACCTTAGCATTTGTTTTTGTTGTTCCCTCTCCCTCCTCAACCCAGTCACATATGCTCAAGCCATTCCTCCCAGTCTGATTCAGAACTGTTGGTGAGCTAGCTGTTTAAGGTGAAACTCTAAGCCTTGTGTTGGAAAAATCTTGACACTGGGAGATTTTGCAAGGCATGCTGAGGAAATGGTCCAGAAATGATGAAAACAATGTTTTGCTTTACCAAGTCTTAGGAAAAAATTTATCCTAGTGTATGTTACATTTGTCTCCATGACCATGGAGGATGGAGGACTGTTATTTCTTTGGCCAAATTTCACATGTCCCTGGCAGGACTGGGGCTGTATAACTCAGGCTTACAACTGTTATCCAGGCCTCCTCAGGAGGTCATTCACAAGCCAGGTGATGCCTGTGGTTAGTGCTCAGCCCAAATTGACAAATGGAGTCACATTTAGTTGTTCATTGGGCCGCCTACTCCCCCTTCACAGCACGATTTCTTCAGTAAAAAAGAAGAAATCATGGTGTCAGGCAAGTTCAAGGGCTTTACCTAGAGCTGAAAAATCCTCTGCTGCTGCTGCTAAGTCGCTTCAGTTGTGTCCGACTCTGTGCGACCCCTTAGATGGCAGCCCACCCAGCTCTCCCGTCCCTGGGATTCTCCAGGCAAGAATACTGGAGTGTGTTGCCATTTTCTTCTCCAGTGCATGAAAGTGAAAAGTGAAGGTGAAGTCGCTCAGTCGTGTCTGACTCCTAGCGATCCCATGGACTGCAGCCTACCAGGCTCCTCCATCCATGGGACCTTCCCGGCAAGGTACTGGAGTGGGTTGCCATTGCCTTCTCTGAAAAATCCTCTAGTCACATTTTATCTCCTCCAGTTACTAGCTTTTTGGCCTTCTGTAAGTTATTTAACTGATCTGCAGTCTTGGTTACCCTGGTTGTACGATAATGATTATAATACCTCCCTTATGTAATGGATGTGGGGATTAAATGAGATAATGAATCTAAAAGTTCCTAGAATAGTTTCTGAAAATTTGTATCACTGAATACATATTTGCTTTCTCTGTGACACCACAAGCTCTCTGAGATCTTTATCTGAAAGATAATATAAATCCCAAACATCATGCACATTGGACATGTGCTGCAAAAGAAACCTCCGATAACAATGGAATTAAGCTGCAGACTGAGGCTGACCTACAAGACTGATTATTTCTCCAAATGGAAATGACTCTTTCTATGACTCCTGCCATAGCCATAAGGAGCCCACCTCCCCAGGATGGTGGTTGCTGCACAGTGACTACTGGAACCAAACTGATCTGGGCCTCACTTTCACCCAGAGTTCTG
Organism: Aepyceros melampus; assembly: GCA_006408695.1. Classification (NCBI taxonomy): domain Eukaryota; kingdom Metazoa; phylum Chordata; class Mammalia; order Artiodactyla; family Bovidae; genus Aepyceros; species Aepyceros melampus. The sequence goes on along the minus strand of SJXQ01003685.1, from coordinate 540,454 downwards.
GTGTTTGTAAGGATTCTCAGCATTTCATAACAGAAATGACAGGGAAAGATTCTCATAGAACAAAGACTATTGCATTACAAGTTTGAAATCATGGGACATGTAAAGGTCAACTAGGTATGCCTACATGAATGTGCACTAATATTAACCCTTCTATTTTCTTCTATTAATTGTAAGGATTAAGGGTGCTATGATGTAACACATTATAATATATGTAAATTGGCCAACAAGCAGCTAGAATATCAAGAGTTAAACATTCCCCCCTGACCCATTCCCCAACCCACTGAATGAACTCTGTGGTCTCCAGGGTCTGTGGGTTTTTTTCTGGTAAAAATTCACACTTAAGAGAACAGTGGTTTTGTTTGGGACAGAATGCTTAATGATGAATTTTTTAGCATTTAAGAAACCCCATAACCCTACCAATAAGTATGACTCTGCAATAGAAAAATATTTTAAGTCTTTTAAAATAAAAAACAAATATCTAACAGCAAAGCAAGTAAGATCAAATGAGAGCTATGTGTCAGGCCCAATTATGCTACTTATTGGGTGAAAGGATTGATTTGAGTGTGAAGGCATTTTTTTTCTCTAAAACTGTATAAAAAAATGATGCATCTTCTCTTTATGAGGGTCAAAAGAATAATATAGTCTCTAACCCACACAGAAAATAAATATTTGCTGAATGAATGTTCCTATGGAGTGGGAACATGAAGAAAAAGCAGGCTTCTGTGGATGCAAGAATCCTAAATTATTTAAATGAAATCTCCTTCCCGAGAGGCCTGAGATTGAGGTGCTGGTTTTCCGGAGAGAAAGCCTCTGTTGTGTTTCAGCCCCAAGATGTGATGTGTGTTCCATTTAAGGGAAGGGCCAGTGACCCTGGTTTCCTTGCCAGGACCTTGAGCAACCCAAATGTTGAAAGACGTGGAGGAAAAACTAAAAGGAAGTGGATTGATTTAGCATGAGAGAGGAGAAAGCTAAGGGCTATCATAAAACAGCATTCAAAGACTGTAGGAAGGACAAAACTTCTCTTAAATATATTGAAACCAAAGAGAAAGGGATTTAGGTTAGGCACGAAATAGATTTTTTACACTGCGGTAAAAAACACACAACAAAATCAACCATTTGAGTGTACAGTAGTGTTAATACATGCACACTGTTGTGCAAGTAAAAGGATTTTTTGACAATTAAGTTAGTAAACAGTGTTCGATTTCTCTCTCTGTTCAGCTCTTTTCAGTTTAATTGGAAAAATATGGTATTTCCTTTTTGAAAATTTAGAAAAATAGCTTACACTCTGAGTCCTGAGGGGCTGGTGGAGATGATCTCATAAGGGTTCCTTCCATTGCAAACTCTATGCAAGGCAATGAGGCAATCATCCAACCCCAAAGTGGTCACACTGATGAACGTATGCTCAAGCTGCCTGGGACGGTTAGAGATGCATGCTTATGCTGACAATGTACTCTAGTACAAATACAACTTCTGATTCTACATCATTTGATGTCTAAGCTTGGGAGGGTTATAAGTTTGCTTTAACTTGAAGTCTATAGAATAAGTGCAGCTCAGGACTGCTAGTGTTACCTTGGGTTTATACGCGTTCAACATTGACATCTCTACATTTTGACCTCTGACGTGTTTTGGTTGCCTCTGAACAGGTGGTGACGATGACTTCTGATTATTGCGACAGACACAAATGAAGAAGAAGAGCAAAGCAATGGCCAGGGGGATGGCAACACTAGGCACCAGTATGTACAGGATTTCCATTTTATTCTTCTCCTTGGAATCCTTTGAATCTGGGTGTAGAAATGGAAAAGAGCAAAAGTTATACTAGTTCAAATAACATAGATAATATTACATAGCAGAGCTTTAAAATGATCTCCTATTCTTTAAGACACACAAATCTTCTGTGAGAAAAAAGAATCCTTGCTTATTACAATTTGTTTCTATCAAACCTTCAATGTAATTTATTAAAGTTGAAAAGTTTAGAGTTCAAATGTTGAAAAATTGCAGAGGGACATTATGAAGACTTTGCATGTGTGTGGGTCACCTCTGTTTAGCAGCAGACCTGCATTTCTCCAACACCTTAAAAGTTAAACGCCACATGGATGGACTGTATACATGCAGGAGTGTTAATGTGGACCACAGGGGTCTTCTTCCATTGGCCGCCAGCCCATATCCACCTCAATGTAGCATTCCAGGAATCGTGCCCTTGTCTTGGCTGGCGTGGACATACAGGGCCAGTCCTGCATCTTCCAGAATCAACATCACCAAAGAATACTGGCCCCAAGGACCACAAAGCCCCTAGCCTGAGAATATGAGGACCAGACATCAGGGCTAGCTCCATCTCTGCTGAGCTGTGTGACCCTGAACAAATCATTCACCTCTCTGGGTCTCGCTTTTTCTCATCCACAGAAGTGAAATATCTGTTTTGGATGGTGTCTACAATTTCCTCTCTCACAGCATCACTGTATAACTTGACACTGTTTTGAAAGCCAAGAATTCTTCTTAAAGAGTTTCATATGAACTCAATAATTATGAGTGGTAACCCTTGAAGTATGTTTTTGAAATCTGATACATCCACTGTTAGCATTGCTTGGAAAATAATATAATATAAAAGAATATGTATAGAAGGATACAAGGACACATATTTTTCTTTTTTTGGTTTGAGTCTGACTGTTAAACTCAATTAATGAATGACCTGACTGATAGGACAAATGCAAGCATTATGGGACAGTAATTAGAGGGGCTGCATAATGATGCACCCTGTCACCAACAACATCATCAGCTATCTAGTTTTATGAAATCCAAAGTGTGAAAAGTCAGACTGACATAAAATTAAGAGTTGATTATTACTTAAAAGAATTATCCATGCATCCATTCCCTCATCCTCCCATTTGCTCAGTTAGTCAATAAACAAAAGCTACTAGTGGCAAGCACCCCACTAGGTACTGGGAATATAAAATGAAATACAACATGTGCTTTGCTCTTAAGGAGTTCATGATCTGGTAAGGAAAACAGAGACAAGATAATTACAATATGCTATTGAAAATGCTACAAGGGAAATAGGGATAGAGGAGTGGAGAGACCCTAAAAGTCCCTTTAAACAGTAAGCTTCCTCAATACATGTAAGTGAGAATATACTATACATAGCTTTTACTTGCACACACTTTCTTTGGGAACCTGCTGTTCAGTGAGATATGGCAGTAATTAGTCACACTTTCCATAGAAACAGACTCAACATGAGAAGTTAGGAAGGGGCACTAAAACCAGTCATCTGTGGGTTAACCCTCAGAGGAGCTGGGGGAAGGGTGAAATCTGCTTACTGAATATAATAAAAATTATAGTTTTAATATTTATTGAGTGTTTTCTATCAGCAGAAAATCATGTTAGCTGTTGTTATTAATACGGGCCATGTATTGTTCCAAGCACTTTTCACAACTCATTCATTTTATCCTCACCACCAACTCCATGGCATAGGCACCATCCTCATCCTGGCTTTTACAGATGAGAAAGCTGAGGGGCAGGGTGGTTAGTTTACTTGCCCAAGGACATGTAGCCAGCAATTCAACACTCGGTTCCTCTCCAGTTGGTCTTGCTTCACACCTCCTGCTCCAGTACTACACTAGACTGCCAGTCATTTGGGAGTGGCTGTTGTTTTGCACCTATTTTCCTGGGGTAGGTTTTCTCTCATTTCATGGAAGGAGGAAGGAAGGAGGCCTGAACAGTGAAGCTTGGCCAGGTATGATGCTTTTGAACTCTCCACTTGTACACTGTGGCAGGTGAGCATAAACCCAGGCATCTCTGAATGTTGTTCTAATCATACTAGTCACTGGGAACTGGGTTTTGGATGTTGTAGTAACACCTATGTCTACATGTTTGTGGGTGGGTAGACAGACTGAGGGAAAGGAATGGCTATATCTCTTTATCTACCTATCCATCCACTTTACAAAAAAAGGAGATTATGTTTTAGAGTAAGAAATCTCTGAAGACAGACTTTTCCATTATCCGTGTAAACTTGAGTAGGCACGTGGCTTCTCTGAGCAAACTCATCTGTAAAATAGGTCTTTCAGAAAACTGTTATAAATCACAAGTGAAGAAACATGGAAAGTATCTATTCTAGTACCTGTTACAGCTCAATCTCATAATGTTTACCCTCCACTTTTAGAGTAGGAAGATTCAGGGAATAAAAGCTGTGGGCTGGAAATTCTAAATAACAGTAAGCCAGAAACCTCTCTCTAACCTCAATTATTCAAGGGGGATAATACCTGCTCTGCCAACCTTGTTCAGTTCATATGAGAGAGGACAGTCAGCAAAGAGTCTGGGAAAACTGAAAACTGCTGAGTAGTTATTCAATGCTGTTATTATAATTATTTGGAAAGGAAATGGCAACCCACTCCAGTACCCTTGCCTGGAAAATCCCATGGACAGAGGAGCCTGATGAGCTACAGTCCATGGAGTCGCAAAGAGTTGGATGTGATTTGAGCAACTAACACTGTTATTATTATTACTAATTTTTTTTGGAGTATAATTTGCCTTACAATTTTTTGTTAATTTCTGCTGTAAAGCAATGGAAGAGGATAGAAAGTCCAGAGTAAATCATTGCATCTATGATTATTATTAACATTATAAAACACTTTCAAGTTTCTCAGGCCCCCTGCGGGGAAAGTGCCTCTTGTTATTCTTGGATTTTCAGTGAAATCATTTTGAGGGTAAGATTACAAAAGGAATGAGGTTAATTTAGCATGAATGTAAAGCTAGTCATTTTTCTGGCCACATTTTTAGCAACAAGAGAAACTAGGGCCCTCACCTGTCTGGCAAACAAAGGAGTCTATTCTATACTCACTCCGTATCAGATTATTCATGGAACGCCTTTGACTGTAAACGGGAGATCTGGGACAAATCCCCGTGTAGGTCTGCCGGAGAACAAACTTCAAGAAGCTAAATCCTTTAAAAATTGTCAAACTTGGCTCCCTCTGATTACACTGAGGATATGCAAACAAGGACAGTATCTTCTTGCCAAGTGAAATAATCAAGCAGAACACTACGTGGTCATGTTGGAAGTGACAGAAAACAAATTCAGGCCCATTGTAAGTCTGACTGACTACACGCTTCCTTTCCCACACGGCTCTCTGCACTTGGCTAGAAGGGGAGTCACCGTCTGGTTCAAAAAACTTCATATAAAAACATTCCACAGAACAACTAACCTTACTCATGGAAAATTAGAAAACTAATGTTTGCCCAACTTCTTTCTAATGTCCTAGCATTTTTATTCCTCATTTTAACCCCGCACTTTGGATCATCTTATTTTCTATTTTTTTTTAAGTCTTTCTTGAACTTGTTACACTATTGCTTCTGTAATGTTTTGGCTTCTTGGCGAGAGGCATGTGGGATCTTAGCTCCCCGCCAGGGGTCGAGCCTGAATCCCTCACGTTGGAAGGCAAAGTCCTAACCACTGGACCAACAGGGAAGTCCAGGTTATCTTGATTTCACATACAGGGAAACTGAGGCTGAGAAAGGATAAATTCGCCAAAGCTTGAACTGTGGTGTTGGAGAAGACTCTTTGAGAGTCTTGATCTGCAAGATCAAACTAGTCAATCCTAAAGGAAATCAACCCGAATATTCACTGGAAGGACTGATGCTGAGGTTGAAGCTCCAATACTTTGGCCACCTGATGTGAAGAGCTGACTCACTAGAAAAGACCCTGATGCTGGGAAAGACTGAAGGCAGGAGGAGAAGGGGATGACAGAGGACAAGATGGTTGGATGGCATCACCGACTCAATGGATATGAGTCTGAACAAGCTTTGGGAGATAATGAAGGACAGGGAGACCTGGCGTGCTGCAGTCCATGGGGTTGCAAAGAGTTGGACACAACCGAGCGACTGAAGAACAAAGGAAGTGGTGCAGTCAGGGCTGGAATGTAAGTCTGTCTGTCTTTGATGCCTCTGTGCTTTTTAAATTATATGACTAATAAAAATTAAAATACTATATGGAATTGTTTTTCATCATTCTTGTTAAGATTCCAAGATTCCTTCTAAGTAAGGACTAATATCTAGTGGGAGTTACACTATTAAAAAGAATCACATAAGAACAATGGACATTATTCTTACTATTCATTTTAAAGGGCAATAGACACCTCTGAGGCACTGCAAAGAAAATTGGCTGAAAATTAGAATGAGGAAGATTTTTAAAACTTTGGAATAACTGTTTAAAAGTTCAATGCACATATTAGTTACATCAAGTTAAATACTTGGGAATTTTGAAACCAACAATTTAGCCTGGACCACATGATTAATTTTCTTTTAAAAATCAACAATTTGGTATCACAGTTCACATCTGACATTCCTATTTTGTTTTTACAATGATATTCAATACTTTTGATTAGTAATTAAATATGATGGAAAAAATACTTCTTTCTTCTCTTGGGGCTTACAGCAAGGTAAACACGATTTCTCATTCAAGAGGTACTTTTATGAAGTGAAACATCATCTGGGATATTACTTTGAGTTAAAAAAAGAAAGTACTCAGATCTTAAATCTGGCAAAGGTGGGAAGAAGTCTTACAGAAGCTTAGAATTCAAAGGAAATTAAACAAGTTGAATTATGATCTTGTCTGAAGAATTTTAAAAACCATAGAAACAAACAAGTGCCACCATTTATTATTTGAAAACTACAAAATAAGTGGGCCTGTGGCAGAGGGGGGCCTGCGCTGGTGATATTTAAGCATGTACCTGGAAACTGAAGGAGGACAGGTGGCAATAGGCCTCCAGTTGGCACACTCGGCCCAGCCACTCGCTCCCTTGACTTACTGATAGAAATGCTAAGGAGATGATATATTGCCTTATGTATTCTCAGATGAGTTCTTTAAAAGACTCTGAATAGCCCATATACAGTGATTAACATTTTTCTCCTTGGAAAATGTTTTAACCACATTAAGTTAGGGGCAGTAACTCATTTGTGAGTACTTGAGAAAAACCTTAGTAACTGGAATCCACACAAGTTCACTAAAAGTTTCTTTAAATCTTGGGGCCTACATTTTCTACAAAAGGAAAGAGTTGGGCTAATCTTTTAAATTAAAATTTTTTTCCTTAAAAATCATGGTAAAAAAAAAACATGTAAGAAAATTTACCATCCTAACCATTTGGAAGTGTACATTTCAATAGTGTGAAGTATATTCATACTATTGTACAGATCTCCAGAATTTTTTCATTTTGCAAAACAGAAACTGTATTCTTTGAAAAACAATTCTCCATTTCCCCTTCCCACCAGACCTTGGCAACCATTATTCTACCTTTTGTTTCTAGGAACTAGACTACTTTAGATATTTCATGTAAGTGGACTCATATGGTATTTGTCTTTCGGTTGGCTTGTTTTACTCAGAATATGTCCTCAAGGTTTAACCATGTTGTTGCATGTGACAAGACTTTCTTCTTTCTCAAGGCTGAACCATGTTCCATTGTATGTAAGTATCACATTAAAATTTTTTTTTTACCCATTCATCCACTGGTTGGCATTGACTTGCTTTCTGCTTTTAGGTATTATGAATAATGCTGCAATGAACATGGGTGTGTAAATATCTTTTTGAGATCTTGCTTTCAGTTCTTTCAGATGTATACTCAAAGATCATATGGTTATTCTATTTTTAACTTTCTGAGGAACATCATATGTTTTCTATAGTCGCTACTACAATATTTTTGCCTTTCTACCTACAGTGCAAAATGGTCCTCATTTCTCCACATCTTTGCTAATATTTGCTATATTCTATGGGCTTCCCTGGTGTTTTTTTTTTTTTTTTAATAGTGGCCATCTTAATGGATATGAGGTGAAATATCATTATAGTTTTAATTTGCATTTCTTTAATTATTTTAATTATTAAGTAGAATGGGAAAGACTGGAGATCTCTTCAAGAAAATTAGAGATACCAAGGGAATATTTCATGCAAAGATGGGCTCGATAAACGACAGAAATGGTATGGACCTAACAGAAGCAGAAGATATTAAGAGATGTGGCAAGAATACACAGAAGAACTGTACAAAAAAGATCTTCAAGACCAAGACAATGACGATGGTGTGATCACTCACCTAGAGCCAGACATCCTGGAATGTGAAGTCAGGTGGGCCTTAGAAAGCATCACTACGAACAAAACTAGTGGAGGTGATGGAATTCCAGTGGAGCTATTTCAAATCATGGAAGATGATGCTCTGAAAGTGCCGCACTCAATATGCCATCAAATTTGGAAAACTCAGCAGTGGCCACAGGACTGGAAAAGGTCAGTTTTCATTCCAATCCCAAAGAAAGGCAATGCCAAAAAATGCTCAAACTACCGCACAACTGTACTCATCTCACACGCTAGTAAAGTAATGCTCAAAATTCTGCAAGCCAGGCTTCAGCAATACATGAACTGTGAACTTCCAGATGTTCAAACTGATTTGAGAAAAGGCAGAGGAACCAGAGATCAAATTGCCAACATCTGCTGGATCATGGAAAAAGCAAGAGAGTTCCAGAAAAAACATCTATTTCTGCTTTTTGACTATGCCAAAGCCTTTGATTGTGTGGATCACAATAAACTGTGGAACATTCTGAAAGAGATGGGAATACCAGACTACCTGACCTGCCTTTTGAGAAACCTATATGCAGGTCAGGAAGCAACAGTAAGAACTGGACATAGTATATTCAAAAGCAGGACATTACTTTGCCAACTAGGTCTAGTCTAATCAAGGCTATGGTTTTTCCAGTAGTCATGTGTGGATGTGAGAGTTGGAAAGAAAGCTGAGTGCTGAAGAACTGATGCTTTTGAACTGTGGTGTTGGAGAAGACTCTTGACAGTCCCTTGGACTGCAAGGAGATCCAACCAGTCCATCCTAAAGGAGACCAGTCCTGGGTGTTCATTGGAAGGATTGATGCTGAGCTGAAACTCCAATACTTTGGCCACTTCATGTGAAGAGTTGACTCATTGGAAAAGACTCTGATGCTGGGAGGGATTGGGGGCAGGAGGAGAAGAGAAAGACAGAGGCTGAGATGGCTGGATGGCATCACTGACTCGATGGACATGAGTTTGAGTAAACTCCAGGAGTTGGTGATGGACAGGGAGGCCTGGCGTGCTGTGATTCATGGGGTCGCAAAGGGTCAGACACGACTGAGCGACTCAACTGACTGATTGAGCATATTCTTATAATGCTTGTTTTCCATTTGTATATCATTTTTGGAGGAATGTCTAAGTCCTTTGCTAACTTTTTAGTTGAGCTAAGCTTTAAGGACCTATATGCTTTTTGGCTCAAAGGGGAAAAAAATCGAATGAAGGATGCAATAAAAGTCCTAAAATTTCAATAAGAGTTCACACCAGATGTTAAAAACTAGTTCTGGTACAGACACTTGTTCCTTACTAGCTTTTTATTTTCCCCCAATTTAAAGTAGTGGCTCACATTTAAGAAAAAAAAAGATTAAGAAAAAGATTCCAAAATCCAATAGGTTCTATAACATTGAATGTCTTTCATCTTTGATAGGATTATTTTGGAGTGATAGGGCAAACATGTCTAAACTTTAGCAGAACAGTTGATCAAGTGATTCATGATATCCTTATGGACAAAAGATAGAGGACTAGACAATAATATCAATAGATGGATTTGTACTTTATCACACGGCTATACTCTAATAGTGTTAATCAGCAAACATCAAATTATAGAAGGCTGTCCTGGAGAGGACCTGCTGCTCAATACTGTCATCAGTTACTTGATGATGACATGTTTATCAAACTTGAAATGGCCTGAATCTAAGAAAGATAATTAGTTGACTACAGAAATAAAATTTTAAAGGAGCATACACAACAGGTTAGAATAATGACCCTCAAACCAACCCTGGAAATTTTATAATACCTTGGAGTTAGGTTAAAGCCCTGCTTAGAGAAGCCCATGATTCAACAGATCTACTAAATAATTTTTGATATAACCAAACTAAAAACAAACAAAAGAAGACTCATAAGTTTTAGTGAAGACTTGAAGGCTCAGTTGGATCTAGCAAGAGCATGATGAAATTTCTGAAAAAAATTTCACAGCTGACACTTATAGCAATGAAAACACCCTTCATTGGCAGAACTGAGTCATGGTCAAGAATCACGGTCCTCTTCTGGTCTGTTCTGGTTAAAAGATGTTGAAAACTATTTCAACTCTAAGAGTCATGTTTTTTAGGAAGGATTCTGGAGGAGCAAGAAACAGAGAGGAGGATCGGTAAGGAAAGGTGGGAGGAGCTATATGCTGTTTGGATCAAAGGAGGAAAAACTGAATGAAGGATGCAATAAAAGTCTCAAAATTTCAATAAAAGATGATGCTAGATGTTAAACACCCGTTCTAGTACACACACTTGTTCCTTAATATCTTTTTATTTCCCCCCGATTTACAATAGTGGCTCACATTTAAGGAAGAAAAACAAAAATCAAGAGGGTTCACATCCAAGTTTTAGCTTCTGGCAGACAAAGGCAGATTTGAACATGGGGAACCAGCCCATAACTTTGGTTAGAGAGATCACTTTGTCTCTGCAGGTCTCTGGCATGTTCAAGCAGAGGGTGTTTGATTTCTATATTCCTTTAAGATGCTCTGATTTTATAAACGGAGTTGACATACCTTACTTAGACTTCCACTGAACTTTGGACTCTCTTACAAAGCAACTGATTTAAAGCCAGTGATGAACACTTCCCCTATGTGTCCCCAGCTCACCGGATCTAGTCTTAGTCATTTCTATCCAGCTCTATGCTGAGGCTGATCTCTATGCACAGGATTAATGGGACTCTGGCTTCCAGTTAGGTCCAGCTCTTGGGAGGCACTAGCATGCTAAAACGAACCCCAGGGCAAGAAGAGAGAGGACAGTTAGTGTGTTTATTCCTCTGGCTCCCTTCCTGCTGGGTTGCAGAGGCTTGCCTGCCTGCCTCTACCAAAGGCCACAGCACACGCTGGACAGCCCTCTCTTCAGCCTCGGCTGTACTCTATGGGGATGAGTAATCGACTCTCATTGACTCTCCAGGCCTAGAATGGTATTATTTCACTCCTGTTAGCCCCAGGTCCTGCACCTTATTGGTTTACCCTAATCCTGCCAACACCTTTAAAAACCATATCTTTATAAAATTCTCTTTAGTCTATTTGCTTGTGCTTTTTGTTTCCTGCCAGAATCTTGACTGATGCAAAGCCAGTAACAACAATCACCATGGTGTTACAGCAGAGTTCTGTCACTCAAAGTTCAAAATGACAGGGAGCACTTCCTATCGGCATGGGGGTGGGCCCAAAGAGTTAAGGGCCTCCAAAAGCTTATTGCTAGAGTAGCTGACACACTAGGTAAGTGACTCAATATATATAGGGAACAATAAAATTTAAAAAATCCTTTTAGAGAAAATTATTTTATATCGAAACATGTTTGTGAAACATGACTCAGTTATAAGTTTTTGGTAACTATTGTTCTTTACTTTGCTGAAAATATACAAAGACTGGAGACCAAAGTACATCTTGAAAATCTCTGGAGCACAAAAATAACTCTTCCAGAAAACTTCAAACTATACAAAGCAGTGCTCTATTCCTTCTTCTGCTCCCCCTCCCCAACATCCAATCCACTGTAATGTTCAATTTTGGTTTGAAGAAATGGCTGAAAGACAAATTGCCTTACAACAGGTCTTCTATGAAATATGGGAGAAGGCTGCTGACAGAGTGAGTTAAAAACTGCAGTGTTCGCAATCTGGAAAACATCTGCCTTGCCCCAAACTGTAAACACCACATTGGAGAAAATGGTTTGTGACAAAGCAGAACCCAGGGTGGGTGTTTGTAAGGTTATGGGACAAGTCAGGGCTATTCAGGCACAGAACTGGGCAACGTGCCCTTTGGCAAACCGGTGCAAGCCAAGGACTTAAAAGGAAATACAAAAGCAACAGGCCAGGTATGAAAACTCCATATGGAGCCAAATGGCTCACTACTTTTCTTATCAGTGGGTACTCTTTGGTGAAGCTGGTTTAAGAGTAAAAACCATACCACTGTTTGGAAGCTCTGGTTCTTTGGTGGATGAAGAAACCTTTATTTAGCAGTGATTCAAACACGCTGGCCTGCCTAGTAGACGAATCAAGACTCATCCTGGTGGAAATAAAGGGCTGTTACTGTTACTATTGTTAAGTCGCTTCAGTCGTGTCTGACTCTGTGCGATCCCACAGACGGCTGCCCACCAGGCTTCCCCGTCCCTGGGATTCTCTAGGCAAGAATATTGGAGTGGGTTGCCATTTCCTTCTTCAAATAAAGGGCTAAGGTTTGAATATGAAAACATGAATGTAATCAAAGTTCTGCCTCCTCACTACAATTCAAAAAAAGAAACAAATAAGGGATCTTAATTAGTTGGGAAGATAGAAAATGTGGACCAAGGGAAATGGCCAGATCAATGCAAAAGGAGCTCCCAGAGAAATAGACATTTTTCAGTTTCCCTCTCAGAGCTGCATAAAATAGCAGTGATAAGGGCTACAGTGAAACTGTGAGTTGGGAGGTGTGCCTAGGTGCCAGTTGGAAAGAACATAGGCAAATGTTTCTTTTTCGACTTCGTTTCCACCCAGTCCACAGTATTTGGCTTGGAAGGTGGCCACAGGGACTAGAGGTGAAAACGTAGCAAATGAAGGTTTGCAGGCAGGATCTCAGGGAAGATGGCCAACTCTGAGGACTGGGAACCCAGGGCTGCCAGGAAAGGAGGAGACTTAGGACTTAACGGGAAAAGGGCAGATGATGTGAGGCCTGGGTGGAGCTGCCAGGGGAACTATCCCTATCAGGCCGAGGCTAAGAACGCCCTGAACACCCTGGTCTCAGAGTAGATGTCTTATGGCTGGGGGCTCCATTCCTGCATCTGCGCAGCTTCAAGTAAGAAAATCAAAGACATAGAGAGGGACTTCCCTGGGGACTTGGTGGATAAATCCACCTGCCAGTGCAGGGGATATGGGTTAGATCCCTAGTCCAGGAAGATTTCGCATGCTACAGAGCAACTAAGTCCGTGCACCACAACTACTGAAGCCTATATAACTAGAGCCTGTACTCAGCAACAAGAGAAGCCAGCGCAATGAGAAGCCCGTGTACTGTACCACAACTAGAGAGTAGCCCCAGCTTGCCACGATTAGAGAAAAGCCCACACATTAACAAAGATCCAACATGGACAAAAATAAATAAACAGACAAAGATTAAGAAAAAAGATAACCTAGAGAGCTCATAAGGATCAAAGGGAAAAGGAAAACGATAAAGGAATGTTTATTCTTCTGAATAAAATAGAATTTGTTCTTTAAGCAGCAGCAGCAGCATGGTGGACACAGGCTGGACCTTGAATCCTATGGACCCAATCTTATCTTTAATAAAAACAACATTGTCTCAGTTTCTCCATCAGTAAAATGGAGGTGATACCTTTAACCTGTGGATATTATGAGGGTTAACTCGACACATTTTATTGAGCATCAGCTAAGTCATAAAGGGAAGGAAAGTCGCTCAGTTGTATCTAACTCTTTGCAACCACATGGACAGTAGCCTACCAGGCTCCGTGGTCCATGGGATTTTCCAGGCAAGAACACTGGAGTGGGCTGCCATTTCCTTCTCCAAGCTAAGTCATAGGCCAGATGCTATTGTAAAGAATTTCACACAGTGTTTAGTTCAGTCGCGCAGTCGTGTCCGACTCTTTGCGACCCCTTGAATCGCAGCACACCAGGCTTCCCTGTCCATCACCAACTCCCGGAGTTCACTCAGACTCACGTCCATTGAGTCCGTGATGCCATCCAGCCATCTCATACTCGGTCGTCCCCTCTCCTCCTGCCCCCAATCCCTCCCAGCATCAGAGTCTTTTCCAATGAGTCAGCTCTTCACATGAGGTGGCCAAAGTACTGGAGCTTCAGTTTTAGTATCATTCCTTCCAAAGAAATCCCAGGGCTGATCTCCTTCAGAATGGAATGGTTGGATCTCCTCAACCAATAGCAAATATTAGCACACATAGAAAAGCACATCACAGCACATAGGAACACTGGGAACTGTAGTGTTTAAAGTGATTTGTATTTTCCCCTCTGATTCTCCTACTAGATTGTAAGCTACAAGAGGGCAAGCTTGTTCATAAAATCTAAGGCATAGTAGAAGTTCAATATATATACATTGGTTTCAGTAAGTGAATGAATAAATAATAACTGTTCTAGTTGCTGGATAGCTGGGATAGGAAAGAAAAGACAGGGAAGATGAGCGCTCAAGTCTGGCTCAGACTTCTTTTGTTCTTTGCCCTTCTCCAGACGCTGCCTGGGCTCATGCATGCAGCCCTAGCTAAGCCAGTTCCCAGAATTCACAGCAGACATATTTGGTTGTGTTTAATTTTATGTTCTGTCTTAGAGTAAAAGTTCACAGATAAAACGATCCAGGGCACACTGTTCTCAAATGCCTTTATTCTAGAAACTATAACAAATGCTCACATTCTGCATTTAATTAGGCCTATACTTCCTTCAGCCTTACTTAGTTGAAATGAAAACAAAAGATATCAGTAGGAAAATGAGAAACCCCATGGAGATTTTGAAACCTCTTTAACTTTGACTTAACTAAAGAATGCAGGAACATTCCCATGAGATTCCATCCCCTTGGAGAGGAAGGGGGGAAAGGACTCATTGCAAACATGCCCCACAAGCTTACACCTCATTATAAGATACAAAGTTATTCTCCGTATCTCTATCACCAATCTATCAATCTATCTATCTATCTATCCATCCATCCACCTATCTATTTATATACACAGACACACACATAAATCATAGAATTTACAAGACAGACTATAGCTTTGAATCCTGGGTCCATTATTAATCGTGTGGCCTTGGACAAGTTATTTAACTTCTCTAAGTCTCATTTTTCTCTTCTTGGGTAAAATAAAACCCAACTCATACAGTTATAGAGCTACTATACATGAGATAATGAATTAAAAAAAAAAAAAAACCCTTTCACATAGTGGCTGTTTGTAAGCAATCAAAAAATGGTAACTGCTGTTTAATATTGTTATTCTATAGTTTAAATTATATAATTTATATAGTATATACAATATACTATATTCTATAGTCTAAACTGTGTAATTCTAATTCCGTCTCAGAATTTCCCAAACCTGGCACTACTGGCGTTTTGGGCTGGATAGTTCTTTGTGTGAGCTGTTCTGTGCATTCTGGGGTGTTCAGCAGAATCCCTGACCTCTGCACAATAGAAGCTAATAGCGTTCCCCTGGGCTTCCCTAGTGATTCAGTGTCAAAGAATCTGCCTGCCAATGCAGGAGGCACAGGTTCGATCCTTGGGTCAGGAAGATCCCCTGGAGAAGAAAATGGCGACCCACTCTAGTATTCTAGCCTGAGAAATCCCATGGACAGAGGAGCCTGGTGGGCGACATACAGTCCATGGGGTCACAGTCAGACACAATTTAGTGACTAAACAGCAACAACAAAGCTTTCCCCAACCCCACTCAGTTGTGATGACCAAAATATCTCCAGATATTGCTAAATGTTCCCTGGAAGGCAAAACTTCCCCTGTTTGAGAACCACTGGTATAGAACAAAGAGTGAGTGGCCCCGGAGACAGGAGACCTGGTTTCTATTAACTCATTTGTGTTCTTGGGTAAGTCCTACCACTTCCTTAGACCTTGGCTGTCTCATATGTTAAAATAGGGCAGGAAATTCCTACTTCATCTTTCATGATTTTTCTAAGGATGAAATAAGAAAAAAAGCAAATGCTCTAAAGAAATGTTATAAAAGTAGGATTCTGTATGATTACTTTGTTAGAGGTGGGTATTGAGGGGCAATTACAAGAAGCCTCATCTTGGAACAACAGCTGATGCCGACTACTCTCTTTTGTAATTCATACCCTGGGGAGCCGCTAGCCTCTCAGCAGCTGTTTATTGATCACATGTCAAGGATTCCCTGTTCCTTTAATGGATGTATTTGTGGCTTGGCCTGAAGAATTCAAAAGGAACTGTTTTCTTTCAAAATGAAATGAAAATGTTCTTTTAAAAAAATTATTATTATAAGTGGTGAAAACTGGCTTGTCATCTGTAGATTTACCTTTCATCTAAATCTCTCTCTCACGTGACTAGCATTAACCAGTCCTCAGAATTCTGCAGATTGACATTCAGAAAGAAATATCTTAGGGTTTCCAACATCACTGAACTGTTTAATACTATAGTAATATACTGAGAAGCACTGTGATGGATTTCTTCATTAGCAAGGGAATGTATTTTGATGTCATATCATGTTATGGGAATCAGTGTACTGAAATCCAGAGAGCCTATTGTCATCCTTTTATTTATTTCTGAAAGATCTTTAAATGGGAAATAGCAGAGTGTCTGGGAAAAGAGCACGAACTTGGGAGTTTGGTCGGAGCTATATGCAAATAGACAAGGGTTCAAGGTCCAATGCTCTGAGTTATCTCATTTAGACATAAACCTTGGTAGGATATGTTAATAACATCTGTCCCACAGTGTGGTGATGAATTTTAAATGGAGATGAAGATGTAAAGCACGAAGCACCATGCAGGCACATGGTAGATAATATAGGTGGTCTCTCTCTCTCTGTCTAAGGTCTGAAAGACTGCTCAAGGGTTTCTTTCATCCCTCAGAGGGTTTTTGGTCTGATTGCCTAAAGAATGCTGCTGAAATGAAAATCAATACTTTCTAGGTATCAAGTCTTGACTTAAACTAATTGTAACAAAGCTTGAACCCAATTACCAACAAATCTTCCAGCTCATGAGTAAATTATCTATTTCTTTTTTATTTTTAAAAATTGTATTCCAGTATAGTTGATTTATACTGTTGTGTTAATTTCTGCTGAGAGAAAGGGACTCAGTTAATACATGTGTATCTTCTTTTATTGGATACTGAACACAGTAACCTGTGTTATACAGTAGGACTTTGCTGTTTATCCAGCCAATATATACTAGTTTGCATCCACTCCAAACTCCCAATCCTTCCCTCCTATCTCCCTCTCCCCCTTGGCTACCACATATCCGTTCCCTATGTCTGTGTATTTCCCTACTTCAGATGAGGATTGCAGTTGGAAATTCTGCGACAAAAGTCACCCACAGGACAATGGTGTTCACCTGGAGTCAAGCGAACAATGCATTTTTTTTCCTTAAAATAATTCATTTGGTTTCCTAAAGATCACTCTCCTAAGACAGCACAATGGAATAGCAGGAAGATGAGTCAGACAGACTAGTGGGGTAACTCTGTTGTTGTCTGAGCCTCAGTTTCATCATGAGCAGAATGTGCTGTGCTCAGTCAGTCGTGTCTGACTCTGCGACCCTATGGACTATAGACTGCCAGGCTCCTTTGTCCATGGGGCTTCTCCAGGCAAGAATACAGGAGTGGGTCGCCATGCTCTCCTCCAGGGGATCTTCCCAACTCAGGGATTGAACCCAGGTCTCCCCCCATTGCAGGCAGATTCTTTACCATCTGAGCCACCAGGGAAGGGTTAATAATACCTGTCTCTGTCTCAGGGAGAGGGTGAATATAAATAAAGCCTTGGAAACCCCAAGAATGATGCCTGGCACATGGGACCTGCTCAGTAATTGTTGCTATTATCTCTGGCTCTCTGGCAGATTTTCACACCTACCTGATGTAGGAGAAGGGATGGGGCAATTAAGTAAGTGATTATAACTCTCCTTTTCATATTGAATATAGCATGTGGGAAAACCATAAATTTTAAGTGCTCATCATTTAAAAGATACATAATTATTTTCTTTGAAGTTTCCAATGGTGGCTCTGGAAAAGTCAATGTCATAATTTGTTCTTTATGCTGCATATGAAAGCATTTTAAAGCCTAGTGACATGAAAAAGGTCTGGTTACCTCTTTTTCAAACTGAGCATGTTGAACCATTCCTAAAACCATTTTGAAGGGAAGACGATATGGTGTAACAGATAACATGTAAGAATGAAACTGTAGTATAATAGTTTCCCCAATTTTCATCCCTGAGAATTCTTTCAATATTTTTGCTACTTTCCCCTAATGATCTCTGTAGTATATTTCAGCTTCCTGTTCTTTGTTTCACAGCATTTGCGCTAACTTCTATTGTATCACACACACTGCATTGCGATTGTAATATGAATCACATTTTTTCCCTTTTCAACCTCCCTACTCCACAACAGGCTCAAACAACATCTACTGAGAACAAGCATTTCTCTGTATGTGTAGTGAGTACATGGGTGCACAGTCTCTTCAGTCATGTCTGACTCTTTGAGACCCCATGGGCTCTAGCCAGGCTCCTCTGACCATGGGATTCTCCAGGCAGGAATACTGGAGTAGCTTGCCATGCCCTCCTCCAGGGGATCTTCTCAACCCAGGGATCGAACCTGTATCTCTTGTGCCTCCTGCATTGGCAGGTGGGTTCTTCACTACTAGAGCCCTCTGGGAAGCCTCCGATACGTGTATGCAGTGTGCTCCATTGCTTCAGTCATGTCTGACTCTTTGTGACCCTATGGACTGTAGCCCACCAGGCTCCTCTGTCCATGGGACTCTCCAGGCAAGCATGCTGGAGTGGGTTGCCATGCCCTTCCCCAGGGGATCTTCTCTACTCAGGGATCAAACCCAGGTCTCCTGCACTGCAGGCAGATTCATTACTGCTGAACTACTGGGGAAGCCCTCTATATGTGTATATTACATACTAATTACAACTAGCTCCTCTTTATATATATACTGACTACATAAAAATTACACAAGAAAATATTTTTTAAACATTTACTATCTTCCAGATATCATAGAGTTTTTCAGTTAACAACTTACTTATTCTTTTAAGAAACCCTGAATGTAAATCGTTATTATTTCCGTTTTATTGGAGTGGCTTTCCTATGACATCCTGATGCTCCCCCTATGCCTGGGAAACTCAAGCAATATTATTTATGAGAACTATAATCAGGAGACAAATCATTAAAAAATCATCTGAAACTCCCAGTATCACCAACATTTTCATTCTCTTTTTCTCTTACCCTCCAAACATTTTCTAGAAAAAGGAACAAACTGATTCAGAAATTTCATTTTCTTCCTATACTTCTGCAGTATAAAAGGATGAGGCAAAGGACACATTTTATCCACAGGTTGCCCTGGATCCCTGAGTACTGGCTAAAGATCCATTCTCTCTTGTGGGTTTTCTCAAGGACACAGAAAAAACGGTTCTCTTTCTGCTTCCAATACACCTGTTGTGCTAAAAAAGGTACACTTGGACATGGACCATCGTGGGTAACATCTCACTTCATGAATGACTGTGATAAGCTGCTTCTCCTGTACTTCCAGAGAGATGGTGCCTGTTATACCCACTAATACAACAGCAGCAGGAATAGAAACAGTTTCCTCCTTGAGAGTGTGCTTTGGTACCCAAAAAGGTATTTTCTGCTCAGACAGCAAAATTTATCTATCCTAGAAACAGAGTTAGAGATCAAACAAACAGTATCAACCTCCTTTGCCCCCTTATATGATTCTCCTAAGGGAAGGGGCATAGAGCTGGAATCTTTTAAAGCAGGGGTCCCCAATCTCTGGGATCTAATGCCTGATGCTCTGAGGAGAAGCTGATGTAATAAGAATAGAAATAAAGTGCACAATAAATGTAATGCCCTTGAATCATCCCCAAACCATCCCCCCATCGCCTGGACTATGGAAAAACTGTCTTCCACAAAACTGGTCCCTGGTGCCAAAAAGGTTGGGGACCACTGTTTCAAAGTGACTGAAGCCACAAAAGGCAGTGATAGTATTTACCACATGCTGGGATGTCGCACAGGTCAAACTTATAGTTTTCATCCAAGGTGAAGCACCAGGGCGCTTCCTTCTGATTCCCCGGGTTGCGGCAGTAGGAATGCCCTCCATTCAGCTCCGGGAAGCGGAGGGCGGTGAAGGTGTGTGTGTGGGGATACTGGGAATTCCAGGGCTGGCACTGGCGCCCCGATTTGTCACACTGACGGTACCCCGGTAGTCCACGCCTGTGCTGTTATAGCACTTGTGATCTGAAATACATGAAAGAAGAGCCCAAACTGTGAGAAACAGAGACAGTGCTGGAGCTCCTGGCCAATAGTTTCTGGAGGGAAGACGTGCAGTTACCCCCACGGCCAAGGCTTTCCCGCCGGCCGGGGCCACGTGGCAGTCTCCCGCACGCTGGGCTGGGACACAGAGCAGACCTTGCGGTGACCCTGCTGGGAGGATTTAGAGCTTATGCTTGAGGAGGGAAACCAGTCTCCACAATTATTTTTGATATGGAACACAGAAAAAAATCAGAACTGGGGCAGGATCGGGGGCACAGGAGCAATCGCCTAGTGAATGGTGCAGGGACTGTTCTTTCTATTTCTGCTTGGTGACCTTAGACATGAGATAGATGGATAGGTCATGGGATAAAGAATGTAGTCCTCAGAAGATGTTCCTTAGTAGCAGTGCACTCGGGGTTTCCAACAGGAGTTTGGCAATTGCTGTGCTGATACACTGGACATCTTCAAGAAGCAGGTCCTATTAAATCCTCCTTCTGGGAGCTGATGCTTGAAACCATGGCAAAAATCAACTAAGCTGAAATACAGTGAAATCTGGAGGGGTAATGATAAAATGAGAGTAATAATAGTGATAATGATGGTATTGCTATTATATGTTAAGCATAGTTCGAAGCATTTTAGGTGCACTAACATTTAACTAATAAAAGAGTTAACTACCAAAAGGAAACAAAAACATTACCAGTCAGTAAAGTGTAATATAGATGGATGGGAAATGCACAGAAAAGAGTCTTTTGTTTGTTGGCTGTGAGAGGATGGAGGCAAATTCCCATATAGATAGATAGATAGTGGTATAATACAATATAACGCAATTTACCATTAATGTATTTAGAACATTCAAGATATTGGGCAACCTTAACTACTATCTCATCCTAGAACACGTACATCATCCCCAAAGGAAACCCTATGTTCATTAAGCAGTCCCTCCACACTCTCCTTAGTCCCTACAGCTGGCAATCTGCTTTCTATCTCCATGGAACTGTCCACTCTGGATATTGTACATAAATGAACTCATACAGTGGTGTCTGACTTCTTTCTATAACAGTCTTTTCAAGGTTCAGCCATATTATAGCATGTAACAGGATTTTACTTTTTTTTATGGATAAACAATATTTCATTGGGGGAGATCCCTTGGAGGAGGGCATGGCAGACCATTCCAGTATTCTTGTCTGGAGAATCCCACGGACAGAGGAGCCTGGCGGTCTATAGTCCATGGGGTCTCACAGAGACAGACACGACTGAAGTGACTTAGCATATAGCATGTGATATTTCGTTATGTGGATATGGCACAATGCATTCATCTACTTACCCACGGATGGACATTTGGGTTGCTTCCACCTTTTAGCTATGGTGAGTAGAACTGTTATGAACCTTTCTGTAAAAGTTTTTTTTTGAACACCTGTTTTTAATTCTTTTGGGCCTATATCCAGGAGTGGCATTAGTGGGATATACAGTAATTCTATTTTTAAGTCATTAAGGAACCAGCAGCCATATTTTTAAATTATCATCTTCAAGTAACTTTTTGAAGAACGGCATTGCATCTTACCCACTGGAAACTCAGCCCCCACATGGTATCTGGACCACTCGGAAGTAATGTGACCACCAACACAAATTATTACTGAGAATCAAGGTCCAGTTTTCCCCGGGGCTGCTGGCCCCTCAGGCAGCACAGAAGGTAGGGGGCTACCACCTACTTTTATTGATGGGATCCGCCATGGGGATTCCAATCCGGATACAGTTCGCAGCTTCGGGACTCTCGGGCTGGGGGAGGTCTTCACAGTTTGGCAGTTTCAGCCTCATCAGTATCATGGGATTTGATCTCGCAAAAATGTACTCTGTTTGACATAGGACATTTTCCAGGATTTCACATTCATCACGACACAAGTCCCGGGGCTTTGGGACCGACGAGGTTTCATCGCAGTATGGGAAGGCATAGTGGCACAGGGAAGGGATGGCGAACGAGAACACTTATCAGATAAGTGACTGGAGGTGCCGATCATGGTGAAGGCAGCTGGAAAACAAATACAATCATTAACTCCCAGAGGCAGGGTTTATCTCCCCTGGCTCTCCAGTCAACAGATATCAGATGTAAACACACATTGGAAGGAATCTGCTGTACTCAAACAGACAAGGCCAAGAGAAGGAGATTCATTTCAGATGTCTAAGCAGCTTACTTTCACTGGCTTGAAAAAAGTAATTTTGACTACAAAGTTTAAAAAAACAGGATTAAGTTACATATGTACTGTTTCCTAATAAAAAGAATTAATTAGGTTAAAGTACAATATATTTTTCATTTTTACTACAAAGCAACAGAACTTTGTGTTTCATCCGGTACTTTTTATTAGTTTTGTGAGGCTTCTAAAACATTTGACAGCTGCAGGGCAGAACTTGCTTTATACAGTGGCTGAGCCCAATCACAGGATTTATTTAGTTCTGTGCCTTGCCTCTCAGTTGTTGGATGACCTTGGGTAACTGGTTTAATTTCCTTATAATTTGAAGACTTTTGATCCCATCTTCTGAATATGAGGCAACTCATTTGAAAGTTCTCAAAGAGCACAACTCAGTTGTCCAATGTATATTGTAGAATATCAGTGGTTGCTTTGCCTAATCTCTTATCCCCATACCAGCCTTTGCACAAGGAGCTTATACTCACAAGACAGCCTGTGAAGCTGTTGGTATACTGGTTCCCAAAGCATGTTCCTCAGAACATTAATTATGTAGAATGTTAAAAGTGTCTGAGAAACTGGGGTTCTATAGCTAAACAAGTTTGGAAAATGCTGGGTTAATCAAAGTTAAATGGATTTTTTTCAAAAAAGAAAAAACTGTAACATTCTCCAGTAAGCTGATATCTACTGAAAATGTCCAAGAGAGGATTATTATAAATGGGTGACCAAATATTTATATATATATATCAAAAGTTCCATTTATTTTTGTGAATACTTAGTAAAAAGTATGTTCAAGTGATTTTTTATTAAGTTGAAAGTATCTTTTATGGCTTCTCCCTACCAGTTTTGCTTCTTTGGAATTTCACAGACCTTCCTCTTGAAAGCCTGAGAGATTTAGCAACTGGCAAATACACCTTCCTATAGTTGCTTCTTCAGATTAAATAATTCCCCTGGCCCCCTCTTGGTTCCCTCAAATTCCTCTTGGGACATAGTTTCTGGGCCGTTGCTATTCTATGTGTCTTGGGTTCGTTCTTGCCTCTCTTAAATCATAGGATTGCCAGCTAAACTACAGGGCATCTGAATTTCAGGTCAAACATTTGGGCCATACACTAAAATATATCAGATGCAATGGAGTGTCTTCTATTTTCAGTGCTAATGTTGGAAACCTTATTAGAATTTCAGAAAAGCCACTTTAATGTATTTAATGTGCAGGGCACCGAGGCATAATAACTACACTAATGGGAGAGACACAGGCTGCTGTAACCATCCGAACAAGGTATACAAAATTGTGCACAGTGGCCAACACTACCTACCTTGTATGTGCTAGGTAGTGCCTCAGTATTAGATTGCCATTAAAAAGATCCTTTCCATTCAGAAAAGTGAAGGGTAAACAGAGAAAGCTAGAGCAGGAATAGACCCATGATCATTTCACCTCCTCACTCACTTCACAGATGAAGAAAGAGATTTCCATGGAGAGTAAGATTTTCTCCAAAGTCACACTAATGGCAAATTGGGATTCGTATCCAGAATTCTAACTCTAAATTCATCCCCTTTCAGTAGACACAATGTTATTTCCAAACAGTAAGCTCTGTGAGGGCAGAGACATAGCTGGCTTATTCCCCACACCATCACATCGTCCATGCCCAGCCCAGGTCCTGGTATGCCAAAAGCACTCAATAATATTTATTGAGTGTTTGAATGAAAGTGAGACTTCTCAAAGCCTCCTTTTCCTCTAAGGGCAACCTTTCATAAATTATTCTAATGTAAATTTCAGAGCAGAGATTATATCTCTGGCTTCTTTATGGCCCCGTTCCTAACCCCTATGCCTTGACTAATCCTTGTCAAGAGAAAGGCTCAATAAAACTTCTGGGGAGAAAAACTGTTATGCAAAGTATAAATATAATTTCATTGCTACCAACCTGTGATCTGATTTTCTATTTCCCCTTGCATGTGCAAAGACTCCATGTAGACAGTGCGGTTGCCAATAAATCTTGCACAGGCAATCCCTCTGTACGGCTGACAGAATCCATCTTCTTCATACTCATCTCTGAAAGCAGAGCACACACATAAGCTGGTGCAGGACACACACGCAGTTGGCGCTGACTGCGCGATGCCCCAGAGAGTCACTAGGGGGCGCAGTCGGGCACAGTATCCTCAAGACTGGGTTAAGGAACCCGGCTTCCTCAGTTCCATTCCATCGCTTAAAACATCTGTGGGTCACATTGGTCAAGTTTCCTTCACCTCTAGAAATATCATCCTGAAGCACAAAATCATCCTTAAATGTGGGAGAAAACACTTTTATTTTCGCAGCTGGTGCTGGGCTGGAGGATGAGGTAGTTGTGAGAGTAAAGAGGAAATGAGTTGGAAATCTGGGCACATGTTCTACAGTTTTTTGTTTTTTAAGCACAGATTATTTCTGTTTCATTTGCTACAAAGGGGTGGGCGCATTACCCCAAGACCTACTCGGACTGATATGTCAATTAGGAATCTCCAAGGGGTGAGAAGCTGGGTGCCGCGGGAAGGAAAGCAGAGGGCAGTCCGGTTACATGGCTCCTGCTTGAGACCCATCAACCCTGCAGAGAGTGTCCATGGTAAACCGTGGACTGGGCAATCTCAGATCAGTCACTAAGTCTCAGGAAATCCAGAGAAAATGTCAATGGATACTTGCTTACATAAGTTGCTAAAACAAAACAAAATCTTAAAAAAAAAATTGTTGCTTCAAGTTATAATAATAAAAGGGAGGGCACAGATTTTATTCTGAAGATAAAGTGAAAGTTGCTCAGTTGTGTCCGACTATTTTCAACCCTATGGACTTAGTCCATGGAATTCTCCAGGCCAGAATACTGGAGTGGGTAGCCTTGCCTTCTCCAGGGGATCTTCCCAACCCAGGGATCAAACCCAGGTCTTCCTCATTGCAGGTAGATTCTTTACCAGTTGAGCCACAAGGGAAGCCTAAGAACACTGGAATGGGTAGCCTATGCCTTCTCCAGCAGATCTTCTTGACCCAGGAATCGAACCAGGGTCTCCTGCATCACAGGCGGATTCTTTACCAACTGAGCTATGAGGGAAGTCCTATTCTGAAGAAGGGGAAACCAGAAAGTGGTGTGATTAGTGACTGTGGAGCAAATGGCTGGAGATCCAAGGCTGGAGATTAGGACCCAAGATGGCAGGTTCAGCTTGAAAGGACAGAGGCCGAAATCTCCCACTTGGGTCTATGATAAGCATAAGACACCAGAGTACAAGATATCAATATGGTTCTGAAAGGCAAACTACAGCCAAGCAGAAGGCTACCTGCCAGGCTTATGGTCTGACTTCTGCCCTGGATGCTTCTCTGTTAACCTGGCTGGAAGCAACATCTTGCCTGAAAGAAGTGTCATTTGTTTTCCTCTTTGGTTTCTTCTAAGTTAAAATACTTTAGAGCAGAAGTCAGGAGAACAAACTCTCCTGCTGGATTTAACATTTGCTTCTCCTTAGGTGTGATTCCCTGGTGGCTATGACAGTAAAGAATCTGCCTGCAGTACCGGAGACCTGAGTTCGATCCCTGAGTCGGGAAGATCCCCTGGAGGAGGAAATGGCAACCTACTCAGTATTTTTGCCTGGGAAATACCATGCACAGAGGAGCCTGGTGAGCTACAGTCTATAGGGGTGGCAAAGAGTTGGACATCACTGAGCGACTAACACTTTTACTTTTTTATCCTTAGGCAACCTCTCAAATCCTCTGAGCTACGGTTTTCTTATCTATAAGATGAAGATAATAATTGACCTTCCAACCCTGTAGGTCAAAGTCATGTTGCTGTTTGTTGTTTAGTTGCCTAAGCCATGTCCCTTTGCATCCCTGTAGACTAGCCTGCCAGACTCCTCTGTGCATGATATTTTCCAGGCAGAATACTGGAGTGGTTTGCCATTTCCTTCTCCAGGGCATATTTCTGACCCAGAGATAGAACCTGTGTCTCCTGCATTGGCAGGTGGATTCTTTACTGCTGAACCAAAGTCATGAGGATCCTATCAAACTCTGTAAATGCTTTAAAAAAGTGCTACACAGAGGTAACATATAATTATTATTAAAGCCCTTACAGTTACCAAGAGGGCTTCCCCAGTGACTTGGAATCTGCCTAGAATGCAGGAGACCCAGGTCTGATCCTAGGTTGGGAAGATCCCTTGGAGAAGGGAATGGCTACCCACTCCAGTATTCTTGCCTGGAGAATTCCATAGACAGAGGAGCCTGGTGGGCTACAATTGTCCATGGGGTTGCAAAGAGTCAGACATGACTGAATGACTAACACTAGCAGGTACCGAAAAAGATACTTAAAAGATAATTATTTGCTAAGCTTCTGCTTTGTAAAATCAACTGTGTTCATAACTCTGGCCCTGGACATCCACACCTGAGGGTTCAGGGAGGGAGTCTAGAAAGCCCAGTAGAATAGGAAACCATGTGAAAAAAATCTGATAGAGCTGATCCTTAAAAGACACTTGTTTTCAGCTGCTTTCTATTCCCTATTCACTAAAACAGTCAAGTTAAAGGTGGAGATGGGAGCAGTATCTCCAGTTCAGTCCCACAAATAGTTTGCAGTGCAAAGCTCTTAAAAACGTAACCTTTAAGTACACATACAAATGAATATATCATACACCTGACATAAAGACATTGAAATTTTAATGTTGCAAAATCCTGCAAGCACTCCACATGTTTACTTTCATAAATCCTAGAGTAATGTTGAAGCCTTTTTGGCTTAAATTTTACTTGGGTTGTAAAATTAACCCCACTTTTATTGGGTAACTAATACCATAAACCTATGGGGAGAAAGAAGTTTCTTGATGGCCCAGCCTTGGATCTTGAAAACTGAAGTCCTGAGGCCAGAAAGTACCCCCACACCATCACCCCCCTGCTATTATAGATGATGCTATTCTTCCCTAGGCATTAGCAGAGTCCTGGATTTTTAAGGTGTCATTATGAGAACACTTCTTCCTCCCCCACATTAAATTCTCAAGGCCTCAATTTATATCTCTTGGGAGGACAAAACCCTGGAATTACCCCCAGATATAAATCCCTGACCTACTGGGAGTTCCCATATTTTATGTGTGAGGCTTAGGCTAAACTTCTTACCACCTTTCCAATTCGAGATTCTGAAAAGACCCTTTGAATACTGTTTTTCAGAATAAAATGGAATGCAATTCTTTGGCTGCCTATTCCTTATCGAGGGCTTTAGGTCTGCAGGTGTATTACATTTTTTATTGTGCCCAGAATTCTTAATACTCTGACTAGTCCAGTCTCTTGGGGACAGATATTAAAAAACAAAGCAAACAAATAAACAAAAATAGTATGCTATGTCATCTGCTAGGGAGTAGTTCTCAGTCCTGGCTGTTTATACCATCTCCTTAAGAAGCTTTCGAAAGTTCCAATGTCCAAACCCCACCTTGGACCTATTAAATCATAGTCTCTGGGGATGCAGCTTAGGTATTCATGCGTTTTAAAAAGCTCTCAGGTGATTTGACTGTGGTCGAGAACCACAGCACTAGAAAAACAAACATGTCTTAAGTGTCTGCCACTCTCTGTGCTGAGTACTATGATAAGTGCTTTCTTCAAAGTAGCCCCTTGTGACGTTATGATCCTTATTTATCTGAGTGAGAGACTCAAGTTCAGAGAAGTTAAGTAACCGGCTTAGACTCACAAGGGCAGCAAGTGGAGGAGCTAGGGTTTAATCACAAAATTCAAGCTCAAGCTTGACTATCAGGCTATAATAGTGTTCTGCTTTTCAATCCTACTTTAAAGTAAATCAGCCTAATTATAAATAAGAGGATTTATAATGAGCCTTTACTCTGTTCCAGGCACTGTTAAATTTCATTTACATATAAAATCAATATTAAGTCATTTAATGCTGACAACAGTCTTATACAGAAGGTGAAGATGTAAGTGCTCCCATTTTACAGATAGAAAACTGTAGAGTCAGAAAGAGCAAAAGAACTTGCCCACTTTGACACAGTAAGCAGAACTAGATCTGCCCCCAAAGCTGTGCTTGTAACCTTGGTACACAACTTCCTTCCAAATAGTTGCGTATGGGAGTTTTTCCACTGTTTACGGGGGCTCTCTACTGTGAAGATGTTTTGGTATCTGCTGGACAGAGGAGCCTGGCAGGCTACAGTCCAAAGGGTCACAAACAGTCAGACACAACTGAGCAACTGCACACACACGCATGCGCAGGTGGCGAAAAGCTTCTCTCTTAAAAGTCAAGTCACAGTTTCCTTTCATCCTTCCCATTTTTCCTGCCAGCCGTGGCTGGAGGGGAACAAACGCTCCTACAACGTTAATCAGCTTTATGCCTTTCTCCAGCTCACACTTCTTTCATCGCTGATGTCCTCCATGGTTAGCAAATTAAAAACATGAAGAAGCAAGGCCATGAGAGAGCAAAGGCACTTGCAGTGAGCATGCCCGAGGCTGCGTTCTAGGGAGAAGAAACACTAGGAGAGGGCAGACGGGATTCTGGCCATCCATCACAGTACCTGCCATCAACATGCGCCAGCCACCTCGCCGTGATGTCAAGATGCTGGAGTGCTTTGTGAATGGCACTCATGATTCTTCTAAAGGCAATTTAGTTACTGGGTTGCCAGCCTCTACAACCTTCCAAATTCGCTGCCAGGTGATATGATAGGGAAAAGCAAACACAGTTTGCCCCCCCACCTCCAGGGTCTCCCCCTTCCCCAGAGCAAGAAGCTGATGAGGGGTGGTCACACAGGTTTGAGAGTGATGGCAACCAATGTGGCAGCAGTAGGAGTATCCACCCAAGAAGCACCGCAGACCAAGAATGGGGAACATGCTGCCCATGGGTGTTTAACAGCGACTGTGGGAGTCAACGGTTACACACTGCTGGCTGAACTTCTTGGGTCTGGAATGAGGCTCTCAAGCCTTCTCCAAAAAAGAGAACAGTGCAATGTATAGTACAGGGCTAGGGAAGCCAAGATGTAATTTTCTGAGAAGAGGGAGCAGGAAAGGTAAAGAAAGGATTGGCGGGAGGGTGGGTGAGGTATGGGGACTGAAAGGATGCAGAATACCCCAAACGGATGCCCAAATGGAGTTGCCAAGTCTGGACCACAAGAGAACCGCTGTGTGCTGAGTCCCTCAGTCGTGTCCGACTCTTTGCATGGACTGCAGCCCACCAGGCTCCTCTATCCACCGAGATTCTCCAGGCAAGAATACTGGAGTGGGTTGTCATACCTTCCTCCAGGGGATCATCCCAATTCAGGGATCAAACTCAGGTCTCCCACGTGGCAGGCAGATTCTTAACCCACTAAGCCACCAGAGAGGCCAGCTAGTGCTCTCTTTCCTGCTTCCGGTGGGGGGACGGGGTTTCTGAAGGGTGCCTCAGTTTAAGGGAGAAAAGAGAGCAAACGCAACTGTTGTCTTATATACATGATTTCAAAAGAAACCCTTAATATGTATAGAGAAACTGGAAATCTGCATGAAGTCTGTACATTACTTAGTAGCTCAGTCATGTCTGACTCTTTTGAGACTGGGCTTTAGCCCGCCAGGCTCCTCTGTCCATAGAATTTCCCAGGCAAGAATACTGGAGTGAGTTGCCATTTCCTACTCCAGGAGATTTTCCTGACCCAGGGATTGAGCCTGCAACTTTTGCATTTTCTGCATCAGCAGGCAGATTCTTTACCACTGTGCCTCCTGGGAAGGTAAGTAGTAGTACATCAATGGTAATTGATAATAGTACTTCTGATAATAGTACTATGTTGATGCAAGACATTAATATTAGGGGATAAGGGAATATGGAAATTCTGCACTACTTTTGCAACTTTTCTTAAACATAAATATTTCAAAATAAAAAGTAAAAGAAAAAAGACAGACTTACAAATATACACATATCCCCTTCCTGTTGAGCCTCCCTCCCCCTGCAGAAGGAGGGGATATAGGTATAACTGTGACTAATTTGAGTTGTTTTACAGCGGGGATCAGCACAGTATTGTAAAGTATTATCCTCCAATTAAAACATTAAAAAAAGAGTCTTACAGGAAGGTGCGGAGATGGGGACCTTATTTTATATAAATGAACAGGAGATGCTATGGTGTGAGGGTATCAGAAAGGCCTTCAGATGACCTCAATTATTTCTTACAACAACTTTATTAGACTCTCTGTGGACCTATCCCTGGGTGGCTGAATTCTCATCATGAACAGTTCACTTATTTGTGATTGGCCTACTTCTAAATTCAAGTACTTGCAGGAGAAATGACCTTCTTAGGAAGGGCTCAGTATTGATTGATTTTTATTAGCTGCTATGAACACTTTCATCTCTGTAGAAAGTTGTATACAAGGAGGACAGGGCAATTGATGAGAGGTCCCTGTGTGAAGAAGAAGGCACTCTTCCTGACCTTGCACTTCAGTCCAGGGCTGGCTGAGGGCCGTTGAGATGACAGAGAAGGCAGGCTGGGAGGGAGGGGGAGGGAGTCTGGTTCATCAGTTACTAGTTACAAAGGGATCTTTTCAAAACACAGACTTGGAGCAGGTCATTTCCTGCCTAAAATTCATCCTAGTTTCCGACTCACCAGTTACTTGCTGCAGTACACAAAGCTCTTCCCTAGTTCCCGCCCATTTTTCCAGCCTCATTCCCAGCCCGATGAGCCTGTGAACCTGATGATACCAGCCATGCTGCTGTTGACCTTGCTCCTCTCAAAACAGGGAATGCACTTTGCTGGCCCCCTGGCTTGGTCTCTTCCTGAGGCCTGGAGGGCCATCCATCTGCTTTCTCACCTTGTGATTGCCTTATCAGGTGCTCCCAACCCCTCCTTCTCGAGAAAGTTAGTCACTGCCTACCCCACACTCCCGCCCAGCCAGCACCTTTGCCACACCACTGTCACAGACTTCTGAATTCATATATTATGTTTGTCTGCTAAGTGATCGCCTTAGCACTACTCTAAGGCAGGGCCATGTCTGGCTTGGCCAACTCCAGGGCCCGGACAGTGAATAACACCCAACTCAGCCCACAAGTGCTGAATGAGGAGAGGGTGCTGCTGAGATCTGCTCCACTGTGCACAGTCTGACCAGCAGAACTGTAATAGACCTGATAGATGCGGAGATGACCTCGCCTAGCTCATAGACACGGACCCTCTCCATACCAGAACGACGCTTCCAACCGGAAAGCACTTTCTTCTGCACCAGATTTTATACTGGGGCATGGCAGGCCTTAGTCAGTTGAACAGATTCTTACTGATGAGTGAGGCCCTAAAATGTTCCCCTATGGGGTACTAAGGCCAGTTAAAATGCATGTCTCTCCTTAGGGGGAAGAGAATAGACTTAAAGACACTTTGCTAACTGTAAAATCTTACTCAAAAGAATTGCAAACAAATACTTGTACACAAATGTGCATAGCAGCACTATTCACAATAGCCTCAAAGTAGAAACAACCTCAAATGCTCATCAATAGATGAATGGATGGACAAAAGTGGTAGATACATATGGTGGAAAATTATTCAGCCATGAAAAAAGCATGAAGTACCAAAACATGCTACATTGTGGAAGAATCTTCAAAACATTATGGTAAATGAAATTAACCAGATGAGAAAGGCCACAGAGTATATGATTCCATTTACATGAAATTGCCAGAATAAGTCAGAGAAGGCAATGGCACCCCACTCCAGTACTCTTGCCTGGAAAATCCCATGGACAGAGGAGCCTGGTAGGCTGCAGTCCATGGTTTGCTAAGAGTCGGACACAACTGAGTGACTTCACTTTCACTTTTCACTTTCATGCATTGGAGAAGGAAATGGCAACCCACTCCAGTGTTCTTGCCTGGAGAATCCCAGGGACGGTGGGCTGCTGTCTTTGGGGTCGCACAGAGTTGGACACAACTGAAGCGACTTAGCAGCAGCAGCAGCAGCAGCCAGAATAAGTAAATCCATAAAGATAATAAGCAGATTGATGGTTATCAGGAATAGGAGGAAGGGAGGAATAGGGAATAACTACTCACTGGATGTAGACTTTTACTTTGTTGTGACATAAATGTTCTGGAATGAGAGATGGATATATATTAGCTGCTGTGGAATTGCTCACTTTTAAGTGGTTAATTTTATCTCAATTTTTTAAATGAAAAAAATCTCATTTATATCCAAAGGACCAAGTAGAGGGAACAACAGTTGGAATTTTAAGCCTCAGAACTGGGGAGAGATTTTTGGGATTGTTTTTAAGCAAACTCAGTGGCCAAAAGTGCTGGCAATTTACGCAGTCCCAGCAGGTTTCTTTGTTCTGATTCTCTTGGTTCTTCAACTGGAATTCCAGAGACAGTGCTCTGCAAGCCCACAGCTTGGCAGACTCAGGGGGGACTGACTGCCTTGAGTGAAATCATCCAACACTTCTGAATTTACCCTACTTGGCACCTCTTACGAGTCCTATTTTGAGCCATGGAGATGAAATCCCATCGAGATGCCTGTCCCCAGAGCCCTGAATCTTGGTCTGAACGAAATCCATCACACAGTTCAAAGAGATGTAGTATTCCTAATTATGCTCCATTTAGCAAAGCGTGGGTTATTTTCTCTCATGTGGGAAGTAATTTCACTTTATCAATGCAAATATAACTGGTAAGCTGTATTTGTTTTTCCAAAGACCATCATGCTTCCCTGGTGGCTCAGATGGTATAGAATCCACCTGAAATGCGGGAGACCTGGGTTTGATTCTGGGGTTGGGAAGATCCCCTGGAGAAGGGAAAGGTTACCCACTCCAGTATTCTTGTCTGGACAATTCCACGGACAGAGGAGCCTGGAAGGCTACAGTTCATGAGGATGCGTGGCTCAGGTGGTAAAGAATCTGCCTGCACTGTGGGAGGTCTGGTTTTGACCCCTGGGTTGGGAAGATCCCCTGGAGGAGGGCACGGCAACCCACTCTGGTATTCTTGTTTGGAGAATCCCCATGGACAGAGGAGCTTGATGGGGTACAGTCCATAGGGTCGCAAAGTCGGACACAACTGAGTGACTAAGCATGGCACAGCACAAAGACCATCACGACCAAAAGTGGATGGGAGGTACCCCTTTTTAAATCTGTAAATCAGGCACATCTTAGCTAATCTGGTTAGAGCACAGCCACGGCAGATCCACACCCACACTGCTTCCCAGGAAAGGCACTAGTAAGCTTGGGGCTGAGTGCAAAGCTTCCCATTTCAGAGGCTGGGTTCTCTCTAGGGAGGCAAAGTCAGATCTCTTAAAGGAGAAAATCAGGTCTATCTTTTCATTAAAAGTGAGGGGCGGGGGATACAAGATAAAATTAAGAATTGATGTAAGGCATGCAGAATTCTCCAATATGGATAAAAGCTCAGAGACACAGAAACTTGAAGAATAGAATATAATCTGACGTGGTCTAAAAAAGTTGCTGCCTCTCCAAAATCACTTCCTTCCTTTTCCTGAGACAACTTTAAGCCTTGAGGCATCCTTGGTTAACTGCCAACCAGGAGGAGAGAAAATAATTTAAGTCATATAAGATTTAACTGTATATACCTTGGAAGAGACGGCCCTTGGAGAAGAGGCATCAGGATAAATATAAGTGGAGATG
This sequence comes from Aepyceros melampus, assembly GCA_006408695.1. Lineage (NCBI taxonomy): Eukaryota > Metazoa > Chordata > Mammalia > Artiodactyla > Bovidae > Aepyceros > Aepyceros melampus. The sequence goes on along the minus strand of SJXQ01003685.1, from coordinate 506,762 downwards.
TGGAAAGAGCTGGCTGGAGTGAAGGAGAGAAGGTGGTCTTGGATGGAGAGCTATCGGGGCCAATGAAAGTATGCTTTGCCTCAGGCTGGCTGTGGTGGAGAGATTAGAGGTTAAATATGGGATCCCGGTGTTATCTCCCACACTCTGTTTTTAAAGATCCATCTGAAAGTGGGCATCAAAGAGGGTAACGTGTTAACATACTTGACCTTTAAGATCAGCTTTCAAAGTGAGCCAATCAAGGCATGTCAGCCCAGAGGGGTGATGACTCACAGAGAAGACTTCATCCTACAAGGCTGAGAATTCAGCCCACCCTAATAGCCCTTCTCTTATGGGAATTCCTCTGTGAACACGAGCGATTCCAAGGTGCCTGTGTCAAGGAACACATTCTGTTGCCCACACCCGGACACTGGTCACTGTTAACATTTATTTCCTTAGCAAAGAGTCCCTTGCTCTTTCTCACACCACTTTTTTTGCTTTAAAAAATTAAATAAAAAATTTTAAGTTTTTTTTTCCCCCCTTGGCCATGACCATTTAAACAAACAGATGAATAACGCTCTGTCATAGTTTCCAGAGCAGCACATAATAGTTACTTGTATCCAGCTTAGAAATGGGAAGGTATTGGCTTTGCTTCATAGAGATGTTCAGAAACACAAGGGTTGCATTTCACTTTGGAGAAGGAGCAGAACTACCCAGGTTTGTATCTCACGAGTGTAATTTAAGGGAAAATTACGTGTGTAATAGATTTTATTCCTATTTAAACACACACTTGAAATGATAAGATTATATAAGTACAGTATTTGTAAGAATATGGAAGCTCACTACTCAGAAGAGTGACTTCTGCCCCCTCCTGATTACTGAGGTTTTTGTGGTGGGGCAGCCTTGTGCCTTCTAAGAAGCTCTAGGGTATTTGACTTTTTCTCTGATGTTGTTTAGTCTCTAAGTTGTGTCTGACTTTTTTGTGACCCCATGGACTGTAGCCTGCCAGGCTCCTCTGTGCATGGGACTTCCCAGGCAAGAATATTGGAGGGGCTGTCATTTCCTTCTCAAAGGGATCTTTCCCCACCGAGGGATCGAACCCATATCTCCTGCACTGGCAGGCGGGTTCCTGACCACTAGGCCACATGCGAAGCCCATGAAGGGCCCACTTAGCCCCTAAGCTTAGGCTGGCGCTGGGAGGGCAAAGATGGATCTTGGAGCCCCCAAGTTCTGCCTAGAAACTTTTTGGATGTTCTTTGGCAGTTCTCCAAAGATTAGGTATTCAAACTACACTCTAAATTTGCCCGTTGAGAATAACGGAAGTTCAGAATAATATGACACGCACACATAGCAATCCGGGCAGGTTTTTTACACAACGTTGCTAAGATTGCTTTGATATTTTTCTCATTTTCCTTTTATGCCTGAGGCCATGGATGGAAAAAAAAGGTTTGTGGAAAGAGCGGTAAAGGGAACTCAGGGGTTTCTTAGGAGGGTTTTGATTCGTCTTACTACTCAGAAGTTGGGTGAAACTCAATCCCCCATCTTTGCTTTTGTTTTGTCTCAGCTTTGTTTCCATTCCTTCTGCTGATGGCAGTTAGGAAAGAACACTAGCCTCCATAAAAAGCTGTGGTGACTATAATGCCTCCCCCAACACCAAATAATGCAGTATAGAGGTGCTCATGGTCAAACATAAAAAAATGTACACATTAAAAAAATGTAAAGAGGCAGAAATTCACATGAGCATAAGGCTTGATTTGTGATGCACTGAATGGGAACATGGTAACTAACAAGTGGTACCTGTTGGACAAGGGGTCTCTGGGACAGAGTGAAATCCAGTGGGTTCCCTAAGGAGAAATGAGGAAAGAGGGTGGATTTGTGGCGGTGCTTTAACTAGAACGTGAAAGTGGAGAGCAGAGAGGTCTTATATCCTTGGTGTTGAGATACCAACAATATCCTGTTCACCAGGACTTTAACATCATCTTCATTCCCCTTTATGTCCTTCTCTCTTTCTCTCTTTTCCACCAAGTTTGTTGAAGCCTTGTGCTGAAAATAAAAGAAAGGGTATCTAATTGAGGTTGGGAAGGCTTCTGGAGGAGGTGATAGCTTCAAAGAGGAATAACTCAACAGATCATGGATTAAATGGTATGCCACCAAGATAAGTGGAGTTGAAATCAGTGAGACTTCATGGGACTAATGGTGGGGGCAGGACAGGCCCAAGGGGAGGGTCCTCAGCTGCAGCGTCTGGAGGAGTAATGAGGTTCAACATACCATTCGCTACTCTGTGGACTCAATCCTGCTCTCATACTCCTTTAAAATCCTTTTAACATTATGTTATTTCAGTTGCTACCTCAAAATTATAATAATAAGAAAAATGGGGGAGGGGATGGATTTTATAGATGTCAGAAAATGATGTGATTAGTGTGAGAGGAGAGCAAGTGGTGGAGCTGGAGAGTTAAGGCTGGGGATCAAGGCCTAAGATGGAAGGTTCAACTTGTTCACAACCTGCCACAAGGGCGATACACCCAAGACACAGAGTAGAGAATCTCCAGCTGTTTCATGGAGAGAGCTGAAGCTGTCAGAGCTGGTAAAAAATGTAAGGGGTCTGCTGGCAGAGCTGGTGTGTACAGAAGGGGCCAGTGAACTCGGGGCAGGCACCAAGCCTGTAGCTGTCCCTTGAGGCTGTTTGTTGCCTAGTGAGACATTCAGTTGGAACAAGCCCTTTCCAGTTTCTAGTCCAACCCCATCTAAAGCAGAAAGAACCAAGAGCTAACGGCTGTGTGACTTGAAGAAGTTCACCAAGTAGCTGGATGGGCAGAGTGCAGTGCTAGGGTAAGGCCTGGACTTTGGAGACCCACAGAACTGGGCACAGTCCCGACAGCTGCCTTCCAGTTGTGTGTGGCTTTGCGTTAAGTATGTCATCTCCTCATCTATAAAACTAGTATATTAAATAAGATCATGTATACAAACTATTCATTCGTGATAGTTGTTTATGAAGTGTAAGTTCTCTTTTTGCTTTATTTATTCTAGAAATAGGTGTGCAGATTTACCTACTACTTGCCAGGTACTATTGTAGGCACTGGAGAAAAGAAAGCAGATAAAAAAGAACCATCCTGGTAGTACTGATCTTAGTTTAGATTTCTGGCTGGAAGCTCTTTCTCTCACTCCCTCTTTTATGCACCTTGCGATTCCTTCTCATCAGACCAAAGATTGCGCAGATGTAAAATGATGCCTGTGTGTGAACTCTGGACATGTTTGGGACAGAACTAGGGTCTGGCTTACGAATTAGAAAGGACAACACAGGGGTTAGCCTTTACGAAAAGAAGTTTGATTAAACTACCCCTCCTTGGTCTGCTCCATAGACCCTGCCTCCTTTCTCATTGCTGGGAGTGGACCCTCTGTGCTCCATTCTAAGGTTCAACGACCATCAGCTCAAGCACACAAACCTCATCCCTCTCACCTATCCATGGGGATTGCTCTGGCAATTGTCTCTTCTCAGCTCTATTGCCACTTCCTCCTGCCTCTATTGGATTATTCCCATCAATACCCCAACATCCCCACCTTAAACTCTCTTTGGCTCTGTTCAGCTACCTGCACATTTTCGTGCTCCTTTCTATAGCCACTCCTCTCAGGGATGTCTGCACCTGCTTTCCCCAGTTTTCACACTGGCTGTTAGACCCACTCCAATCAGGCCTTTGCCTTGACATTCCACTGAAAGAGCTCTTGTGGAGGTCAGTGGTCTCCATGACTAAATCCAGAAATCAAGGTCTTCAATGTTATTGACCTAGCAGCAGCATCTGACACAGCTCATCACTCCTTGAAATACCTTTTTTCACTCAGCTTCTAGACACTGTTCTCTCTTGGTTTTCCTTTTCCTTCTCTGGCTGTGCTTTCTTAGTCTCCTTTGCTAGTTCAAGATTTTAGTCACTGAGAACCCTAGCACTCAGACCTCTTCCTCATACTGTCTCTCTCTGCCTACCTGATCTTCCACTGCCCAAGCTTGAAATGGCCACTTCTGTACTGACTGCCACACTCTTATCTCCAGCTGAGAGAACTCTCTGAACTTCAACTTTCCTATTTCCCTTTGAGTATCTAAAAAGGAATCCAAACTCAACATGTCTAAAATTGCAACCTTTATTTCCCTCCAAGACCATTCTGGAACTCTTCCTCCACCCCAGGAAATAACAATTCCTTCCTCCAACTACCCGCAGCAAAAATTATGACATTTTCCTCAGTTTTACATTCTCTTACAACCATCTCCAAACCATCAGCCCATGCTTCTACCTCCTCCTTCAAAACCTATCCAAAACCTGCCTTTACTGCTACCCTCTGGTTCAGGCCACCACTGTCTCTGCATGGATTTTTTTCCAGTATACTCACAACTGGTTTTCCTACTCCCACTCTTCACCACCCTCCCCAGTCTGTTCTCAGTCTCCCTCTCAGCAGCTGGAGGAATCCTTGTAGGACCTAAGTCAGTTTATGTCTCTCTCCTGCTCAAAGTCCCCCAGAGACTTCCCTTCACATGCTAAGGACACACAGGAGTCCTTACAATGTCCTTTCATAGGTTTCTGCTGCCCCTACCACTTCTCTGACCTCATGCCCACCACTGTCCTCTCGCCCATCTGATTATTACCTGTTACATTAGTATCATGAGACATATTCTGTACTGATCCATTTAATTGTTTACATAAACACTTCCTGGGAACAGCAACTGTGGTCTGGCCACTTGCATGTCCCCATTGCCTGGAACAGCACTGAGTGTCAAGTTGTTGACAGTGTCAACACAATAGATACAGACAAGCTTAATGAGTGAATTAAATCTCTCCCACTTTTAAAAAATACTCTAACTTCTGTGTGGTGGCAACAGAGAGGAACCTGAGTTCATCTCACAACCTGACATTTACAATTTCTCCACTTTCCCACCCCAGCCACTCAACCTCCCCATGCACTTAGTTCTGCTGAATGGAAGACACAAAGAATGGAAGGAAGGGGAAATGGGCATCCTTTAAGAGGAACAACAGTTTGACTGGGAAATTAAATTGGTTTCCAAAGCACTTCTTAAATTTGACCCCTCTCCTCCTTCCAGAGGGCTTCCCTGATAGCTCAGTTGGTGAAGAATCTGCCTGCAATGCAGGAGACCCTGGTTCAATTTCTGGGTTGGAAAGATCCACTGGAGAAGGGATAGGCTACCCACTCCAGTATTCTTGGACTTCCCCTGTGGCTCAGCTGGTAAAGAATCTGCTTGCCATGCAGGAGACCTGGGTTTGATCCTCCCTCTAGGCTCAGGCACCCACCACCCTTCAGCTGATGACTCCCCTAACTGGGAGACCAGCCTCTAATCTTCTGCTCTTTCAAATCCACCCTCCATGAAGCTGCCAAAGGGCATCTAAAATGGAAATCTGTGTCCTCCCTTTGGCTGGCAATTTTCATCAAGCACACTGCCATCCTCAGGTATACAATACTGGCTACTTCAATGTTAATGAGATTAGACACCCACAAACTTCTTAGCTAATTTAGTTTTCAAGTTAAAATGGTTCCCTCTTCTCTTTCTCCTTTCTTCCATTTACCTTCACAAGTTATCAAGATTGTACTCTTTCTTCAACAATATTCTCCTTATCGAAGTGAATTGAAAAAAGAAGCATGACCTTTGACTTAAAGGTATGGTATCATTTGTAACCATATCTAGGTGTTTATGAAAATAGTACATTGCCCCAAACCAGAAACAGCTAGCAAAAAGGCAGGATGGATGCTTTCTGTACAGGAACCATGTGCCAGAAACTCTCAAGTTGGCAGTATTTTCTAGTTGAAGGAACCAAGGTTCAGAGATTAAGTAAGTTTCTTGCCCAAAGCCTTAGGCTTCACTCTAAATTTCCTGCTGTTTCCACTATACGAAATACTACAAAGCTAATACAAATATATGAAAATATGTGCACACATGGTTTAATGAAAAAGAAACACCAAGCAGTATTTGCACAGATATGCTGCTATGTAAGATGGTTGTATGTATACAGACAAAGAAGGAGTTCAGATGAAAACAGTCTTGATTTTATTGAATCATGTGTCCTCCAAATTGTCCCAGTGCTTAGCTATGAGATAGCCATTAGTCGAGAAATGTATTGAGGAAACAAACTCAGGAAAAGGTGCTCAGCTGTGTGTATGCTTCTTGGACTTAGCAAAAGGGAGAGAATTTTGTAAACAGCAGTTGGTTTTCTGGAGAAGGAGAAGAAGGTGGCAAAGTTGAGGGAGATATCAGAAAGGAGGAAGATGAACAGAAAAGATTCTTCCCAGACAGTCTAGCTTGACACAGGGTCTCTCTATCCAGCAAGGAGTGTTCTCACTTCCTAGAAATTGACAGGAAAAATGCTGGCCAAGTAGGTTTCAAGTTTCTTTAGGGTATTACCTAACAGGCAGGATGCTGGGACTGATCTTGGCACAGATGAGTGGAAAAGTCACTGGGCTGGAAATTAGAAGACCAGGGTCCATGGTCCTGATTTGGCTGCCAACAAGCTTTATTTCTAGGTAACCTTGGAGAGGTCACTCACCCTCTTTTGTCCTAAGTTACTCTACTTGTATAATATAGAAGTTGAGCCATCTGATATACTCTTTCCAATTCTAACCTTTTAAGGTTATTCTAGTCTAAGCTCTCATCATGTCCCATCAAGACGACTGCAGTAACCTCCTAATGGTTTCTTGACCTCCATTCTTGACCCTGTAAATTGATCTTTCACACCGTTGCAGAATGAGCTACCTGATAGCTAGATCAGATCATCTCTTTCTTACAACTACAGTCACTCTCCACTGCATAAAGTTCCCTGGTGACAGTCCATTAATGTGTTAACAGCATATTAATAGAGGTCATAAGACCCCTGAATGTCCAACCCATCTACCTCTCTAGTCCATCTCCTGTCATTGCCCTCCTCAAACCCCAGGCCCTGGTAATAAAGAACAGCTTGTAATTTCTGAAGGGGCTTCCCAGGTGGCTTAGTGGTAAAGAATTTGCCCGCCAAGGTAGGAGATGCAGGAGACTCGGGATCGATCCCTGGGTGGGGAAGATCCCCTGGAGGAGGAAATGGCAACCCACTCCAGTATTCTTGCTTGGAAAGTCCCATAAACAGAGGAGCCTGGTGGGCTACAGTTCATGGGATCTCAGAGTTGGACACAACTTAGTGACTGAGCGCAACAACAATAACATGCTTTCTGAACATACCACACTATTAGTGACATTCACACCTTGGCTGTTTCCTTCCAAGAAATGCATGTTTACCTTTCTCCACCTGGCTCACCGTCCATCCTTTCAGTTCTAGTTCAGGCTTAGCTCTTTTAAGATGCTTTCCTGAAACCCCTAGATTAGTCCATGAGCAGATTTGCTCTCTCCCACCTCTTGCACTTATCATTACACTATGATTCTTTGTATTGAGCTGTGTGTTCCTCTACCAGGCAGAATGTTCTTGAAGTGCAGTGGCTTATTTTTCTTTATGGTCTTTGAGTGAGATTCCCCAGCCTCACTCCTAGCAGAGCCCAGTCCATTTAACCTGGTTTGCAGAAGGTGCCCAATAAATGTTTATGGAATTGCATGCTATGCTTCCTAGCTGTGGCTGCACAGACTTCCTTCAGCCTGCAACACCAGCAGCCTTCAGCAAGCCCTCCTTGGAACACAAGCCCAAAGGTGGACCAAGGCAGGTTTCATCCCTATTTCTTAAGTGCTCTAGTCAACTCCCCCAGAGTCCCGCCACCCTAGATTTGTGAGCTTCAGAGTTGGCAGGTCAAAGGCAGCCTCAGTACTCCCCACTCCTTCCCACCTTGTTTTCTCTAAGCAGAAACAAAAATGCGTCCAAGTGCCAGAGATCCAGGTTGCTGTTCCACAGGACTTGCAGCACGGCATTATATCTGACTCCATGAGGGTATTATTTTAAGCATTACTTAACACCCCTAACCTATCAACTCCTGGCTTTGTAGTCATTTCCAGTTGGAATGTCTTTAGGCTGAAAATAGACAGGTTTGTGAGAAGACATAAACATCTTTGGTGAGAGGTGACATATGTTTTCTCCTAGTGAAAGCAAGCCACTCCTGTAGACTCTGCAGTTTTTTGGACACTGCATAAAATACATCTCTTAGGCAATTAATTTCCTGGCAGGCTTTGAGTGAAGCAATTACTCCATGTTTTTCTTTGTCATTGTTCGAAAGTTTAACAGTGCATCTATCTCCTTTATTCGTGTCTGGAAGGCTAAAGACTACCTTGAAACTTCTGCGGCAAATGTATGTAAAAACACTTAGTGTTCACACGTTTGATTTAAATATTGACAAATTTTTTCATTAGTACATTAAACCCTCAGGTTTATTCATCGTAAATGCTTTCCAGGAGAGTGACTCCCCCATTAGCATGACTCCCAGTAACTCAATACAAACTTTGTAAGCGGGCGAGCCAGGGAACCTGGTAGCCTATTGTGCTCCTCTTCTGCGGTGAGGCAGCTGTAACTGGTTATGAACCAGCGCTGGAAATAGTGTTTGGAGCTTTCTTGGCAGATTTCTTACACCGTTATTCAATATGAACTGCAAATCATATGCTCGTAGTTATGAAAATGTCAGGAAACTCCTAGTGTTCATGCTTTGTTTGACAAAGCTATTTTCGAGTCGTTTTGGAAGGCAGGGGCATCCAGCGTTTTGGATGGAGAGGGAACAAGCGGCCCCGCCCCCACCTTCCCTGCAGTATTTGAGAAGTTGTTAATTCATGCTGGATGACAAGAGCTCAACTCTGAACTGAGAGACAGCCGTTTCGCACAGTCTCAATTAGTCCAGGATGTGTGTCAGGGCTGCTAGAGGTCTGAAAGGAAATGCAAGAAACTTGTTCACTTCTTGCTCAGTTTGGATCAACTGAGGAGCTTCAGATCAGGGTCAGCAAGTGTTTGACTCTTAGTCCTAGAGGCAGTGGAGCAATGCCCAGGGGACGGGAAGAGGAAGAAAGGAGAGCCTAGAGAGAAGGGAGAGAGTGAGAGGAAGGAAAGTCAAGGGTTTGGCAGACAGAGGGAGGGAGAGAAAAGGGCAGGGGAGAGGACAAAATGGAAATGTGAAAGAAATGCAAAATAGGAGATTAATATCACATCTCACACAAGGAGCTACATTTCTATGACCTTTCAACACAGAGGATAACTTTGGAGTCTTACCACATTCTTGTAAGATATGTAAGGGTACTCTTAATTTGAAAAAGCAAAGGTTGTTGTGGAAATTTTGAAAAATAGAAGCACAAAGAAGAAAATTAAAATCACCAGACATCCAGGACCCACAGAAAATCACTCTTAACAAATATTTTTTATGCACACATATAAACACAGAAAAGAATTCTTTTTAAAATGTGGAATTGTATGAGACATGATTTCTTCTTTTGAATGGGATATGTATTTTCCTTATCATTATTCTTCTAAAATTGGTTTGTAGTGGTTGCAGTGAAACACTTCAGTTGTATCCAACTTTTTGTTATTTACAAAAATGTTGAGGTGAATATCCTTGTGTATGAATCTTTATACACATCTATGATTATTTTCCTAGGCTAAAAACAATGAGTGGAATTATTTTCTAGGTTGAAGGTATGCAGCTCTTTTAGCTTTTTTACATATATTTCCAAATAGTCCTCTACCATCTTGAGGTTATTTGATTCCCTATTTTAAAGATGAGGAAGGGGAGGAAGGGATAGTAAATGATGCAGGTAGGCTTGAATTCAGGTATCCTAGTCCCTGGTGGCTCGGATGGTAAAGCGCTGTCTATAATGCGTGAGACCCGGGTTCGATCCCTGGGTCGGGAAGATCCCCTGGAGAAGGGAATGGCAATCCACTCCAGTACTCTTGCCTGGAGAATCCCACGGACTTCTCTGTCCATGGGGTCTCAAAGAGTCGGACACGACTGAGGGACTTCACTTACTTACTTCACTTAGTCCCTGATATATGCTCTTGGACTCTACAGGCTCCAGGCTGCACTGTCTCTCAGCTATGATGATGAATAATCAGCAGTAGTTCTAACGATTATTTCTACCCTAAGTGTAGGCAGGGTCTATTTCTCTGCACTTGCTGCTGACAAGTACCTGCTAAGGTACTTACTAGGTATTATCCCTTTTTAAGATCATGTCTCGTTTTTATCCATAGTGAAGTTAAACATCCTTTTCATGGTCTTGCATGTTTGTAAAACATTTGTATTAGTTATGTAAACCATTTGCATATTTTATGCATCTTCTCTGTCTATTCTACTGTTGGTATCATTATTCTTATTAGATGAGAACACTGAGGTTTTGAGAGACTGAACTGCTTGTTCAAGATCATATAGTGAAGTGGCAAATTTGTGTTTTTAAGTCGGTTTCATGTCATGCCAGGCAGAGTGTTCTTTTATAAATTCCAAGGATAATAATGTCCTAAATCCAACAGAGGAAAACCAAATCCTCTGAATACTGCAGTAAATAAAATCAAGAAAATCCACAATAGTGCAAGGAGGTGTAGAGCCCCTCAAGAGAAGTATCGAATGTCTCTCTTGTCTTTAATTATAGCCACTGAATTGTGTGCTTAGATTATTTGCAGAGATATAGCAACAGCCTAAGAACCATGTTTATAATGTGTTTTTATTTGGGTGAGCTCTTCCTTCTAGATTGGCAGACTTAGTAAAGCTGTAGGGAGAAATGTGAGGAGAGATGCTGAGGAAGGTAGTGGTGTATTGGTTCACACGGTGCATGTGGGGGTGCTGTATTGGTTCACACGGTGCATGTGGGGATGCTGTATTGGTTCACACGGTGCAGTGGGGATGCTGTATTGGTTCACACGGTGCATGTGGGGATGCTGTATTGGTTGATGGTCTATTTCACTGGTCAGAGAGGGAGGGAAGGTAGCTGATTGATGGTAAGGGCACTCAGGGTTAGGAGTGAGCTCTCCGAAATGAGGGAGGTGCCGTCTTGCCTCCCTCTCCACTGCTCTCAGTTCACTTGGAGTTATCAGGCTTCACTCTGAATACCAGAGTTCAAAAGGGCTCTACATCCACCATCATTCATAGGAAGCAACAATACCCTGGGTGAACAGAACTAAAATCATGTCATAAGACCAGGGGCTAAAGGGGCTAGACAACAGGGGAGCCTGAAGAGGAGAAGACTTGAGGAAACATGGCAACATTCTTCAGCTGCATCAAGCACACTCTGCGTCCTTTCTTAGACACGTGTGTTCTTCATCTTCCCTCCTCATTGCCTCATCTCCACCGTCCTGGCACACGGTGCTCAGTCAGAGAACATGTTTACTGACAGCCTACTGGGCACCAGGCACCATTCCCACCCCTGGGGGTCCAGCAGTGGGCAGAGCCCAGACCTTAAAGGAGCATATCTCCTCAAGGTATCCAGTACAGGGCTGCTGAGGATGGGCAGACACATAGATGAGTGAGTCAAAGATTGTACTCATCAGAATGGAGAGCAGAGGAGAAATATTTGGACTGAGATGGTAAATGAATGATGATCTCTGAAGTGGCTGAAGATAACCAGGAACTGCCAGTGCCCTCAGAACTGAAGTCAGCGGTCTGAGAAGTAAAGGCCAACTAGTTCCCTCTTTTCCCCTCTTCCTCACATCACTAAATCTCATCCACCCAGTTAAACCATGTAGATGGTTCCCTGGTGCTTTTAGGATAAAGTGCAAATTCCTTAACCAGGTGCATAAATTGTCTCACACATGGGAGCCTATCTCTCTTTCTAGGCTTATCTTCTGCTGTTCGGACAGAAAGAAGAGAATCAGATAGAAAAGTCCTGCTCGAGAGCAGCTAAGTGCAGGCTATGGGATGCCAGGAAAGCAGCCTTCGGTGAACGTTATTCATCCAACCAGCATCAGGTGAGCGCCTGGCCGGCTGGGGTGTGACAGCAGATGGAGGTTCTAGTGCTCAAGGAGCCCACGGTTTAAAGAGGAGCCAACTGTGGGTGCTGTCGTACGGACTGCTACCTGGCAGGGGGGAAATGGCAGGTGAGGAGGCAGCAGTGGCTCTATTCGTTCATTCCACAGATACCCAGTGTCGGCTACGTGCCCACAGCTATTCTAGGTATCAGGGCTCAGGGGTGAACCAAGCACAGGGCAGGGGAGCAGCCTGCTTGGCACAGCCAATACAGGGTTAAGGGTCTGTGGAGAATTTTAAAACAGTTATAAAACCAACTCTCAATTTAGTCTGCTGTTATTGCCACACTGTGCTTGTGATTCAAACAATGACATATAAAATATTTCCCTCCATTGGGGAGGTGCTCCCACTGTCCTGCCCTTCGTACACCACTGCTGCAACAGTAAACGAAACCTCCCCCAGCCCCTGCCCTCACGGAGCTTGCACTCCACTGGGGGAGAGGCGGCTTGTCCGGCCCACAGCACTAGAGCTGCCGTGCCAGCTGGCCACTGGCTCACCGAGCAGGAGACCTCAGCTAGAGGTGGCGTGAGACTACGCTCTGGCCGAAGGGATGTGAGCAGAGGTGAAGTGTACTAGCTCTGCATCAGGCTCTGAAGAAAGAAAGAAGGGACACAAGGGCAGGGGGTGAGGACAGAAGGAAAGAAGGAAGAAGGGAAGGGAGGGAGGGAGAGGGAGGAAGAGGCCTGAGTCTTCACAAAAGAAAGGAAAGAATGTGCTCCTGACCGGCACGTGACTGTGAAGATGCTGAGGAAGCCATCTAGGACAAGATGGATGTCACAGCTTGGGGCGGGCAGAGGAGCAATACAGGGGCTCAGGGTGCGCGTGGGGAACAGAGTTCCCCTTCCAGCTCTGAGCAGCCTCCTTGGGACTGAGGAGAAATCAATTTCTGTCTTGTCTAAGCCACTGTATCTTTATCCACTTTCTTTCTTCCTTACTTCCTTTGTGTCTTCTCATTTATTACACCAACCTAGACTGTATACTAACTGAGAGATACACTATAGACAAAGAAAGGAAATACAGTTTGTCCAGTGATAACTTGCATGCAAAAAAATAAATCAGCAGTAGGAGAAAGTAAGGGCTGGCAGGTGGGAGAGGCTGCAACGTCTGTGTTGGGGTTAGATGCGTCCCAACTCCCATGATCCAATACAATTGTCACTAGTCACTGGCACCTAGGTATGGCCAGCTGAGACATGCAAAGTACACTCTGGGTTTCAAGAACTTACTACAAAAAATACATGTAAAATAACTCATTAATATTTTCATATTAATTACATGTCAAATGATAATATTTTAGCTCTACTGGGCTAAATAAAACATATTGCTAAAATAATATGTTAAAATGTAAACATTAAAATTCATTTCACTGTTCTTACTTTTTAAAATGCAGCTCCTAGAAAATTTAAAATTACACATGTGGTTGGTGTCTGTGGCTCACATGGTACTTCTGCCTAATGGTGCTGCTTTACTCTCCCACTAGGTACTTCTCATGATCCTCCCACCAGTTCACCCCTAAGCCTTCTGACTCCACCGTGTTACTGCCTCCCAGATTTCCAGGGTCCTGGTCACAGGGGAGAGTCCTGATCTTTCAGTGTTAGGGTTTATCAAGAATTATCATGATTATTCAGTGGACTCTTTTAAGACCCAGGAAAGGAGGCCCCTACATGTATGAAGAATATACACCTGCCTCATTGGAGAGCAGTTGAGAAGGACCAAAGGCTTGTTGCCTCTCAAAAAACACGTGTGTGCGTGTTCCACATGTGCGACCCTAAGGACTGCAGCCTGCCAGGCTCCTCTGTCCATGGATGCTTCAGGCAAAAATATAGGAGTGGGTTGCCATGCCCTCCTCCAGGGGATCTTCCCGACCCAGGGATCAAACCTGTCTCTTATGTCTACCTGCATTGGCAGGAGCATTCTTTACCACTAGCGCCACCTGGGAAGCCCTCAAAAAACACCCTTTTCCAATTGGACCACCACAATACACAAACTTCCTCCACAGAAGGTTTGCCTTTAAGTTCAAAGTGTTTGCTTCTAGAAGACCCTTGCTAAAGAAAGCTGCATTCAAATAACTTGAATGCCATCATATCTGAGGGCAAGGGCTTCGGAGTCAGACGAACTAGGTTCACAACCTAGCTCTTCCATTCTGCAGCTGAGCAGCCTTTGAATAACTACTGAGCTGTTTCATGCATCCACTTAATCTCCAGAGTCAGGATACCATTCCCCGCACCTCACACCGTGGTTTCACCTCTAACACACGTGCCGTGGATTTAGGCCAACTCATGGACGACAGAGCCCAGGCCCCCAGCCATCCCTTTTATGAAGCTGTTCAGAATTAGGAAGAAGGATTAAAAAAACCAAAAAGCATGACTACAGGGGTATGAATCACCTTTGCTTCACTGCCTCATGGAAAAGTTCTGCCAACAGGGAGAGGGCTGGGAAAGACAGTAAAAAGAGAACCACTTTCTCATTGAATGCACATGATAAAAATAAAAATTCCCTTCATACATGTTCTACCTGGAGGCTAAGGGGTCAGGACTATGCATGAAAAAATTAATCGAAGCAGTTCTTCCCAGAGGAAGAAAAGCAAGGCATCTTGGTGCATCCTGGATGAAATGTCCTTTTCACCCTGGCCCTCGGGTTACCTCAGCCAGAGACGGCCTGTCAAGGTGATGCTGGCTGACACACGATGAAGTGTTTCATTAACACGGTCGAGGCATAAGAGCATTTACGGGTCCAAATGCTGCACCTTCGTGTGTTGCTCACACATACATCTGACCTTACTTCACAGAGCTGGGAGCCATTGAAATACCAGCAGCTTTCTGCCCAGAGTCACAGAGGGGAGGAAGTTTTTGATGCTCATTCTCCCTGCAAAGTGCTGGGAGCTGGGTATTGTTAAGCCCAAATTCTCTGAGGTTCAAAGAGGCTTCTCTGATCCAGCAACCATTAGACGAGAGCTAGAATCAGTTCAACTGATCGTTTTTTAAAATATTTATTTATTTGGCTACTCTGAGCCATAGTCGCAGCATGTGGTATCTAATTTCCCGATACCGGGAGCTGAACCTGGGCCCCCTGCCTAGGGAGCGAGGAGTCCTAGTCACCAGACCACCGGGGAAGTCTCAGCTCCAGCTAATTCTTAACCAGGCTGCCATGTTCTACCAAAACAGAAAGCACAGGAGCATGATGTTTATTCATTACGTAATATTAAAACAGATGGAATTTTACCTTGAATGTTTTAATCATTTTTATGAAGAAAAATGCCAGGAAACCAATCTCTCTGGCTAAGACACAGACCTAAACATGCTGATGATTGGAAAGGATTTGTGCACAGCACAGCCTAGGTGATATTGTCCAAAGAGGACCGGATGGAGGAAGGCAAACCTTTGAGCCTCCTCTAGTGATGCGGGGGCATTCTGAAAGCCTCTTGGAGTCTCACTTTGCTTATTAATGAAATGGGAAGCCTTACCCAAACCACCTTCCTCCCCACCACCCATGGTCTGGATCACAGGATTTTTGTATGACAAGGCATGTGAAAATGCTTTTTTGAGCTACAAAACCCTTCGTGAATGTACCAAACTAATCAATGGGTGCAGTGGATGACTTGGTGTGGGAAAAGGGCAAAGATTAGGGAGATTTGACTTTTCTTTATTATTTTGGAAAATGTGATTGTTACCATTTCTTCCCTTCCTCATTGGTTTGAGGACAGAAAATTATCCATTTTTAAAATCCAAACCAAATTTGAAATTGAATTTAAATATAACATTGCAAAGTAGATCCTATTTCCAAAGCATTTTCCATACATCCTCTCATTTGATCCTCAAGGTCACTCTCTGAGGTGGATATTTTAAAGATGAGGAATATGAGATTGAAGGGATTGAGTAGCTTCTGTCTGACCCTTGGCTATTAACTGGAAAGATGGGAACTTGATACCAAGTCAGTTGATGTCAAATCTAATGTCCTTTCCTCTTCATTCAGTTTCCTCTGAGCCCAATTCCATTCTACCATCTCCTTCTATTCTCTGCCAAATATGTTTAGCAGAATATAATTTAACATCACTGATGAATCACTCATCTTCCTAATCAGGTGTCAGGTGAGGAGAATATTTACTTTCAAGCACTGTCCTTTATCTCAGAGAGTTCAAAAGACATGGCCTCTACTCTCAGGAAGCATGTAATCTTTCTAGACAGATAAGATATCAAATGTTGAAACAACTAGAGAGACAAGTGTGTTAAATCATATAGTACAGAACCTAGGTGTAATAGATTTAGTGCAGGAAAATGCCACAGGAGGCTGGGTGGTCAGGGAAGACTTCCTAGAGGAGGTGCAACTTGAGCTTCTTCTGAAAGTCATGGCAGAACAGAGGCCAGAGGCCAGATCCTGAGTCATGGCCAAGTATTCTTCTTACTGTGAAGATAGGCATGAGAAGGGAGAATAGATCTTACTTTTTCTTTATATCTTACATTTAAAAGGTATCTTACATTTAAAAGATATCTTACATTTACTCATGTGTTACTTGGTTGGGGGACATACACGTGGCGAGCAGATAGTTTATTTGCAAATGTTTGTCATGTAAGAGGTTGATTTGTATGTTAGTCAAAATGACCATCACAGTATCAGTAAAATCAATTGACAACAGTGCTCAAAATGACATACTGCTTTTGTGAAAGAGCTATACTCTCCGAGCTAAGACTCGTACAGGAAAAAAAGGCATTCTTTCATGTGGCTTTCTCAAAAATGCAGCCTGGCAATCTAAAAGCCCACGTTGTAAAGCTGCCCTCTTTGAAACCTCTTTTATATCTACCATGTGCAGATCCACCAGGCATAACATTTAAAAAATTGTGACACGAAACACAAAATGGCTGCGCCATCCTTTCAAGTTTGATGCAGCCAGTTAAATATTCAGCATCACTGTTCATAGAAACACTTTTTGATCTGAGGAGATATGAAACCCAGCCATCCCGCAGCTGGAATGTGAAGATTCTGCAGAAGAGCGTGGATTAACTTGAAAGTACAGGCGAATGGGATGGCCTCGTTTCCTTAGCGACCGAGAGTTCACAAGAAACTCCCTATTTGTTTCAACACACTGTAAATCTGTGTCCCCAGTGCCAAACTTTGTGTCTGGCACAGAAGAAGTATGTAAGAAATAAATGTTGAATGAATGAAGAGATGCTCTCTTTGATGATTTTGTACTTTATAGCGCCTTGAGAGTCCTGGTTATAAACATCGTAACGTCAACCACTTGTAGGCACATGGACGGCTCAGCACTTTAGAAAGACGATCTTATTCTCACCATATAACAATCACAAGAGGCAGATATCACTACTATGATTTAATAGACAGGAAACTGAGGCTTAGAGAAATGAAGCAGTTTGGCCAAGCTCACAGCCAGGCCCACATGATACCTGAGTGCATGATGCCAACCTTTGTTTACAAAGTCACTTACCCTTGATGAGTGCATTAGGGTAGGAACAGAGAGAGAGCCAAAGCAGAAAACAAAAGCAATATTATTAAAGTCAGCCAACATTTATTAATATCAAGTATATATACTTTGTAAGAGATCATGTTCTATCTCTTCTAATTATCACTACAACCCTAAGAGGTTAGTTTTATTTATCCCTCACATAGATGAGTAATCCCTGGCTTGTGAAGATGCCCTGGAAGAGAGCATGGCAACTCACTGCAGTATTCTTGCCTGGAGAATCCCATGGACAGTGGAGCCTGGCGGGCTATGGTCCATGGGGTCACAGAGTCAGATGTAACTGAAGCGACTTAGCTTGCATGCATGCACAGATGAGTAAAACGAGACTATTTACCTAGTAAGTAATGGAGTAAAGTCCCTGATATGAAACCTACAGTACTTAAAATTACTTTTCTTTAAAAAAAAAAAATTCCCAACCATCTTATTTTTGCCTAATTTACCCCTACTCAACGAAAGCTGGACTGTAACAAAATAAAAGGCAAACAATTCTTTCTAAAATTTCTTTTTGTTTTTTGCTGAAATGTTCCTGTGAATGGAGAGCTTATCACCTATCCAGGATGTCTTACTCATGAAGAGAGGAGATGGATCAAGATAAAGATGGTTCATGGTCCCTGCCAGGAATTCCCAGGGCTGACACTCTGATCCTCTCATCGTTCACCACTTCTCAGTGGGACTGAAAGGCAGCTGATGCCTATTTGAATCTTGTCAATCAGAAAAGGCAACATGCCAGTCTTGTTAATGCCACCTTAAACCACTTCTCAGTTGATCTGTCAGCACTGTTGATAGCCCTGGCCCCTGTTGTACAGCAGAAATGTCTACCTAAGCTTGTCTCTCTCACCTTTTCTTTAAAGGAGTTGCAAGGCCATGGGGCCAGGCTTCCTTTCGGCACTAACCTTCCAAGGAAGCCAGCTTTGTGTTCACACCTGCCAGGGGCACATTTGCTCTCAATAGCTAGGCCCCTCCCCTCTTCATTCTCCCCTCTGGAAACCACACTCTCTTCTTTTGCTTCTCAGCATTTCATAGGGAGTATCCAGTGGGTACACACTAACTAACAAGTGGCCTGTTGAGGAACTCTGCTGGTCTGACTCAGCTCTGTGCTAGTCATTTGCAAGTTGAGGACGGCCTCAAGCTGCTAAAACATGGTGACAAATAAGCAAGAAGCAGCTGACATTTCCTAGCACCATCTTGTGTTTCAGTCCCTAGTTTGAGTTTTTCTTCTTTCTCCTTCCAGTTGGTAAGATTCATGTTGGGCCCAAGTTCACAAGTCAGGGTCTTACATGTAGAAAGAATTAAAGGCATGCATGCTTAGTTGCTCAGTCACGTTCAACTCTGCGACCCCATGGATTGTAGCCGGCCAGGTTCCTAAAGGCACAGATACGCAATTTCAGGGGAAGAGGACGGATTGGGTTCCCCATGCCAAGAGCTATGCCAAGCACCTTGAAATTTCCCTCTTTGAATCTGCATGTGTTCTCATGAGTCAGACTGCTATTATCTTCATTTAATAGATGAATGGAGGAGGGTAAGAATGAGGAGAAATTTGTTAAATGTTCAAGCTGGATCTCCAATCCAGATCTGTCTATTTCAAAAGAGAAATTCTTGGATAGTTTTAGCTTCATGCTTTTCTTATTAGAGACTATATCCTGGAACTCCCCAGCGGGTCTCCTCTGAAGTGTACTCTTAGGAGCTTTATAAATAAGGGTTCTTAAAAGACATATGGAACTTGGGTGTGACATCCCAGGTACCAAGCTGGACACATGTGTGATTGTCCCCAGTGAAAGTTTTCCCCTCAAACTTCTCTTTTCTTTGTCCCTCATTTTCCCTGGTGACATGGAGGAGAAAGTCATGATTAGGGGTTGATCTGTCTTCCAATTTAAAATATTAAGACCAGCTTGGAGACTTCGAACATCCTTACCTAGGACCTAGGGAAGACCTTAGAGCAGTACACAGGCAGGTTCTTTACCACCAGCACCACCTGGGAAGCCCTATTTACCACACTGACCTTTAACTTCTTTATCTGTAAAATGGGGCTGGTGACTCAACCACCTACCTTTTTAGCGTACTGTGGAATTTCAGAAAGGTATATGTGAAAGCCCTCTGTCAACTGCAAAGTGCTAGATTGACTTCTACTAACAGATTCATTCTTTCAGTAAATATTAAGTGCTTCGTGAAAAGCACATTGTCAGGCTATTTGGTGGATATAAACGAATAAAATACGATTTCTGTCCTTAAAGTATGTACATTGTTGAAAAGAAAATATGTTTATGTGAATAACTATAATACAATGTAGTGTAAAAAATATTCACCAGAATAAAGAGAAACATAAGATGCTATAGGAGAGTAAGCAAGGAGGCTTTAGGAAAAGGGAAGAAGCCAGCATACTTAAGAACAATCTGGGAGATAAAATCTATGAAACTTGACAATTGTCTCATTAAATTATGCATTCTTTCATCCACTAAATGTTTAGCAGAGGCTTATTATGTGCTGGTTACCATGTAAGTTATTAATACTAGGCCAGCAAGGGAACATTTCATGCAAAGATGGGCTCGATAAAGGACAGAAATGGTATGGAAAGAAACAGAAGATTTTAAGAAGAGGTGGCAGAATACACAGAAGAATTGTACAAAAAAGATCTTCAAGACCAAGATAATCATGATGGAGTGATCACTCACCTAGAGCCAGACATCATGGAATGTGAAGTCAAGTGGGCCTTAGGAAGCATCACTACAAACAAAGCTAGTGGAGGTGATGAAATTCCAGTTGAGCTATTTCAAATCCTAAAAGATGATGCTGTGAAAGTGCTGCACTCAATATGCCAGCAAATCTGGAAAACTCAGCAGTGGCCACAGGACTGGAAAAGGTCAGTTTTCATTCCAATCCCAAAGAAAGGCAATGCCAAAGAATGCTCAAATTACTGCACAATTGCACTCATCTCACACTCTAGTAAAAGAATGTTCAAAATTCTCCAAGCCAGGCTTCAGCAATACGTGAACCATGAACTTTTAGATGTTCAAGCTGGATTTAGAAATGGCAGAGGAACCAGAGATCAAATTACCAACATTAGCTGGCTCATCAAAAAAAGAGAATTCCAGAAAAACATCTATTTCTGCTTTATCGACTATGCCAAAGCCTTTGTGTGGATCACAATAAACTGTGGAAAACTCTTCAAGAGATGGGAGTACCAGACCACCTGACCCGCCTCTTGAGAAATCTGTATGCAGGTCAGGAAGCAACAGTTAGAACTGGACATGGAACAACAGACTGGTTCCAAATAGGAAAAGGAGTACGTCATGGCTGTATATTGTCGCCCTGCTTATTTAACTTATATACAGAGTACATCATGAGAAATGCTGGACTGGAAGAAACACAAGCTGGAATCAAGATTGCTGGGAGAAATATCAATAACCTCAGATAAGCAAATGATACCACCCTTATGGCAGAAGGTGAAGAAGAACTAAAGAGCCTCCTGATGAAAGTGAAAGAGAAGAGTGGAATTTTGTCTTAAAGCTCAATATTCAGAAAACTAAGATCATGGCATCCGGCCCCATCACTTCATGGCAAATAGATGGGGAAACAGTGACTTTATTATTATTTTTTTTATTTTTATAAATAAAAAAATGTGCAAAGGCTAACTTTATTTTTTTTGGCTCCAAAATCACTGCAGAAGGTGACTGCAGCCAGGAAATTAAAAGACGCTTACTCCTTGGAAGGAAAGTTATGACCAACCTAGGCAGCATATTAAAAAGCAGAGACATTACTTTGCCAACAAAGGTCCGTCTAGTCTAAGGTTTTTCCAGTAGTCATGTATGGATGTGAGAGTTGGACTGTGAAGAAGGCTGAGCACCGAAGAATTGATGCTTTTGAACTGTGATGTTGGAGAAGACTCTTGAGAGTCCCTTGGACTGCAAGGAGATCCAACCAGTCCATCCTGAAGGAGATCAACCCTGGGATTTCTTTGGAAGGAATGATGCTAAAACTGAAGCTCCAGTACTTTGGGCACCTTATGCGAAGAGTTGACTCATTGGAAAAGACCCTGATGCTGGGAGGGATTAGGGGGAGGAGGAGAAAGGGACGATCAAGGATGAGATGGCTGGATGGCATCACGGACTCAATGGACGTGAGTCTGGCTGAACTCCGGGAGTTGGTGATGGACAGGGAGGCCTGGCGTGCTGCGATTCATGGGGTCGCAAAGAGTCAGACACGACTGAGCGACTGAACGACTGAACTGAACTGAACGGAACATTTTGAACTGTGATGTTGGAGAAGACTCTTGAGAGTCCCTTGGACTGCAAGGAGATCCAACTAGTCCATCCTCCAAGCAAATCAGTCCTGGGTGTTCATTGGAAGGACGGATGTTGAAGCTGAAACTCCAATACTTTGGCCACCTGATGTAAAGAGCTGACTCATTTGAAAAGACCCTGATGCTGGGAAAGATTGAGGGCAGGAGGAAAAGGGGACAACAGAGGATGAGATGGTTGGATGGCATCACCAACTCAATGAACATGGGTCTGGGTAGACTCCGGCAGTTGGTGATGGACAGGGAGGCCTGGCATGCTGCGGTTCATGGAATCGCAAAGAGCTGGACACGACTGAGTGACTGAACTGAACTGAATCTACCAAGAAAGACCCATTTCTCAAAAGTTTATGCTTTGGGACTTCCCTGGCAGACCAGTAGTTAAGACTTTGTGCTTTCACTGCAGGGGGCATGGGTTCAATTCCTGGTCGGGAACTACGATCCCACATCCCCTGAGGTGTGGCCAAAAAGGCTGGGAGTGGGGAAAGAAAGTTTGAAAAAAAAAAAGCTCAAGGGCTCTGAATGGAGAAGTCACAGATCGGGCCTCCACCCCACTGCCAAGCACCTAATTCATGCAGGACATCCACTGCTTGTGATGGAACCCAAGCATCTGGGGTAGAATTCTTGGGAAGGCACATCATGTTAAAAGACCATTTTCTGGGACTGTTATTGCCAAGCTGACCAGGGTTTGGAAACATAAGGACTTTCTATTGATGAGCTTTGGGTAAACCACTGTAAAAAAGTGTTAAAAACCATCACGTCTGACTGGCCTGTTCATTGCGGAAAAGGAACCCAGATCTAACACATGCTAACAAGGAACCAAGAATAACACAGGAAGATTTTGTTACTTTTAATCATATGTTTTTAGTCCACAGGTTTTCTGTTAGAGGGTTCAAAGAATTTGATCAGCTTCTCCCCTTCTATGCGGCACCTCATTTGTCACCAATGTTTTATAGATGGAGGCACAGAAATGTAAAATGACTAGCCCAAAGGTATCATCTCTTACCCACCCCAGGTCCACCCTGCAGTGTGTCACTGTAAGGCCGCAGACATGTTGCCATGGCATCGAGAGCATCCCAGCTTACAGAACATCTTCCTAAGGCTTTGGGAGAGGCCAGGAGACAGTGGCCAGCATGGTGGAGACCCATGTTCCTGCGTGTTCTTGAGACATGTGTGACGACTACTAAAGCTGCCTTTGCATCAGTTTAGATTGTGGAAATAGGAATCTGGGGAAGCTAAATTTGCTTTCAAGTCAACTGGATTAACACTAAAGTAATTTTCTTCATGTAAACCCAAGTTTAGGGTAATGCATGAGCTAAATTTGCAGCAGGGGGCCAAGACACAGATTTCCTGAGCTGCAGAGCTCTTGTAGATCTCAGCAGATAACAAAGCTATTATCCACGCAGAAATGGAAGCATCCTCAAATCCTGTCAGATGGCAGCACTGACAAAAATCACTACCAAATGTAGTTTTACACTGATTTGCTTTCTTGAGACTGGCTCTTAAAAACAAAACATTCTCTTACAGGAATTTAGTAAAAACACAAGAATGCTGCTGTGAACAAAATCTCTAGGGAATGCCGGGGACTAACAACAGAGGATTTCTGACAGAAGAAAGAGATGAGGATTTGGAACAAGTTTCTGAATGGCATCATTGTCCTTTCTTTTCTTTTCCCCCTCTCTGAGTTTCTTAGCACGCATTTTGGAGAAAAGGATTTGGATCAGAAACCCAGAAATTACCTGGACTTACAAAAATATAGTGTGAAAGTATGCATGTCTGTATATATATATATATATATATAAATGGTTTCAAGTTAAAGGTCTTTATCCCACTTCTCCTAACATATTGTTATCTACTCTTGGCCCCCTCCAATGCTTTGTTGTATTCTGTTTCCAAGATATATAAGCCTTCTGAAGAGCCTGTGAGAGTGCTAAATTTATTTGCCTTCATTTGTCATCTGGTAAAATAAGGGAGCTTAACTCTCAAAAGGAGATGAAGGCATATGTAGCCAATGAGTACCATGTGATTTTCCTAAAATATCCTTGAACTATTAATATACTGAGTACCAACTTAGAGATCAAATCAGTCAATCCTAAAGGAAAACAATCCTGAATATTCATTGGAGGGACTGATGCTGAGGCTCAAACTCCAATACTTTGGCTACATGATGCAAAGAGTCAGTTCATTTGGAAAGACCCTAATGCTGGGAAAGATTGAGGACAGGAAGAGAAGGGGATGACAGAAGATGAGATGGTTGGATGGCATCACTGATTCAATGGACATGAGTTTGAGCAAGCTCTGGGATATGGTCAAGGGCAGGGAGGCCTGGCCTGCTGCAGTCCATGGGGTCTGCAGTCTGACAAAAGTCGGACACAGCTGAATGAATTAACAACAACCACCACCACCAACTTAGAAATTAAAGACAAAAGTAACCCTTATTAGCTATTCTGATTTTCAGGCAGGAATCATAGAACAAAGAGAACGGGAATCAGAAGATCTGAGTTCTAATCCCAGCTGTGATACTCACTAGCTGTCTGTCCTTGAGGTGATTTGAAGTTAGACAGATTTATATTCGAATTCCAGCTCTACACCTGACAGAGTGTGTGACCTGGGGGAAGTTACTTGCTGTCTCTGACCTTCACTTTCCTCAGTGTCAAATGGAGGGAGTAGTACTTGCTAGTAGTTTCTCTTCCCAGATTACCATGTATTTACGTATGCAAAAATCTGATTAGAGTACACAATATGTACTGTGGCTGGCTTTTAGAATGGGCATAGGAGGAGGGTGAACTGCCTTCATGATTTTGGACATTAGAATGATCTACCCAGTGATTCTAGTTCTACTTGCTCATTCCCTCATTCCACAAATATTTAACTGTTTGTGGATGTTGTCCAGATGGAGAAGGGACAGACAGTCCCCGGTGGAGGGGACATGGGCTCCGACAGGAGCCTGGGGAGAACCGAGGGGGGCATGTGACCTTGTACTGGGGGCCTCATTGTGGCTTCCCAGAGAAAGTGAGGTCTAAACAGGGCTGAAGGGGAAAAGCAGGAGTGAGATACTCCAGGGGTGAAGAACAGAACATGCAGACAGCACTGAGTAAGAAAGCACTAAGAGCCTCAGTTCAGGATTAGTGTAGAGAGAGATTCAGGATGGGCATTAGGGTTAGAAGAGGTGAGAGTGACAGAGGACACAGCAAATTAGAAATGGCTTTCTAAATCAAGGAGAGGAGTCTGTACTTTATCCTGAGGGCAAAAGAAAACCACAGGAAGACTCTTCAAAAAAAAAAAATTTTGGCCAGGCTTCACAGCATGTGGGATCTTAGTTCCCCGACCAGATACCAAACCCATGCTTCCTGCAGTGGAATGTGGGGTCTTAACCACTGTACTGCCAGAACAGTCCCTGCACACACAGGAAGATTTTAAACATGATCATTTTGCAGCTGAGAGTCACTTTAAGCTCTATAGTTCATGGCAACTGGCTTGATCTCTCTTCTTAACTCAAGGGCAACCTATAGAATGCAGGTGTGTAATGATTATGATCCCATAACAGAAGGGAACTAGGTGTCTTGGTATAATATGTCTCAAACATACAAGTGATAAGTAAGTGCTTATAATAATTACTTTCCGTGCTTAAAATTTTACAAAGCCTTCTGAGTCTTTGGCCCTGCCCTGCTCAAAGGCACTAACAATTTGCTCATTGCTTCCCATATTCTAAACGCCATTCAGGGATATTATTTAGTGGGAGCAGATGGAAACATGTTTCAAGTATGTCCATGTGAGAGATCTGTAGAGTTATCTCTGGTCTGAGTTATATCTGCTTGAAGGCCAGAGTAAGACCTTGGATGTCAAAAGCCCCCAAAGACAACATATTCCTTGCCCATCCCACCCCATCCTAGAATGAATGAATGAATGGGAGAGAGGGAGGAAAGGAATGCCAGCAAGTTCCACAAAGCTCTATTTTCTCCCATGATGACCACTGGAGTATTTTTAAAATATCACATTCTTTCCTAATGATTTTCTTTAATGTCCTTGTACTGCTAGTTCCCTAAGGAATTACTTTGTCTATTGGTAAATCTGGGCCAGGGGCAGAGATTCTGGGTGGTAAGAAGTCTCCCTCTTTAGAAATTACTTTCATTCAACACCATGTATCCCCAAAGCTTAAACAGTTTACTCTCAAGTACAGGGTCAGTCTTAGTGACCATTATACGCCTGGGCTCTACCACAGTGCTTGGCACACAGCAGGTGCTGCAAAGTATTGATTGTCACCTGAATGGAATATTCTAGTTTATTATATTTCCTAGCAGGAAGTGAAAGTTTTGTAGAACACTTTAGGTTGAATTTTTTTTTCTAAAACGTTTAAGCCTACTTTCTACCTGACTGTCACCTCTTTGAGGACAGGAAATAATGTCTCTGCATCAGTGTTGGGGCCCTTCCTGAACCTCTTATCCCTGCTTTAGCACAATGCATGGCAAAAAGGGAAGAATGAAATCTGTCTATCAATAACAGACTTTTTTTCATGCTTTGGTAACAGTGTCACTGAATGTAAGAGAACCATCCTTTGCTAGCTGTAAGTCGTATAGAACCTATGACTGTGTTTCTGCATTGGCAGTAAGAATCAGATGCCATGCCAATACCAAATTTATCAACGGTACAACCATAGAACCCTGAATAAAGAACTTAATCTCTTAGTGACACCACCTTATTATTTTAAGTGAGGATAGTATCTGCTATCCCCGTAAGATATTTTCAATAGCTTGAAGGAAATCCTGTGTGTGAAAATGCAGTATAAGCATTGTGTACAAAGTCATTAATGTAGGAAATGGAGCTTAGGACATGAGTCAAAAAGATGTGTAGAGCCCAAACTTGGCCACTGCTCAGAATGTGTGATAACCCTAGATAAGACACTTATGCTCTCTGAACCTCATTTTCTTCACACATAATTCCAGGTACAGCAGCCTCTTAGGACTTTCAGGACCCAAAGAAATAGAAAGTGTGCAAATACTGTGTAGACTGTAATGTAAGCTGTTTTTTGAATCAGTTGTTCCTTGGAGCTGATCTACAAAGAGTAGGAGTTTTGGCTGTCTCTGTCCTGATAAAACTCGAACAATTCTTGGTGCAGTGTTATTCAAACTGGGTGTCCATAAGATGTACCTAATAGGGTAAACTAAAGATGCAGACTGCCAAGAACACCCCTAGAGGTCTGATTCAAAAGGGATCCAGAAATGTGCAT
Source organism: Aepyceros melampus (assembly GCA_006408695.1). Lineage (NCBI taxonomy): Eukaryota > Metazoa > Chordata > Mammalia > Artiodactyla > Bovidae > Aepyceros > Aepyceros melampus. The sequence goes on along the minus strand of SJXQ01003685.1, from coordinate 479,900 downwards.
TCTTAACAAGCTACGAGTGGACTTCCCACCAGACATTGAGAGACATTAGGCTAGGGCTAGAGGAATTCTCCCAAACAGAGTTAAGGAAGAGAGGGATCCTGAGGCTCCTCTAACGCAGGAGTTAATATCAGAATTAACTGTGGAGCTTCATCCACATTCCTGTGTCTTGGCCTCAGCCTTGGAGAGTCTGATCAGTAGGTCCGGAGTGGGTCCCAGATACCTGAGGCCCTTTAAAAAAATTAATGTCCCCTAGTTCTTCTAGATTTGGATTAGTAGGACTTCTAAACCTGCCTCTTGAGAAATCTGTATGCAGGTCAGGAAGCAACAGTTAGAACTGGACATGGAACAACAGACTGGTTCCAAATAGGAAAAGGAGTATGTCAAGGCTGTATATTGTCACCCTACTTATTCAACTTCTATGTAGTGTACATCATGAGAAATGATTGGCTGAAGGAAGCACAAGCTGGAATCAAGATTGCCGGGAGAAATATCAATAACCTTGGATATGCAGATGACACCACCCTTATGGCAGAAAGTGAAGAACTAAAGAGCCTCTTGATGAAAGTGAAAGAGGAGAGTGAAATAGTTGGCTTAAAGCTCAGCATTCAGAAAACTAAGATCATGGCATCTGGTCCCATCACTTCATGGCAAATAGATGGGGAAACAATGGAAACAGTGTCAGACTTTATTTTTCTGGGCTCCAAAATCACTGCAGATGGTGTCTGCAGCCATGAAATTAAAAGACACTTACTCCTTGGAAGGAAAGTTATGACCAAACTAGACAGCATATTGAAAAGCAGAGATGTTACTTTGCCAACAAAGGTCTGTCTAGTCAAGGCTATGGTTTTGCCAGTAGTCATGTATGGATGTGAGAGTTGGACTATAAAGAAAGCGCACACTGAAGAATTGATGATTTTGAACTGTGGTTTTGGAGAAGACTCTTGACAGTCCCTTGACTGCAAGGAGATCCAACCAGTCCATCCTAAAGGAGATCAGCCCTGGGTGTTCATTGGAAAGACTGATGTTGAAGCTGAAACTCCAGTACTTTGGCCACCTGATGCGAAGAGCTGACTCATTTGAAAAGACTCTGGTGCTAGGAAAGCTTGAGGGTAGGAGGAGAAGGAGATGACAGAGGATGAGATGGCTGGATGGCATCCCCGACTCAATGGACATGGGTTTGGGTGGACTCCATGGGTTGATGATGGACAGGGAGGCCTGGCATGCTGCGGTTCATGGGGTCACAAAGAGTCAGACATGACTAAGCAACTGAACTGAACTGAAACATTATTTTTAACAATTCCCCCAAGGGATACTCAGGATCCTGTAACAGTGACCCATATAACAGAAGCTTGTTGACACTAGTTGCCAAACCACTTCCTCCCATCCTTCTTTCTGCATAAACCCTAGGACACAGGACATCTCTTGGGGACTTCTTCTCCCTGATTCTTGGCTTCAAAACTGTCATTACTGTTTTGTTTTAAAATGTGTGTATGTATGTGTGTGTGTGTGGTGGGTACAGTGGAGGCTCGTGAAACATAACTTGTCCAGGTTCAGGAGCCCCATAGAAATCCCATTGCTGGCTTCTGCCCACATCACTTGTCTCTTCATCTTAGAAGTGGAGAGCTGCAAATAGGGGGTTATTGAAATTTTGCTAGTCTGCAGTCACCCCATGTTTTGTGATTTAGTACTTACAGCTAAAAAGTGATTTTGTGTGTGTGCGTGTGTGTGTGTGTGTGTGTGCTCTCTCAGTCATGTCCGACTCCTTGCAACCCCATGGACTGCAGGCTGCCAGGCTCCTCTGTCCATGGAATTTTCCCGGCAAGAATACTGGAGAGGGTTGGCAGGGGATTTTCTACACCATGGTATCTTCCTGACGCAGGGTCAAACCCATGTCTCTTGTGTCTCCTGCACTGGCGGCAAATTCTTTACCACTGTGACATGCAGGAAGCACCCCAAAAATGAATAAAAAAAACAGATGGCAAAAATGTGACACTCAAGTCAACCCCCTCCCAATTTATACAACTGTATAATACAATGAAACGTCATTTATTTGCCATTAAAATGATTATGATTTAGCACAGGGCCAAATTTTGGCCACCGATGTTGAATATTTATGGCTGGCTCCCTCAGGAAATAGAGGGGGCTACAGAAATATGCCCTTTCTCTACTCTACCTCCACTTGATGAATGATTATTTTACTTGGTAATATAGTGAGACCAAATTTGCAAATACCTCAGAGGTGAGGCACAGTACAATTACATTTATAAATAAGGGTTATTGTAATCAGCTCTAAGTGCAGGGCTTAAAATAGAAATCTAAAAAGCAAATTGATGAAAAAAAAATGGTACAACTCAAAAACAGTATTTAATTTGCTGGCATTTTGAAATGTGTTTTGAAAATTTATTCACAAAGCCAGATTTTTTTTTTAAAGACCTCTTGTTTCCTTATTTAAAGTTGGGAAAAAAGAAAAGTGAAATGTAATAGGCACCTTACAAAGATCATCTCAGAGATAAAACTGGAAGAGGAATTGGTTATGATGGCTCCACTGAGACCCGCTGGCACACACAATGGCTCTCTAATCACCCAAACTAGCTATCAGTGCCCATAACAATTCTCACATCTGTTTAAGCCCTTGACAGAGGGCTTTGTGGTTGAGAGAGCCTAAGCCTTACAACCAAACATCTCAAGTTCAAATGCTGGCTGTGCTGTCTACTCATGGTATGTGCACAAGCAAACTACACAACCTCTCTGTGCTTTAACTCGATTGGTAAAGGTTATTCTAAAAATTAAATGAGGTAATGCATATAAAGCACTTAATATAATACGTAGTACATAACACGGAGAAGGCGATGGCATCCCACTCCAGTACTCTTGCCTGGAAAATCCCATGGACACAAAAGCCTGGTGGGCTGCAGTCCATGGGGTCACGAAGAGTCGACACGACTGAGCGATCTCATTTTCACTTTTCACTTTGATGCATTGGAGAAGGAAATAGCAACCCACTCCAGTGTTCTTGCCTGGAGAATCCCAGGGACAGTGGAGCCTGGTGGGCTGCCGTCTATGGGGTTGCATAGAGCTGGACAGGACTGAAGCGACTTAGCAGCAGCAGCAGTACATAACATGCATGTAATAAAGGACTCTTCTGATTATTATTATCATTCTCACACAATCATTTCAACAACCATGGGAGAAAAGTATTATTGTTCCTATTTCAGATGAGAAAACTGAAATTCATTAGATAACATGATCTGTCAATTGCATGCTCCTTCTCCATGGCAGGAAGGGACTCTGGGAAGATGGACTGATTCAGGGCAGAGCCTTCCAAACTTTTAGCACATGCACAAAAGTGAGAAGCAGAAAAAAATGGCACATCTAGAAAACAATAGAAGACAAGGTGGAACAAATGACCACAACTCTGCACCAAGAGCAGATTATCTAGGACGGAATAAGACATATGGAACTGTGTTGCCTAGCACAGCACTGGGCACAAAAATCTGTGATTTTCTTTTCTGACATATCAGCATCCTCCTTGCAAAGTCTCACCACACATGGTTTTCAGTAGAAATCATCGTAATAAATTAAAACCTACCTATAGGAAGACAGCTGGCTAGAGCAGAGATGACTGACCAGAGGAGATAAACCCTGACTCCTGTATTAACTAGTTTTAGGCTCTTGAGCAAGTTACACCATCCCTCTCAGCCTCAGTTTCTTCATCTACAACGTGGAGTTAATAACTCAAAGGATGTTGTAAGGAATAGTAGAAGGATTATATGAGATAATATGGGTAACTAATCCAGAGTTTCTCAGCATCAGTGCTATTGATGCTATGGGCTGGATAATTCTTGCGGGGGGCTGTCCTTTACATTGTAAGGAGCTGGAAGCATCCCTTACCTCCACCCACTAGAGTCCTGTAGTACCCCTCCAGTTGTGATACCCAAAAATGTCTCTAGACATTGCCAATGTCCCCCAGACGGCAAAATCACCCTTGGTTGAGAGCCATCAGCCTAGTCCAGCATCTGGTATATAATAGGTGCTCAATAAATGTAAATTTTTCCGCTCCTTTTAGATGAAACCTCAGGGCTTCCCTGGTGGCTCAGAGGTTAAAGCGTCTGCCTCCAATGCGGGAGACCGGGGTTCAATCCCTGGGTCGGGAAGATCCTCTGGAGAAGGAAATGGCAACCCACTCCAGTATTCTTGCCTGGAGAATCTCATGGACAGAGAAGCCTAGTACATTACAGTCCACAGGGTCGCAAAGAGTCGGACACGACTGAGCGACTTCACCTTCACCTTGGATGAAACCTCATATTTTTTTGGTGAGGTGAGGCCCAACTAATTTGGAATCTGTGTTAATTTAAATAATGGCAGGACCAAAGTCCATATTTACAGTAACATGAAAAAAATTAACAGTGTCCATAATAATCCAGAGGACATTGGTTTCACTTGTGAAACCATACTATTTATAAACATTCATGGGAAAGTCATTTACATTCAGTTTTTGTACTAAGTACAAATAATTCTTAAACATTTAACAAAGCTCAAACCCACATTTACTATCAACCATTTTCAAGCAAATTTAAACTGCTAACTCTACTTCAAAGAACTGAACTGGCAATATTTTTAGAAACAGCTTATTTTCTGACTGTCCTCTAAGGCAGACTAATCTTTCCTTTTAATAAGCAGGTTAATGAGGTTTTGTTTCACGCACACACCCAAAGTGAAAGATATTTTATACCTATCACAGTGAGGTTTTCTAAGTTCTTACTGACTGTGAAAGCAAGGAATTCTTTTGCATAGCTAACCTAACATTTTCCTGCCACCTTTTCAGCTTGTTTTCCATTGTTTAAGCTTCAGTGGAACATGAGACCATCTGTTTGCAAGAAGAGCTTCATTCTTTTATACCTGGAGACTCTAAGTCATAATCAGGCCTGGGCTAGGACTTCCACAGCTGTGTCAGTGGTTCTTAACAGGGGCCAAGTTTGTAGGCAGGGGACAGCCGGCAGTGACTGGAGATACTTTTGAGTTTTATTGCAACTGGGAGCCAAGGGCCTAGTGGCATCTAGTGGATAGAGGCCAAAGATAGTGATAAACAACCTCTAATGCCCAAGGTAGCACCCTGGAACAAAGAGTTATCCAGCCCCAATGTCAGTAACATCAAGGTTGAGAAATCCCACTCTTGACCATCTCTCTCAGATGATTATAGCAGATGAAAGTGAAAGTGAAGTTGCTCAGTCGTGTCTAACTCTTTGCGACCCCATGAACTATAGCCAACCGGGCTCCTCCATCCATGGGATTTTCCAGACAAGAATACTGGAGTGGGTTGCCATTTCCTTCACCAGGGGATCTTCCCAACCCAGGGATCGAACCTGGGTCTCACATTCTAGGCAGACGCTTTACAGCCTGAGCCACCAGGGAAGTCCCTTTAGCAGATGAACAATGAATAAACTGTTAGAAACAAAGTCAATCAAATCCTGCTTGTCTGGCTTTGAGATACATGTTGCCCTCTTCAGGACGCCTTTTCTAGTCTGATATCTGGAAGCCCTTCTCTGGACAGCCATGGCCTGTGTAAGTCCCCCATCAGAGCACTCAGCACAATGCAGGCTGATGGTGGACATGTAACGACCGACAGCTGTGTAAATGCACAGCTATGGGACCCAACAATGGGTCCTTGAGTTCTTGGGGCTCTCGGAGTTCCCCAGACATCCCCTCTGGACACATCTAACGTACGCTCTGAGGGCCTGGGGGCTGCTCCTGGTAGCACGAAGCGGGAGAGGGTGTGAGGGAGCTGGGTGTGCTCCTGTCACTCTTCCTTGTCTACACCAGGAGCTGGAGTTTATTTTCCTTCTCCTCCTCACACTGACAGGAATATAGATTTGGTTTCATTTAGCATTTCACTTAATCGTCTGAAATGTAAAAACTGAACAAACAGATCTGATTCCACACTTTCCACACTCCTTCTGGTGGTGCTGCTAAAATAGAGCTGTTAAAACAAACAGGAGGAATGTGGGGTCAGGGTTCTGCTACTTGAAGCCTAGTAGCCATTTATGCCTCAGTCTCGTATTTTCCCCCAACCTCGCCCCAGGCCCACTCAGATTCTCAAGGGCAGTGTCTTCTCCTCACTGCCTGGATATTGGAGGTGCTGCAGTTATTAACAGGCTCCAGGTCTTTTTGTCTGACTAATAACTATACAGCATACAGAAGTTTCCAACGGGGTGATAAAAAGATGACAGTTGTATTCAATCAACTTCTAAGATTCTTTGCTACTTTTTGATTAGGCCAAGCATGCTTCTATCAAGAAGCCTTTACACTGGGTGTCCGCTTTGTCTGGAATACTCTTCTTGCAGACAGACTAGTAGCTCACTTCTTCATTCGTGCATTTGCCCAAATGTCACCTTATCAGAAAGGCCTTTCCTAGCCAACGTAAGTCAGGTAGCCACTCTTGACCACATCACTTATTTCCTCTACTTTCTATTTCTTCTTAAACAGCCATCCCTCCCTGGCCTCATTGGCTTCACCCTCAAGAATGTAAGCTCCATCTAACAATCAGTATAGCATTTTGACACAGAAGGTCCCTGTCCAGTGATGGAATGAAAAGATGGATGGATAAATGGACTCTCATTACATACGATGCTCACTGTTGTACAAACAAGAATACTAAAGATGATTAAAATGAAAGAAGAAAAACAGAACATAAGCTCCATAAGAGACAGAGCAGAATCCCTGCCTATTTGTTTCACTGTTTTATCCTTAGTTCCTAGAACAGTCACTGGCTCATAGCAGGTGCTCAATGAATATCTGTGGATTATGAGAAAATCTCAGCCAGTTTTGGTCAGGTACTTGTACCATGACCCCTTCTACCTCCTCCTCCCTTGACTCCACCAGCACATGAGAGGTTATTAAGTGCATTAGCTAAACCCTCTCAATCAGTTCCACACATTCCATCTGGTTATTACTTAATGTTGATCAAATCAGCCTAACTAAGAGCTCCTGAAGACTCCTTGGGAAGCAGACAGATTCACGGTGAAGAGCTCCTTATTCCCTGCACCCACTCCCACCCCCTATGGCACCGACACACGCTCCAATTCCTCAGGCACAGAGTCCCTTGAAGTTCTGGTTTTCAGGTCTTTGTCATACTCTGGGCATAACTTAGAACTCTTTCCCGCTTTTTGTACTCAGAGCAGCTGAACTATTTTTCTCAGAATCATCATAGAATGTAAAAATAAAGGAGGATTTCTACCCATAAAACCGTAAAACACTCTCATGGTTTCATCTGTGACCCTGAACCTTTCTTTTTTTCCAACCCTCTTTTATTTTTGTAAAAGAATGCACTATGTGCAGGCATCTGGCTTGTAAAAATAAATACAGTGACTGGTTTTCCCAAATAACTTGGCCTAATCACCGAGTGCCCCTGAAAAGACTCGTCTCCTGAGATGTGGCAATCTTATGAAGCCATCTATTTCACGGTCCAGGCACAGAGACGGCTCTACCTAGGTTGAATTACAGGCCCCAGGGTGTCTGGATTTTGACTCTGGACTAACTCTGGATTCCATAGAATTAGATGTTTTTTTGCAGAGGGTGGACCTCTAGCTTCACAATACCCTTCGAACGGATTTGTTTTGAATTAGATAAGTGTAGTCTTGATCACTCAAGGGCATGCACCAGCAGGGATTTTGATATGATTCCAGCTTTATTTTACAACTGGACTTAAAAATAGAATGGATGTTTTTGCAGTATTTATTTATTAAAATAAAGTGAGGCTGATATGAAATCATTGGTGAGCAACAACCTCTAAACCAATGTATCAGTATTTGGAGATATTATTGATAGACATTTTAAAAAATGACTTTTAATCATTTTCAAAAATCAACAGTCAATTGAATTCAATTTAGTTCAAGATATGATTATTAAGTATCTATTGTAATATTTTAAAAAGTTTTTCAAAAATGCTTTTCCAATTTTTAAAATGTTCAGTTCACTAAATACCTAATTTATTTGCCACAATAAACCCATAAACTTCTTTTAGCAAAAATGAGCATGTGTTGCTTGAAATTTTATTATCTTCATTACTTAATTCAGGGGAACAACTATTAGCCAATGTGTAAACTCTAATAAAACACTGGGTCAGCCAATTCATTTGTTTTATCATTATTTCTTGATTTATGATCCACTAGAAAATACAAAGGGTTTCCCCAATGGCTCAGTGCTAAAGGAATCTGCCTGGAATTCAGCAGACACAGAAGACTTGGGTTTGATCCCTGGGTTGGGAAGATCCCCTGGAGGAGGAAATGATAACCTATTCCAGTATTCTTGGCTTGAAAAATCCCATGGACAAAGAAGTCTGTCAGGCTACAGTCCAAAGAGTTGCACAGAGTCAGACATGACTGAGCGACTGAGTACACACACACAGAAAATCTAAACATAAGGGGAACAACTATTAGCCAATGTGTAAACTCTAATAAAACACTGGGTCAGCCAATTCATTTGTTTTATCATTATTTCTTGATTTATGATCCACTAGAAAATACAAAGGGTTTCCCCAATGGCTCAGTGCTAAAGGAATCTGCCTGGAATTCAGCAGACACAGAAGACTTGGGTTTGATCCCTGGGTTGGGAAGATCCCCTGGAGGAGGAAATGATAACCTATTCCAGTATTCTTGGCTTGAAAAATCCCATGGACAAAGAAGTCTGTCAGGCTACAGTCCAAAGAGTTGCACAGAGTCAGACATGACTGAGCGACTGAGTACACACACACAGAAAATCTAAACATTTTATTTCTGCTTTTATAGCTTTCAGTTAGAATGCAAACGCTCTGGAGCAGAATGTACCTTCACAGTGGCCTCTGATGAGTTCAGATGCTCAAATGAGTTTCCCCACCCTTCTCATGCTACGCTAACAATTATAACTATAATAGCCACAGACATTGACTGAGCACTTCAGTTCAGTTCAGTTCAGTCGCTCAGTCGTGTCCGACTCTTTGCGACCCCATGAATCGCAGCACGCCAGGCCTCCCTGTCCATCACCAACTCCCGGAGTTCACTCAGACTCACGTCCATCGAGTCCCTGATGCCATCCAGCCACCTCATCCTTGGTCGTCCCCTTCTCCTCCTGCCCCCAATCCCTCCCAGCATCAGGGTCTTTTCCAATGAGTCAACTCTTCGCATGAGGTGGCCAAAGTACTGGAGCTTCAGTTTTAGCATCATTCCTTCCAAAGAAATCCCAGGGTTGATCTCCTTCAGAATGGACTGGTTGGATCTCCTTGCAGTCCAAGGGACTCTCAAGAGTCTTCTCCAACACCACAGTTCAAAAGCATCAATTCTTCGGCGCTCAGCCTTCTTCACAGTCCAACTCTCACATCCATACATGACCACAGGAAAAACCATAGCCTTGACTAGACGGACCTTAGTCGGCAAAGTAATGTCTCTGCTTTTGAATATACTATCTAGGTTGGTCATAACTTTTCTTCCAAGGAGTAAGCGCCTTTTAATTTCATGGCTGCAGTCACCATCTGCAGTGATTTTGGAGCCCAAAAAAACAAAGTCTGACACTGTTTCTACTGTTTCCCCATCTATTTCCCATGAAGTGATGGGGCCAGATGCCATGATCTTCGTTTTCTGAATGTTGAGCTTTAAGCCAACTTTTTCACTCTCCTCTTTCACTTTCAACAAGAGGCTTTTTAGCTCCTCCTCACTTTCTGCCATAAGGGTGGTGTCATCTGCATATCTGAGGTTATTGATATTTCTCCCAGCAATCTTGATTCCAGCTTGTGTTTCTTCCAGTCCAGCATTTCTCATGATGTACTCTGCATATAAGTTAAATAAGCAGGGTGACAATATACAGCCTTGACGTACTCCTTTTCCTATTTGGAACCAGTCTGTTGTTCCATGTCCAGTTCTAACTGTTGCTTCCTGACCTGCATACAGATTTCTCAAGAGGCAGGTCAGGTGGTCTGGTATTCCCATCTCTTTCAGAATTTTCCACAGTTTACTGTGATCCACACAGTCAAAGGCTTTGGCATAGTCAATAAAGCAGAAATAGATGTTTTTCTGGAACTCTCTTGCTTTTTCCATGATCCAGCGGATGTTGGCAATTTGATCTCTGGTTCCTCTGCCTTTTCTAAAACCAGCTTGAACATCAGGGAGTTCACGGTTCACATATTGCTGAAGTCTGGCTTGGAGAATTTTGAGCATTACTTTACTAGCATGTGAGATGAGTGCAATTGTGCGGTAGTTTGAGCATTCTTTGGCATTGCCTTTCTTTGGAATTGGGATGAAAACTGACCTTTTCCAGTCCTGTGGCCACTGCTGAGTTTTCCAGATTTGCTGGCAAATTGAGTGCAGCACTTTCACAGCATCATCTTTCAGGATTTGAAACAGCTCAACGGGAATTCCATCACCTCCACTAGCTTTGTTCGTAGTGATGCTTTCTAAGGCCCACTTGACTTCACATTCCAAGATGTCTGGCTCTAGATTAGTCAACACATCATCATGATTATCTGGGTCATGAAGATCTTTTTTGTACAGTTCTTCCGTGTATTCTTGCCACCTCTTCTTAATATCTTCTGCTTCTGTTAGGTCCAGACCATTTCTGTCCTTTATCGAGCCCATCCTTGCATGAAATGTTCTCTTGGTATCTCTAATTTTCTTGAAGAGATCTCTAGTCTTTCCCATTCTGTTCTTTTCCTCTATTTCTTTACATTGATTGCTGAAGAAGGCTTTCTTATCTCTTCTTGCTATTCTTTGGAACTCTGCATTCAGATGCTTATATCTTTCCTTTTCTCCTTTGCTTTTTGCTTCTCTTCTTTTCACAGCTATTTGTAAGGCCTCCCCAGACAGCCATTTTGCCTTTTTGCATTTCTTTTCCATGGGGATGGTCTTGATCCCTATCTCCTGTACAATGTCACGAACCTCATTCCATAATTCATCAGGCACTCTATCTATCAGATCTAGACCTTTAAATCTATTTCTCACTTCCACTGTATAATCATAAGGGATTTGATTTAGGTCATACCTGAATGGTCTAGTGGTGTTGCCCACTTTCTTCAATTTAAGTCTGAATTTGGCAATCAGGAGTTCATGATCTGAGCTACAGTCAGCTCCCCGTCTTGTCTTTGTTGACTGTATAGAGCTTCTCCATCTTTGGCTGCAAAGAATATAATCAATCTGATTTTGGTGTTGACCATCTGGTGATGTCCATGTGTAGAGTCTTCTCTTGTGTTGTTGGAAGAGGGTGTTTGCTATGACCAGTGCATTTTCTTGGCAAAACTCTATTAGTCTTTGGCCTGCTTCATTCCGCATTCCAAGGCCAAATGTGCCTGTTACTCCAGGTGTTTCTTGACTTCCTACGTTTGCATTCCAGTCCCCTATCATGAAAAGGACATCTTTTTTGGGTGTTAGTTCTAAAAGATCTTATAGGTCTTCATAGAACCGTTCAACTTCAGTTTCTTCAGTGTTACTGGTTGGGGCATCGACTTGGATAACTGTGATATTGAATGGTTTGCCTTGGAGATGAACAGAGATCATTCTGTCATTTTTGAGATTGCATCCAAGTATTGCATTTTGGACTCTTTTGTTGACCATGATGGCTACTCCATTTCTTCTGAGGGATTCCTGCATGTAGTAGTAGATATAATGGTCATCTGAGTTAAATGACTGAGCACTTAGTAGCCATTAATGTCTACAGCACTTGGCCCATTGGCTTCCTAAGGGCCAAGCATGATGTGTTCCAGCAAGCCAATGCACTAGAAGGACCACTGGGATTTAAGGCAGATCCCAGCACACAAGTGTGTGGGGCTTTGGCAAGATGCATAACCACTCTGAGCTTTAGTTTCTTCATCCTTGGGAAGAGGGTAAAAGACCTCGCCTGCCTTATGGGGTTATCTGCAGTTACATGCAGTGTGAATGAACCATAGCTTAGTGCTGGAAGTGTGCTCTGATATTCAAGATCACAAGTCCATTCCTCAGCAAACTCACTGTATAATTCCAGAAGTGTATAAAACTCCCGTGAGGACAAGCTATGCCTCACTTCCTGATGCAGCCACAGCACTGAGGCCCCGCCTATAAACATTTCTTGATTAAGTGGATAATATATGTGAAAGTGCTTTAGGAACAGCAAAAAATCCTACAAGATTCCATTATTATTATTTATAACATTAATTCTCTTCCATAACTTACTTCACCCAGAGCCCTAATGTTTATTTCTCATGGTTCTTGAGGAAATGATTTATTTATGACTAACAGAAAATTATTCCAGGCTGATGAAGCCCTGAAGTCAAACAGGGTCTGCTTTAGCTCTGTAACAACCTTACAAAACTTATGCTGCCCCATATACAGCTGGGATAAAAGAATCTCTGTGCACAGAAATCCCCTCTGGCTGGACTTGGCAGGATGGGAGCTGAAGAATCACTGAACCTGAGATGACATCCTCATGGACATGGAGGGGTGATCACTGGGAAGAAACCGGAACAAGTTACCCAGAGCGATGACAAATCAGGCCCGCACCTAGCAAAGAATTTTCACCTCTGGCTGGGCTGTTTTTGTTTAGCCTGGAGTCCCAGTTTGTGGCACACAGCTCCCAGAGAATGCTGACCTCTGGAGGAATGGGAGAAGTAAGCCAGCATCATCTCTGTAAGAGAACTTGGGCTGAGAGATGGGTCAGAAACACTCCTTTTCTGTTTATCCCTGAGAGAGTGAAGACCTTGAGTTGCTTGCACTGCATAAACTGACCCATTCTTACACCATTTCAGAGGGAGTTTGTGAGGGTGCCATGGCTGAGGGGTATGGGCTGGCAGGAGGGCTGCCTCTGGACAGAGGTACAGCCCATTTAAAAACCCAAATGCTTGTGCTAATGGTCTTTCTCTCAGACCATGCTGCAAGGACTTCACACGCACTATGCATACCTCTGGGTCCAGTTAATTGGCAGTTTTCACTTAATTTCAGCACTTCCTTGGGGCCTCCCCAAATTACCTGGAACAAATTTGTAAGAGCTGAAGTTCTTCTAGAGCCAGCAAAATGTTGCTTTTTTCTCCCCTCCCCCCAAGATTTTTTTTTGGTTGGGGAGATATGGAACATTTTTTAAAGTCTTTATTGAATTTGTTACAATATTGCTTCTGTTGTTTATGTTCTGGTTTTTTGGCCATGAGGCATGTGGGATCTTAGCTTCTCAACCCAAGACTGAACCCACACCCCCTTCACTGGAAGGTCCCAACCACTGGACTGCCTGGGAAATCCCGAGAAATGTGGCTTTGTGATAAGCATGTGACTGGGGCTGAGGGTTAAATATAAGAGACAGTGAGGCAGATGTTAAGCCTTGTAGATGAGTAGCATTGTGTAAAGACTGAAGGAGAATGCCAGTTCTTTCTGAAGATTTGTCCACCAATAGCAATTAGTAAGCAGTCTTTACATCTTAAATGCTTCAAACTGTCCACCGTGATTTAAGAGGTTTTAGAGCTTGAAGGTGCCAAGAGCTGGCTGTTGACAAGGACCACTTATCACTGAATAAGGACAGTTTGGAAATATGGCTGATTCTGGCTTAACCAGAGGCGGAAATGCACGCAATTTACTTCACTTCTCTCTCTATTTTTCTTGATAAAATAAGAATAATCATACTCAGAGTAGAATAACTTTGTTGTAGTCATGACATTGTTTTGAGGCTTAAAAAAGAAAAAAAAAAAGGCATAAAAGTGTTTGGAAAATACACAAATACAATTCTACCTGGACTTCCCTAGTGGCTCGGACAGTAAAGCATCTACTTACAATGCGGGAGACCCAGGTTCAATCCCTGGGTTGGGAAGATCCTCTGGAGAAGGAAACGGCAACCCACTCCAGTATTCTTGCCTGGAGAATCCCATGGATGGCGGAGCCTGGTAGGCTACAGTCCATGGGCTCACAAAGAGTTAGACACGACTGAGTGACTTCGTTTTGTGGTAGACAGAATAACAGCTCCCAAAGATATTCTTATTCTAATCCCCAGGACCTTTGAATACATTAGGTTACAGGGCAAGGGAGAATTAAGGTTGCAGATGGAATTAAGATCAGTGCTCAGCTGATCTTAGAAGAAAGAAACTATCCTGGATTATCTGGGTCGGTCTAATGTAATCATAAGCATCCTTTAAATGTATAAGAAGGAGGCAGAGAAGTCAGTGTTAGGGTAATGCAATGTAAGAAAGATTCTACTGCCTGTTGCAAGGTTTGGCGATGCATGGGACCAGAAGCCAAGGCAGGCGACAGCCTCTGAAAGCTGGAAAGGGCAAAAGAAATAGATTCTCCTTTACAGCCTCTAGAAGAAACCTTGATTTTCAGCCCAGTGAGACTTCAGACTTCTGACTTCCAGAACTGCAAGGGTGTTTAAGTCATCAATTTTGTGGACATTTGTTGTAGCAACAATTAGGAAAATCAGTGAGCACATTAGGAAACGAATACACCACCCAAGCGTAAGACAATATTCTTGTCATTATTGTTGACATTGTCATCATCCTTGACATCATCATCACCATCATCAAGACTTTATTTCAAGTATGAGCCAGGGATGCAGTTTCGAGTAAGATGTAAATTTGCCAAAATCCTCAGAAGCTAAACCCGATGGCTATGTCACGAGGGGGTTGCAGACGGAGTTTATCCTTAGGAATGCTATGACATTGTTTCCATGCAAACAATAATCTCACAAACACTTTGCTGAGAATACAAAAAGGACACTTCAGAGTGAATTGCTGTTTAGCAGATTATTCTTTAAGAGGTTTATTTGGAATATCTTTGCTAACATAGCTAAAGGATTTGGCTCTGCCAATTATAAGCTGTAAAATTTATGGCATATCACTTCATTTCTTTGGCCCTAGTCCCTCTTTTTGTAAAATATTCATGATTGAACTAAGATACTCTTTCTTAGATCTCTTCCAGGTTTAAGAATGTTGAGTCTGATTTCTATTTTATATAATGTGAGACCAACACCTAACAGAAGTAAGTTTTGTACTTAATTTCTAGTAATTTAGAGTTTTGTGGGATAAGCATTTAAAGCTGAAGTATAATATACATACAGAAAACCTGAACAAATCATAAATATAGAGCTTAGTGAATTTTTACAAAGCAACACACCCATATAACTACCATCTAAATATAGATATAGAACATTGTATGCTTAGTTGCTCAGTTGCATCCGACTCTTTGTGACCCCATAGGCTTTTCCGTCCACGGAATTTTCCAGGCAAGAATTCTGGAGTGGGTTTCCATTTCTTCCTCCAAGATATAGAAATTACAGAACCCAGAAACTTCCTGTATAGCTCTCTTAGTCATCCCCCACAGCAGTAGCCATTGTTCTGACTTCTATCACCTTATGTTAGTTTTTTATCTTTTTGAACTTCAGAGCAACTTAGTTAAATAATTTATATATTTTTTACTTGACTTTCTTGAAACATGTCTGTGGAATCACCCGTGTTGATGCCCATAGCTATAACTTGTTTTCTTGCTGCTATGCAGTGTTTTTCTTTTTATTGCTACCCAATATGCTATCACTATATCATACCATAATTTATTTATTCTAATGTTCATGGAAAGTTAGGGTATTTTCATTTGAACACTATAATAACTTAGATTCTGCTTCTCAAATTAATCTGTTTGTAAAATAGAAAGCAATTTACTTAATTCAGCTTTGCATTCCTAGCTTAATGATTTTGAACATACATATTTTACAAATTCTGGATAGGAGGGCGACCTCTAATAAAGTCAACAGGACCAGAGAAAGATCAACTTTCTCTGGATATTGTACCTTATCTGTGTGAAAAGGGGTTTTGCATACTGACATGTTTCTGTGTAGACAAAGGAATGAAATAGCTGACTGTTGAGGCCTCTAATAATGTCAGCACAGGATGGCTTGTAAGCACAATAAGCATGACTGCAATTGGAAGGTAGTCTGACCCACCTGAAGAATCTTCAGAACCCTGAATTTGATGATACAGGACTGTTCCGTTTTGTGTACTAGAAACCACAGCTTAAGAAAGAAAAGACAGATGGTATGACATGGTGAAAAGGGTGTCTCATTGAACTGAAGGACAGGAATAAAACCTAGTAGCAAGCCATCACAGGATGTCTCTCCATGTCTATCTCTGGTTCTCTTTTCAACGTTCAATATATTTGGTGAGTAAGCCTCTTGATCTTTTGTGCTGACTCTCTCCTGATCCTCATTCCTAGTTTGGTCCATTTAAGACCTGACTTGAATCAAACATGAAAACGATGGCTTCTGGAAGTCCCAGTTTCTGGACGGTGTGAGGAGCAGGGCCGCAGGCAAAGTTCCTAGAGGAGAGGTGTAGTTGGCTAAGGTTTTGGAAAATACTCTCCAAGTGCTTACAAAAGATATACAAACTTTGGAGAGGGGCAGCTGGACAGTAGTTATTTAAGAAGAGCTACAAAGTATCTCATGAAATCAGAGTCCAGTTTTATTACCTAAAGCTGCCACTTTAAGAAAGGGCTTTATCCCCCACCAAGCCCTAGTCTGTACTCTTTATCCTGTGGTGTAGGAGAAAGAGCAGCTTTTGAAATTGGATGGGACTAGTTTTCCATCCAAGTTCACCACTTCTGACTGAGTTTCATTGGACAAATCACTTAATCTCTTTTGGTCCATGTCCCGTATCTGTAAAATGTGAATAATAATAATGCCCAGCACATAAATTTGCTCTGAGAATTAAAGACAGATGTATAAGTATCAAGCACACTGCATGGTCCACAACTCTTTTTTCCTACTCTTTTCCAGTGTTAAAAGTTAGGTGGCATACAGTTAAGTTGAGGCAGTGGTAGGAACTGAGGCGGGGAGACTGAACTAGAATCAGAAGCTTTGCAATCTGACCCTGCGTCTACAGCTGTGGGGTCTTCAACCAGCCTTTAAAACTCACTGTGTCTCGTTTTCTTGACAAACAAAAAAGGGGTTCAGGACAAGACTGTATCAGTGAGGTTATAACTGTTTCTGGAAGTCAGAGATTTCCCCGTAAGCAGGTGTTGCTGAGTGTGAGGGAGGGCAAATAGCAAGGGAAGTGAAGTTTGGTAGAATTCCCCTACTTCCATCCCCTTCTATTATCTGTTTTATAAATTGAAGTTTTGCATCAGCCTTGTTTGGGGGTGGGGAAAGTATGCTGCTTAAAAAATTTTAAAGCATCTTGAAAATCACCAGATGACATGCCCTCTGGAGTCTTTCCTGCTCTAAAACATGAGGCTCTGCTAAATGCCTTCCATTGTTGGAGCCCGGCTACCTCCAGAGCCAGAAACAGCCTGGACATTTTCAGCAACCCATTAAGGTGTCTGTCCCGGACAGTAGGAAAAACAAACCCTAAAAAGGGTCGTGGCTGAAACAGAGAGAGACTCATCCAAATTGTCCAGAAAACAAACCAAACACACCCTCTCAAAATGCATTATTAATATAGTAGAGGACATGTCAGCAGGACCATAAAAATGTCTCTTTCAAAGTGGATCAGCAACCTGGGCTCTGCTTTGATGGTGGCTTGTGACTTCCTGGTGAACAGGACAACTCAAGAGCGCAAGCTGTCTTACGTGGTCATTCTTACCAAAACAGTTGGCCCCGGGTGGCAACTGTGAAAACATACTCGTCTTTCATAGCTCCAGCGCTGACAGATGTGTCTACACAGAAGGTACTCACAGGGGATAACGGATCTGGCTTGTGTATTTTGTCCTGTACTGAGCCAGGTAGAAAGTGGATGAAAAGGGGATTATTTTCATGATACGAAATTCATTCTTAGAGCAACAGCCACACAAGGAAAAGAAAGCCTCCATTCTTCCTATGAAGGAAGATCACAAGCAGATAATTTATATATTGAAATCAGATATGCCAAAAGGCACTTTAAAGATAATCTACTCCAGTAGTTTTCAAACTCTTTTGGAATAGATTACCAAGCAGAAGCTCAAAAATGTGACAGAGTTTAAAAAACAGTTTAACAAGAACATTTATTGGGGGGGCTACATTGAGTGGTATGCGGAACTTCCCCAACCAGAGACTGAACCCATGTCCCCTGCATTGGCAGGTGGATTCTTAACCACTGGACAACCAGGGAAGTCCAAGAACATTTATTCTGATTGAAGTAGAGATGGGGGAGGAATAAGTCAGCCTATTCTTACAACCATTTCCATGTCCCAGCATCCCTCTTGGGGCAGATCCTAAGGCAGCACCATGAATACTTGAGTGCTCCCAGGAACAGACTGAAAATCACTCACCAGCCCACCTTGCCCATTTACTGATGACAAAACCAGGCACAGAGAGGCCAGGTGACTTGCTCAGAATTCAGGGCATAATGAAAGGGAAGACCAGGGTTAAAGCAGGCTTCCTAATGTCCAGCCCAGTGTTCTTGCCATTATAAAACATGGAGTCATTCTAACCGCTCACTTCTTAGAAGTCACATGATCAGATACCATTGGTTTATAAAGTCTCAATGAAGTTTTTTTTGTCCTTTGCTTGTCTAAAGGATATTTGGAAGGAAAGAAGGGAGAGAGCAGAGGGGGGAGGGAAGGGAGAATTAAATTTCAACATTAAAAGCATGAGCAACTCCCCTACTCATTCTAGAGTCATATTCAAAACTGCGGATAAGTAATTTGAAAGGGGGAGAAAATATGATATCAAAATGATTACAGGCTTACTAAATTCAATGACTTCAATGAGTCTTGAAGGAACTAAATGATCCAAGGCCCCAGGCCTCCACTGACTCATTCATCCAACTCATTAGACTCTTTAAGGAGATATTATTTGCTGCTGAAATATGGAAGTGAATAACCCCAGACCTCAAGAAACTAAGTTTTGAGGAGAAAAGGCATGACTTGGTGCTACATCTTATGATGGGAATAGGTTGAGCAAAAGAAAGAGAAGCAGAGGAAAGGAGAGGACAGGGGAGTGGAGAAGAGGAGAGGGGAGAATATTACAGTGGTCAGTGGCTGAGATGAGAAGGAAGAATACCAGGTAGATATGTGTGGGAGGACAGAACCTGAAAGAGTTTTTCCAGGGTCCCACCAGCCCAGAATGGGACATGTGCCCTGGATGATCAAAGACTGGAGACCAGCAGGCTGAGAGGATGCTCTTTGAGATCCTAGGACACAAAGGGATAAATCTGTGATTTTCTTTTCCTTCCTAGCAGCAACCTCATCTATAAAATGTGCTTAAAATATGCTGAGTTTTAATACATTAAAAGGAGTTTACTTATCTGCTCACAGTCTATAACACTAGTATTTTGGTTTGTGTTCAGCTATTTAGGGGTGCTGATGCAAAGTGTGAAATAGCACGGCTCTAGTTGTGTTTGGTTGGCTGGACCCAATCTGTATTTTGTGCTTTAGTGAGACCATTTACAAACTGTTTAGTGGCTAATTTGCGTCCGACTCTTTAGTGATCCCATGAACTGGAGCCCACCAGGATCCTCTGTCCATGGGATGTCCCAGGCGAGAATACTGGAGTAGGTTGTCATTTTCTTCTCCAAGGGGATCAAACCTAGGTCTCCTGCATTGGCAGACAGGTTCTTTACTAATGAACCACCTCAGAAGCTCCCACAAACTTATATCACTATGCTAAAGTGCACCTGTTTGGGGTGTGGAGGAAGCACTCACAGTTCATTAATTTTTTAAGTGACCACAGGACTGGAAAAGGTCAGTTTTCATTTCAATCCAAAAGAAAGGCAATGCCAAAAAATGTTGAAACTATTGCACAATTGCACTCATCTCACATGCTAGCAAATTAATGTTCAAAATTTTCCAAGCCAGGCTTCAGTAGTTTGTGAACCGTGAACTTCCAGATGTTTAAGCTGGATTTAGAAAAGGCAGAGGAACCAGAGATCAAATTGCCAACATCCACTGGATCATTGCAAAAGCAAGAGAGTTCCAGAAAAACATATATTTCTGGCTTTATTGACTATACAAGAGCCTTTGACTGTGTGGATCACATTAAACTGTGGAAAATTCTGAAAGAGATGGGCATACCAGACAACCTGACCTGTCTCCTGAGAAACTTGTATGCAGGTCAGGAAGCAACAGTTAGAACTGGACATGGACAACAGACTGGTTCCAAATAGGAAAAGGAGTACATCAAGGCTTTGTATATTGTCACCCTGCTTATTTAACTCATATGCAGAATACATCATGAGAAACGCTGGGCTGGAGGAAGCACAAGCTGGAATCAAGATTGCCAGGAGAAATATTAATAACTTCAGATATGCAGATGATACCACACTTATGGCAGAAAGTGAAGAAGAACTAAAGAGCCTCTTGATGAAAGTGAAAGAAGAGAATGAAAAACTTGGCTTAAAGCTCAACATTCAGAAAACTAAGATCATGGCATCCTATCCCATTACTTCATGGAAAATAGATGGGGAAACAATGGAAAAGTGACTGACTTTATTTTTCTGGGCTCCAAAATCACTGCAGATGGTGACTGCACCCATGAAATTAAAGGACGCTTGCTCCTTGGAAGAAAAGGTATTACCAACCTAGACAGCATATTAAAAAGCAGAGACATAACTTTGCCAAGAAAGGTCCATCTAGTCAAAGATATGGTTTTTCCAATAGTGATGTATGGATGTGAGAGTTGGACTGTAAAGAAAGCTGAGCACTAAATAATTGATGTTTTTGAACTGTGGTGTTGGAGAAGACTCTTGAGAGTCCCTTGGACTGCAAGGAGATCCAACCAGTCCATCCTAAAGGAAATCAGACCTGAATACTCATTGGAAAGACTGATGCTGAAGCTGAAACTCAAATACTTTGGCCACCTGATACGAAGAACTGATTCATTGGAAAAGACCCTGATGCTAGGAAAGATTGAAGGCGAGAGGAGAAGGGGACAGGAGAGAGTGAGATGGTTGGACGGCATCACTGACTCAATGAACATGAGTCTGAGTAAACTCTGGGAGTTGATGATGGACAGGGAGGCCTGGTGTGCTGCAGTCCATGGGGTCGCAACGAGTCAGACATGACTGAGAGACTGAAATGAACTAAACTGATGGGCTTCAGACCCAGACAGATAGGTAATCAAGTCCTAGCTGTCTCTAACCACCTACAGGATATTTGGACAAGCATTTAGCTTTACTGAGTCTCCAATGGGGATGAGAAGAAATGTATAAGACTAACAGGGTTGCTGTGAAGATTGCTTGAATTAATACATAAAGTGGCCATTATTATAATAGGCCCTTATCAGTGTGAGAAATTGATATTAGAGTCCGTGCATAGAATTAAACCATGCAATCAGAAAAAAGAAAGATGCTCACCAGGGGAAATAGGGAAACTTTAATGATATTTGTGAGCTAAAGAGTATCCCTTCTCCCACTCCCTCACCATTTTCTTGGCCTCAGAGTAAAACTTCACATTGATTTTCACTGAGGAAAACCACCCCAGCCATTTGCTTCACACCATAAAACGTATTTTTTTCTTTCTTACTCTGTGTAGTCAAGTGCAAACAGAATCCAGATTTTAGTCTGTAACAATGGCCATATGGAGGAGGAACTGATTTCCTCTTAGAAAACACTTAATTCTATAGCACCGAGCTCTTGGGTCATTTCCTTGCACTCTGATGACATAATATCCCAGCTTGTTTATTTGCTCATCTTTATTTGTTGTTCTATGTACATTTAACAATCGGAAGTACTTATATATGACTAAACAGAGTATCAGAGAGTTTTTATACTAAGGCAGCTTAGGGTTCATGAAATATTTGACATAATTAACATTTCAGTGAATCAGCTAAAGTTCACCCAAATGTGACTCCTGAGATCCTTTGCTCTTTTGAATAGATATTTATGAACATGGTTCTGTTTCTCTCCAAAGGCCTGTCATGTGACCCTCTGGGTATTCTCTGAATGACCCATGAGACATACATAAACGTGGGATAAATGCAATTGATCCGTACATGGAGAACGCAATAGGCACTTCCTTTTCAATGTGCAAAAGAGTTGTTACATTTCCCTTATTCCACTGTGAATATCAAATATTTTCTTCCTTCCAAAAACTGTAAGTTGTGGCCAGGTTTTCACATATTCTTTTCTCATTTATAAAAAGTCTAGATATAGAGACAGAAATGTATCCTACTTATTGTTAACATTTTCAAAAAAGAAAAAAAAGTGAGCTTGATGTGTACATTCCAGTCTGTTTATTCTCTGGTTAATATCCCTCAACAGAGCCTGTCCATACTCACACTTTTTAACCAACTGGTTTGATTATTTAGCTGTTATCAAGCCAGCTAAAATGGTAAGCACTCACTTGGGAAATAAAACAGTATAACAAAGATGAAATGTATCAGAATTTTCAACATAATAATTTATTTTCATTTTCAGAGTATTCCTCCTGAAAAACACCAACAGTTGTATTTAGTCACAATGGAAATATATTTAAAAACATAGTTTAAAAATGTTCTTAAAAACCTGTGTCCAGAACAAACTGATATGTCATTTTTAAGCTCTGCTCTCAGTTCTACAGAAAACATTGTAGAGATTGGTTCTCTGACAAAATTTATATTCTGCAATCTGTATTTCACCTCAAAGATTTTAAACTAGCCCTACTGTACTGAAGTGTACTGTCCTTTGCATTTGCAATTTAAAGTAAGGCTTGCCTGAATGCTTTTCCCAACTACCAAGTTAAAAGGATCACATTTCTCTGAGGCTGATCTTTCTAATCAGACCTGTATCACTCAGGTCTCTTGGTTGCAAATGACAGAATCATGACTTGAAAAAAAAAGTAGTTTAAACCTCATGTGAAGAGTTGACTCATTGGAAAAGACTCTGATGCTGGGAGGGATTGAGGGCAGGAGGAGAAGGGGACAACAGAGGATGAGATGGCTGGATGGCATCACGGACTCGATGGACGTGAGTCTGAGTGAACTCCGGGAGTTGGTGATGGAGAGGGAGGCCTGGCGTGCTGCAATTCATGGGGTCACAAAGAGTCAGACACGACTGAGCGACTGAACTGAATGACTGACTGAACGTAGTTTAAGCACTAAAAGAATATTTCCTGGCTCACTAGCCAATGTCTGGGAAAAGTGTGGGTGGAGTGGTTCAGGCAAGACTGGATCCAGGGAATCAGGTACTCCTATCTGTCTTTCATCTCAGCTTCCTGGTTTTATAGCCACAGCAAATCCCAATTTATACTGCAATAACAAATCTAGAAACACAAGAGAGCTTTATTGTCAGCTCCATACTAGAAAAATTTTGTGGAAGGATGAAGATTGGTCTGACTTATATCATCTGCTCATCCTTGGACAAGTCTCTGTGCTCTGGGAGTTTAGCATTCTGGTGGCTATGCCCGTAAGATTCATACAGTTGGGTGGAAGGGACCTATCTCCTCCAAAGTGAGAAGATCTATTCATATTTGGGACACACAAAATAAATACTAGATCATTCCCTTCTGATTCATTCCTTATAGTGTCTCACACCCAGTAATACTGAGAAGCAATAATTACAGTCATTTCTTTTAAGGAGACTGAATTGAATTGTATCTATATGAAAAAGACCACTGGTTTTAAGTTGGGTGCACAAATTTTAATTCCTTATCTTAAAACCACTATGGGCAAAATGCAGCTTGGCAAGGTCTCACTCTTCCAGCAAGCCCCAGTGAAAGCAGTAGCTTTTCATTAAATAAACACAAGCATTCACAGGAGACCCAGGGTCCTAGTTGCTGCTTTCTGACCATCCTCACCAACGGAGTCATTACCCACATGCAGGAACCAAACAAAACCCAGCTACACATGTAACTCATTTGTTATCCAAATCTTCACATTCAGAAATTATCAGTTACTTGTTGACAGACTGATTGATCAAAAGTTCCAAAAGGACTAGCATTCTTTCCTTTCAGGTTTTTTTTTGGTTTTGTTTTTATTTTAATAAATTCTGCCATGCAGCAGGGCTCTCCTCACTACATTTTTGTGCCTTTACGTCCAGACCCTGGAAATTGCAAGCAGTTTCAGGGAGCCCTGCTTTACATCATTACCGCTTATCACGAGACAATAATAAATACATTTCTGTGTAGATCGGAGAATGTAAATGAAGATTAAGCCCACATTACTTAAGGTGGAAACTATGCCATCAAAACTGGAAAGAAAGGGTCAGCCTCCACCTCGTGTCCGGGACCCCTGGTGGCTCCAGCTGGGTTCTGTCTCACAGCAGTTGGCTCATGCTTTGGCTTTGTCCCACCATCTTTTCTCCGAATGGATGCCAACTGCTAATGTACCATGGTGGTATAGACTCCAATCCGTCATGCTAATATTAATCTTTTTATTGAGTCAGTTATCACAAGCAGGTATGAACCTACCATTTCCTTCCTGACTTTGGCCAGTCTCTGATTTGTCACTTCTCTAAAAACACAGAGATTTCTTCATAAATTACTCTATTGAAAGAGGATGTTGTTATGGGCTGCATATTTGTGTCTACCCAAAATTCATATGTTGAAACTCCAGCCTCTAGTGGGAGGTGCTGCTTTTGGGAGAGGATTAAGTTAGATTAGATCATGAAGGTGTGACCCTCAGATGGGATTAGTGCCCTCTTTTTATTACCAGAAGAGGAGACTAGGGATATTCCTAGTTATGTGCATGCAATAAAAATGTCACATAAAGACATAACCCTGGAGGAGGACATGGCAACCCACTCCAGACCATGGAAAATCCCATAGGCAGAGGCCCCTTGGGGGCTACAGTCCATAGGATCGCAGGGAGTCAGACACCACTGAAGCAACTTAGCACACGGCATAAAGATATAACCAGGGGGAGAGACCTTACCAAGAACCCGTTCGTGCTAGCGCCCTGATCCTGGACTTCCAAGCTTTACACTGTGAGATATGCTTCTGTTGTTTCAGTCACCCACTCCATTGCATTCCATTAGAGCACCTGAATGCAGATGACATTTTAAGAGGATCACAAAATAAAGAGTAGAGAAGGGAGCCAAGATACAAAAAGATTTTTGTATCTGGATGAATGAATGTCTGGTAGCCTTAAAGTGACACAAGTTTTAAATTCATCCTATTTTAAATTCTGCATATCATACAAAAGAGTGTTTAGATGTTTTCTCTGTGTTTCAGGTGGGCAAAGATTCTCTCATGGCTCAGGCAGGCCCTAGTACATGGTGGAAAGAAATTGGACTTTTGAGTCAGACCAATACCAGCATCCCAGCTCTGCTTCTTACTGACAATGAAAACGAGCAACTTTCTTAGTCTCCATAAGCCACAATTTCCTTACTTGAATATGGTACATATAGCTGTTTACAGCATTAATGAGATGGTATAGGTATAACATTCAGCAAAGTGTTCAATCATTGAAGTGGCAATAGTTAAGCCTGAAACAAACCCTAAATGATATTAAGATGAGAACAATGAGGCTTTTCTGCAGCAGAGAACCAGCCAGATGGCCTTTACCTAGTGGGCTGTGCAGGATGGAGTGTGAAGAGAAGCATTAGATAATAGTGCTGCCCTCAGAGGACTGATTGTCTAGCTGCTGCTGCTGCTAAGTCGCTTCAGTCGTGCCGACTCTGTGCGATCCCATAGACGGCAGCCCACCAGGCTCCCCCGTCCCTGGGATTCTCTAGGCAAGAACACTGGAGTGGGTTGCCATTGCCTTCTCCAATGCTTAAAAGTGAAAAGTGAAAGTGAAGTTGCTCAGTCGCACCCAACTCTTCACAACCCCATGGACTGCAGCCAACCAGGCTCCTCAGTCCATGGGAGTTTCCAGGCAAGAGTACTGGAGTGGGTCGCCAATGCCTTCTCCTGGAGGAGCCAAAGGGAACACACACACACACACACACACACAAAATGGCAACTACTCAATAGCAAAATAAAGTATCAAATTACAGATGATGACTGTGTATGTGAAAGTAGTTTAGAACAGAGGGTGGGTCTTGAAAGCCGGGATAATGGTTTCTAAAATATAGATCTGCAGTGGCACAAATGCTGTCAGCTTCATCCATTTTTCTATCTACAGCATGTAGACCAGCTTCTGGCTCTCAATGGGTGGTCAATAAATGTCTACTGAGTGAACAGATCAATGAACTGTTTGCATAATTAGTGGATAAAGCTCTGGCCTTGGAATACAAAGACTTGGTTGGGACCTGCTCAAAAACTCTGTGCCACTAGAGAACTCAGTTGCCTTATCTGTAAAATGGCTATCTAATCCCCATCCACTGCATGGATTTGTTACACAAATAAATACACATTTTCTGTGAAAGGCACTGATCAGCAGGCACTTTAAAATTGGCCATAAAAATGTAATTGTGCAAGGAGATCCAACCAGTCCATTCTGAAGGAGACCAGCCCTGGGATTTCTTTGGAAGGAATGATGCTGAAGCTGAAACTCCAGTACTTTGGCCACCTGATGCGAAGAGTTGACTCATTGGAAAAGACTCTGATGCTGGGAGGGATTGGGGGCAGGAGGAGAAGGGGATGACTGAGGATGAGATGGCTGGATGGCGTTACTGACTCCATGGGCGTGGGTCTGGGTGAACTCCGGGAGTTGGTGATGGACAGGGAGGCCTGGCGTGCTGCGATTCATGGGTTGCAAAGAGTCGGACACGACTGAGCGACTGAACTGAACTGAAAGGAGGAATTGGGGAACTTCCTAGGTGGCTCAGTGGTAAAAAAAACCTGCCTGTCAATACAGGAGATGCAGGTTCTATCCCTGGGTTGGGATAATGCCCTGGAGAAGAAATAGCAACCCACTCCAGTATTCTTGTCTGGGAAATCCCATGGACAGAGGAGCCTGGTGGGCTACAGTCCACGGGGCATCAAGGAGTCAGATACGACTTAGCGACTGCGCACACATGCAGGGAGGAACTGGAACCATAAGGATGGGGCACAAATTCAGGTAAGTGCAAAATAAGCAATTTTAATGCTGCATTTACCATGACGTCCTTTAATTTGGGCTCCAAGATCAGGAAGGGTGTCCATGGAATAACAGGATGGAAGGCTGTTTTTCTTTCCCTCCATGGTAACCAATGGCACATGCTTCATTGCTGTTAACAAGATCAATAAACTTGCCACATTCAGAAATCGACAATTAACCCCTTTTACAACACTTAAAGTCACAGGCCTCTCTATTTTATATAGCCAAGCAGGCTGCTGAGCACATGGTTTTTATTATTGCCCTCCCCCTCTAAAAAGAGAAAAAAAATCTACCACTAATAATTTAACACCTTATAGAACCTGTCCCTCTCTTAATGATTTTGCAGGGGAGTCCTGTGCATTGCAGCTGTCTTTGCAAGGGCCACCTCCAGGTCCATACTGCTTGGGGGAACTATATTATCTTTGGTCCAGCTTACCTTTCTAAATGTTTTATGGTTTACAGCTGTGGTGAAAAGCATTTTGGGGTCGGCAGAGATTTATTCCCCTTTTTAATGTTTTTACTAGGCTGAATAAACACATTCTCAAGGAATGAAACCTCTGACCATGTTGGGAATATGGAAACCTGGGCTCCACTCCGTAATGGCAGCTCTTTCGTGATGGACGCTTGCTTGTAACAGTGGGTGCCATTGTCGGCTTTGAATGAGACAGCAGTCAGGAGCCCTAAGTGGGTTCAGAGCACCCAGCCCACGAGCCTCCATGTTACCACCCTACCTGAAGTTGCCTTCCTTGCTGCAGCATCCCATTAACACCTGGACGAAAATGCTGTGTTTTAAGGGCTCTGGAGAGTCGGGGAAGTCAGGAACGCATAATCGATACTATTTCTTTGGTGCTTTAATATCCACCATGTGCTCATTTAAATACTTTTGGCAAAGGAGCCTAGATAAAGCGAGTCTTTTTCCCAGATTCAAATGAACCCTTAATTTTTATGAGGTTTGTAAAACTTCAGCAAAACAATTTCTTTAAAAGGGAAAAGAAAGTATTTCCTTAAGCTTGCTCATTCCGTTGATTTTGGCTGAGACAGCTCACAGAATGACTTGTATGCTATAAGAAATATTATTCATATAGTGATTTGGAGCTGGGTGGAATCAGAAAGTATTATAAATCTCTTCACATGACATTCCTGCAAACTCTGCCAGGCTGAGACTGAAATAGGCTTGGAAGCCAAGAGGCAGCACCTGCACAGCCCACTACACGGCAAAAGCTGGCCTATTACTTGACCTTCTCAAGGTGTCTCCAAGCGCAGCTTCAAAGTCAGACGAGTAAAGAGCTTTGTCTTGTTGCAAGGCTTTGGGGGTTAATTAGCAAGCATAAGTCATCCTTGCAGACATACCAGTTGGCAGCTTTGGAGAAACGGACATTCCTGGCTCATTTCTTCATATTGCAGTTAGTACTTTTCTCTTCATAAGAACCGTGTCAAGGCTTCTCCATGGACTGGCTCTCAGAGCCCATCTGGCTCATCATACTAACAAGAGTTGCTGCAGATGCTGATATTCAGATGATTTCAGGCTACTGTTCTGGGCTGTGCTCTAAATGTATGGTCATGTCCTAAGATATCACAAGTTTGCAGATGTTAGATGATTGACACAATTATTTTCAATAGGAAAATTACTTTCGGGCTTCTCAGGTGGCTTAGTGGTAAAGAATCTACCTGTGAATGCAGGAGACTCATGTTCGATCCCTGGTCCAGGAAGATCCCTGGAGAAGGAAATGGCAACCCCCTCCAGTATTCTTGCCTGGGAAATCCATGTACAGAGGAGCCTGGTGGACTACATACAGTCCATGGGGTTGCAGAATCGGACACAACTGAGTGACTGAGCACGCGTGCAGGTACTTTCATACTTAATAATAGTGACTTTTTCCCCTGCTTGCTCCTTGGAAGGAAATCTGTGACAAACCTCGACAGCATATTAGAAAGCAAAGACATCAGTTTACCAACAAAGGTCAGTATAGTCAAAGCTATAGTCCAGTAGTCATGTATAGATGTAAGAGTTAGACCATAATGAAGGCTGAGTGCTGAAGAATGGATGCTTTTAAGCTGTGGTGTTGGAGAAGACTCTTGAGGGTCCCTTGGACTGCAAGGAGATCCAACCAGTCCATCCTAAAGGAAATCAACCCTGAATATTCATTGGAAGCACCGATGCTGAAGCTCTAATATTTTGGTCACCTGATGTGAAGAGAAAAAGACCTTATGGTGGAAAAGATTGAAGGCAACAGAAGAAGAGGGCGTCAGAGGATGAGATGGTTAGATAGCATCACTGACTCAATGGACCTGAGTTTGAGCACACTCCAGGAGATAGTGAAGGACAAGGAAGCCTGGTGTGCTGCAGCCCATGGGGTTGCAAGGAGTAGGAATGACTAGGTGACTGGACAACAGGAATGTCAATAATAAAGGTTTCCTTTATAGTTCAGGGACCAGGATAAAGCTACAAAGCTCAAATACCATGTATATCCAGACTGATATAGAGCTTTTGCTCAGGAGACCAACATTTCTTGTTTGATCTTATCAGGTCTCACATAGAACATGGTGATTCTCTGTTATTCTCGTCATCTTTACCATCCATTGTAATGAAGAATAAATACAATACCATCCAAACACAGCAAATGTGTCCCTACACACTAGCTCCTTTCCTAAGCATGTAGATAATTACAGTAGAGGATCTCACAGTTTAAGATCCTTTCCCTGAACACTCAGGTTACCTCCTAGCTGGGAACGCTCAACTCTAAGAAATGTCAGTATTCATTTGTCCTTTTCTTGTCAGTTAGAGTCACAGTCCTTTGGTTCAGTATTTTTACAGACACCCAACTTCATGTATTTAAGGCAAGAATTTCCTTTGGGAATTTCCTGGCGCTCCAGTGGTTAGGACTCTGTGCTTTCACTGTCGAGAGCGCGGGTTCGATCCCTAGTTGGGGACCTAAGATCCCACAGACGGTATAGCACAGCCAGAAAGAAACAAAACAATTTCCTTCACCCTATCACCTTTCTTAAGGGATAAATTATTGAGCTTGCACATTAGCTATTCCTGACCTTCCCCTCATCATTAAATAGTTTCTCAACCTATCCTCTTAATTTCAAAGGTTTTCCTGGTCATTTTAGTTATTAGAAAACATGAGTAAGAAGTTCCTCATTCTCACCCATTATTCTCATCCTTCTCTGTGTCATTCCAACCATGTTATTGTTCTTCCCTCCAAGTTCCAGAGAAGAGGTTTCTCTCTCCCTGTTGACATCTAACCACCTGGCCTGAGTAGCTTTTCTCTTCCCACTACCTCTAGGATTTTAGCCCCACAATGGTTGTTTTTTCTC
This sequence comes from Aepyceros melampus, assembly GCA_006408695.1. Classification (NCBI taxonomy): domain Eukaryota; kingdom Metazoa; phylum Chordata; class Mammalia; order Artiodactyla; family Bovidae; genus Aepyceros; species Aepyceros melampus. Next base: position 449,768 of record SJXQ01003685.1, on the reverse strand, counting down.
CTTAGCATCTTCAAAGATCTCTTCCAGAAATGGTCATCTTACTTCTCTCTTAGCCCAATTTCTCTCCTTTCATTCACAAACATTTTAAATCATTACCTCCAGCAGCTTTTCTTTCTCTTCCTTCCTTCCTTCTTTCCATCTTTCTTGTTTTGTTTCCTTCCTTCCATCTGGGTTTCTTTTTATTTTGACCATATCACAAAGCTTGGGGGATCTCAGTTCCTCCACCAGGGATTGAACCTAGGCCATGGCAGTGAAAGCTCAGAATCCTAACCACTAGACCATCAGGCACTCCCAGTGTTTATTGTTGATTACTGTACATAAGGCACCAGTCTTTCCCTGAAGCAATCTCTCAATGTCAACCATAATTTCAGTTTCTAAATGCAAGATCTTAGACCCCATTCAGATTTTCCTTTGAAAAATTTGATCTGTTTATCACCGCTCCCCAAAAGCTCTCTCTGTCCTCATGGTTTCTACAATCTTGTGCTTACCTGGTTTCCCTTCTAAATCTCCAATAACTTTCCTCCTCCCATAATGAATTTCCTTTCTCCTATACCCACTTTAATGATGAGCGTCACTTAGGGCTCAAACCTTGGTCCTCCACTCCTCCCTCTGATTGAGATGTTGGGAAGGCCCTTGGCATTCAGTTCTCTCTCAATCCCGGTTGTCTTTAAGGCTCATCCTGTTCTCCCTTCAACATATTTGCATTTGGATATACGACCACCACCTGGGTCAGTTCCAGTCTTCAAGAAGCAAATGCTAAGATGGAGTTAAAAGAACAAGAGATTTATTAGGGGCTGATGTTTGTGGATGAAAAGTGGGGGAAGAGTAAAACATAATCCTAGAATCTGAGAAACGAGAAGGGCAAGGAAGGAGGACTGGGAAGGAAGAGAACCAGATGGAGGTGCAGCTGAGTATGAGCCAGCCCAGTGGAGCGCCCCAGGGCACTGACTACCCATCAGAGGGGCCAATGTGGGACAGAAAGGCTCAGCTCTTTTATCCCTTTGGAGATTATTAGTCACTGGTTGATTCTGAGCTGCCCGAGGAGAGTGTGACCTGCTTGCCTGCTGTGGCTGATCCCCAAGGTGTTGCAGCTGGAGGCTGTCAGCTAAGTGCCTTTCTTACAGCAGGCTCCCTCTCAAAAGGAAATCTCAGACATAATCCATGCAAAACTAAGCTTTTCCTTCCTTCTCTCTCACAATATATGCTTCCGTTTTAAAGGATCCTATCTCTGCTTTGGTATTAGCCTTCTTTCATCTTCCAAACTAGATAACGTCAAGTGATCTTTGGCTTTTCCAATACCCTTATCGCTTATATGCAATTTGGAATATACTTCTTTTAAAATTCTTCTCAGCTCTATCAGTCCATCTTTCTTTTCAATGCCACTATTTTAATCCATAAAAATTATTATTGTATACTGATTAAAGTTGCTTATTTTTTCCCCTGGCTCATCTTTCTCACTACTCCCTAAATGTTGCGATTTCCCAGGATTCAGTCTTTAACTTTTGTCTCCTCTCACACAACAGGCTCATCCTAGATGATTTTATCCGTTGATCAATCTCTATTGCAATGCCCGTGACTCCAAAATTTTTATCTCCAGCCCCAGTTTTGTCCAGAACTAAATCAATGTTTCTCAGACTCAATTGTTATATGCTCTGCTTTCAAAAGGAAAGAAAAAAAAATGCATACCCTAGCATTATTCTATTAAATGTTGTATATGTACTAACAAAAAACGAAGTATAAACTTTTGGTAATAGCTTGGTTTCCTTCCAGACTTTTTTCTTTACATATTTTATATAGTTGAGATCTATGTGTGTTTATGTGAATGCTGTATCTTGTTTCTGCTTCTTGACATTAGAGCACAAGCATTTTCTTAGTCAATAAAACTCCTCACACACATTATTTTTTTCATTGGCACGTTTCATTCTGTAGATGTGTTGCAATGAATCTATCATGATGATGTCTAATGTTAAACAATAAAGCCATAAATCACTCTGTATGTAAAGTCTCATCCAAATTAAAGAGTATTTTCTCAGAATGGACTTCCAGAAATGAGAAGGTAGAGATCTTCATTTCAGTGATGAGAAAATGTAGGTTCTAGGAATCTGAATGATTTCCCCAAGGCCATCCAGCCCGTAAAATGTAAGGGGTGAAAACCAAAATATCAGCCCTGATTTATTTCTGTTGGGTTCAGGCTACCACCATAGGGTCATGAAAGGATGCTGTCCTAGGATTCTTTAGGGGGTAGGAGGCCTGGAATCTACAAAGGGATAACTTATCATCTAATACCCTGAAAACTGTGGCGTGATTTGGGATTCAGATGTGCAGGTATAGGTAGCATGAGTTGTATGGGGCCTATCTGATAATTAGAAGATTAGGAGTGACCTACTCAAGTACTATATTCTTAGTGTGCACTTGTGCTGAAGTCACATTTGCATCAGTATTACTATCCTGGTCTTGTCTGGGCTTAGAAAATCAGCAGGGTCCTTCATGGCTAAGCTCTAACACCCAGTCTTTTAAAAAGGATATGAGCCCTCAGTTAAAGTTAAATGGTGCCATGCAGCTGTATCTGTAGCTTGTCCTCCATCCACACCCTTGGCACAGAGCTGTTGTGGTGAGGAGATATCCAGTTCTGGTGCCCTGAACATTATGGCATCACTGCCTTTATTCAGGGAGAGATCTGTTTCTTGTTTGGACCCCCATAAGAAATGACTTTTCTAGCCAAAGAGAGCTAAAAATGTCCCCCTTATGGCTACAACATGAAGAAAGGAATGGGTGGAGTGTGCAGTTCACAGAAACAGAGCACTCAGCCATGCAACAATTCTTATATTAGAAAATAAAAGCAGGCATCTAGGGTTTTTACAGAATGTGATGATAGCAAGTGATTTAGAAGAAAGATTTAAAAATAGACCAGGTTTTCTCAGCCTCAGCACTACTGACATTTTGAGCTGGATAATTCTTTATTGTGGGGGCTGTTCTGTGCATTGTGGTGGTTTAGCACCATTCCTGCACTCTACCCACCAGATGCCATGGGCATCCCTCTTCAGGCATGACAATCAAAACGGCCTCCGGACAATGTCAATGTCTTCTGAAGGTCAAAATCAGCCCTATTAAGAATCACTGAAATAGACTGGTGGTTTCCAAAAAAGAAAGCAGCTGATCCTGATGGGGGTGGGGGCCGGTGGGAAGTGCAAATGAAAAGACAGTTCTTTGACATGGAAGATGTACAAAGCATCTTTTGAGAACAGGACTTCAAATCAGATAAAAACAGGTCCTCCTTTAGTCACCCCAGCTAAGGGTCTTCTCTAGAGCGTGGTTTCTGTTAGTCTTGACAAAAATTCTGAGTTTAACAAAAATTCCAAGATTGTTTCTACAATGACTGAACTCTGTAAACCCTATTGAACATCACAATCAAGGTTTTCATGCTCAAAAAGCAGGACAACCTGCAAGAATGTTGAAACTGGCTATGTTCTATTTTAATATTTTACTTGTTACAGAACCATAAATGTTAGTATTGAATGGATCTAAGAAGCTGTTTAATTAAGCTTACCAAATTTCCTGTAAAAGATCCTTGACAGATGATTAGAATCTTTCACAAGGTAGATTATTCTGTCATTGGAGAACACTGCTTACTTATCAGTTTTTATGTTGGAGCTACAATCTGCCTCTCAGTAATGACCATTTCTTGGCATAAATCCACTCCCTCATTTAGACATCTGAAAGTAGATGCTGAAGTCACCTATGAAGCCTTTTCTACAGTATCTCTTCTCCACTCAACCATCCCAATACATTCAACAGTTTTCCACATGCCATCAGCCATCTCCCCACCAGTCACTCTCTTCTTCCTCCTTTGAACACTGATTGCTTCTTCAAGATCCAGAGGGCTCTCATTAGCATCTCGTAGTTGCATTTAACAATGATGCTGAACCCTCACTCCTGTCATCAAGGCCCTAAAGTACTCCTTTACCTCTCATCCCCCCTCAGAAGACTTCTCTCTAACCTCACAGACAGAGCAGGCAGCAGATACATACAACTCTCAAGATCATGTCTTCTCCTTCTCCCTCCTCTTATCTGGGTCCTCCCTCCCAGACTTATTCTTACAAACGTACCTACGTCTTTAGGTCTCTTCTTGTCTTTCCTCTAATCTGAGGAGGATGAAGACCTGTCTCCACTCATCATTCTTCCCATTCTGTGTTTTTTCATTTTTCCCTCTCATTCTCCCCTTCTCACAGCCTACCTATGGGAGTAGACTCTCCATCTCAAAACCAACCAACAACGGCAGCCATTCCTCCCTCTGACTAGAGCACCAAAGAACTGAGTCTCCTTCCTCCACATCTTAGTTCTGCTAAGACATATCCATATCTGAAGACTTATCTCATTTATTTCTTACTTCACTACAATCAACATCCTTACATCAGAATACTCCCCATATACTCCCTTTGCTCCACACATACTGGGGATCTGAAGGTCTCCAGACAGACCAATTTGTTTTCTGTGCCTGGAACAATCTCTTCCCTTGTCCAGTCAAAATTTTTTAAGGCCTTCAGAGGTCATCTCCTTTGCATGACCTTCCCTAAAGAGGGAGAAAGATCATCAGACCATCAGATAATCAGTTTAAAGAATTAAATAAAATAATATATACCAAGTGTTTGGTGTAGTGATGGACACAGGACAAATGCTTGATAAATGCAGTTATTATTATTCTTAGCCTCTTAGGCACACTCCATTTCCTTTTCTCAGGGGGTCCCTTACCATCTCTAGAACATTTCCTTGTGTTTGTCTAAGCCGATGACAATTTCTCCACCAGTTCACAAATATAAGGGCAGGGACACCATTTTTTTCACCTCTATGCCCCAAACACTGAGCATAATGCCTAGTACTTAGTAGGAATTCAATTAATATTTGATGAATGAGTAAATGACAATTCACTTGCATGAGTACAAGGAAATTATTATGTTTTACAACTAACAAGGGTATACCAGTTCTGTGCTGATGGTTCTGGCCTTTTCAACAGTGATATTACACTTCAAACCTCCAGTTTACATCCATGAAATCTGGAATGGATTTGAACACCAAAAAGAGAGTCAGCATTCCCTGAGACTGGTTCCTCAGTGGGGAGAACCACCATCGTATCCTGGAGGCTGAATGAACTTCTGGTCCTGGCTGGTGCTGCCTGTCCTTGGTGGATCAGGTTAGCCATAATAGCCAGCCTCTCTAGGTTCAACTGTGGGCCAGCCGCTGAAGGTGGAACAAAAGCAGTATTGATGCCACCACTCAAAACAGGCCCCTGGGCAAGGATCAGAGGACTTGCCTGTCAGCTTCTCTCTTCCCAGACACAGCATTCAGCTCCACCTCTGCCTTCAGGAACTGGGGTAATGTCAGCCACCAACACACAGGGAGAGCGGTATGTTATGTTATGCCAGGTGTGAAAGCGCTCAAAGGAATGCTGCCTGGTAGCTACCAAGTGGAGATGAATTTTAGTGGATGTTTCATTCTCATCATGGTGTTGCTAATTGTTTTATTTAAGTAGCCAACACCAGTCAGAGCGGAAGGCTATTTGCTAACTTTTTCACCACTGTAAGAATCCTTAAATTTTATATCCACCTTCCCCCTAAGACCTAAGCTTTAAATATTTTTATCAAATATACAAATTTACAGTTTTTACAGGGAAAATGTTTACATATTGAACCCTTACAGTGTGCCAGGCACTTTGTTGCTGTACTACTCTTTGTGTATTGATTTTTATTGCTTATAGCAACACTATGGGGACAGTCTATTATTTTTTTTTATAAAGGAGAAAAATGAGGCTCAGGTAGTTTAAGTAACTTGTTCAGGACCACACACCTTATAAAAGATCTTATTCGTAGTCAATCAGTTTGTCCAAAGTCACACAGCTTTTTAAATAATCTCAATTAACTAACAGTTAATTAGGTAAAAGTAACTGCCCCCCTTATTTTTACTAAAATAAGCATCTTTGTAAACTTAATAACCAAATTTATTAAAATATAACAAATACAGTAAATATATTAAAACACCACTGTCAATTAAATCCTCTAATTAGCATAATAAGAATGCAAATATTTTCATTTAGTTGATACAATTTGAAACAAATTTCTGGCATTAGTGATCCTGTATTGTTGAAAAATAAAATGATAATAACAATAATAATAATATGCAGTTATCAATAGGACTTTTGAAATTTCATAAATAGTTCTTAGACTTTTACTATTTATCCCAAGTGTCTGTGGGCTCTGAGACTTCCAGGATGCTGTCACTGCTCTAGAGAATTGTTCTCTGTTGCTTATCCTTTGAAAACTGTTTCTAAATGTACTGCATACATGCCGAATGCCATTTTTCTTCTTGGTGGACTTTTCTAAACTCGGGCAAAATTCTGTCCATTGTGAAGGCACGCAAAGGTCTTTCCTTTGACCTAAATGCTTATCTGGAGAAAACACAATTTTAGGATTTCCTCAAGCTATTTGCATGATCCCTGAAGGTACAGATCATAAAGATTTCAAAGGAATTTTAGGACTTGGGGAAGAAATGCAAAGCTCACCTTTGCCCTTAGTTTTTGTGTCCATCAGCCCAGGGATCTGTGAGCAGGGCTTACTGGTGACTCCAGGTGTAAGCAGAAGGGTCTGATTTCAAAGTACTTTAGGAAATTCTTACTGGGACCCAAATAAGGGGTTAATTAAGGCTTTGATTTGCGACAGACAGACAGACTCAAATTGTTCTGCCGGAGAGTCCATCTGCCTCTGAGAAACAAGACTCAGAGAGACCAGGGTAACAACTTCCAGCTAAAAGATGCCAGTATTCCTCTTGCTCTGCCAGCAAGAAGGACAGAGAAACTGAGCTGACACTCAGATCCAAAATAAAATCTGCTTAAAGATGAGGCATGGAATATCACACCAGAGGGAATTCACTGATGGAAAAATAAGGACAATCATAGCTTCTGGTGGCAGCCCATCAAGCCAGCATAATCCACCATTTATAAAAGGTCTTTGCTAACTTGGGTGTGATTTACCACTTTCTGAAAAGGTGTAGACAGAATCATAGGCTGAGCTTAAAGAAACAGTGGATCAGTAGATTGAGACCTAAACCTTTACAAAGAGCCACAAGTGTTCAGGAAGTGCAACATTATTATTATGTGAAGCGCAGCATTATTTTAGAAATGACTGATTTTAGTCAGGAGAACATATACATTAGTGATGAGAGACAGGGAGAAAAAATCACTATTCGGAAAATATTTAAGGTACAATGTTAACTGTTTAAAAAATGAAAGCAATTGTACATACATGGCTATTGCAATCACATGCAATGGCATGGCTATTGCAATTGTGAAAGATAAATGGGGAAAATGATTCAAAGGCATTGATATCATTTACTGAGTGTGTATTATATGCCAGGTGTGCAATAAAGCATCTATAATCTCATTTCATCCTTACCAAAAATTTCTATGAGGAAACTTCTATCAAGATACATCTTGATAGGATGAGAAAACAGGCTGAGAGAAGTTAAAGTAACTTGCTTAAGATTGTACTGTGGTTAACTGTCAGAAGCAGATAATCTTAACCCCTATTAGGAAGTTATGACTTATTGCAGGAATGCATATATTGCTTATATGATACTTTATACCTGCCTAAACTGGAAGCCCAAACAAGTGTGGATTTTCCCTACAACAGAACTATCTGGGTAAGTTCAGACTTTCCATCCTGCAATTCCAAGTCCTCTGGTATCTGCCCTGACTACATGTTAGAATTCACTTTTCTTTTCTTGCCTGCAAAGGATCTTCCTTTTGAGTTCTCCCAGGGCCTCCTGCAGAGCACCGCATTCTCTGGGTCTCAACTAATCCTCTCTATCCTTTAGGACCCAGCTCAAGTTCAACCTCTGCCAGGAAGCCCAGATACCCACACCATTTTCTGCCTCTCGACTTCCCACAGAACATATTTTCTGTAATTTAATTATGCTGCATAGTGTTCAATCCTTTAGTTGATATACTTAAGACTTGACTCTGAAGTTGGTGGTTCCTAAGAGTAAGATAACTTTATATATGCTTCTTTGCTATCCTTTCAGAATGCCTAGTATAATAAAAGCTCCTTTAATATTTGTATTACTTAGAATTCTTAGCTGCAAATAACAGAAAACTCCACCTGGAGAAGCTAAAAGCAAAAAAAGTTAGGGTAGAGGGAAGAGGTGTTTATGGGCTCATGTAACTGACAAGTCCTGTGGCTTGGTGCATGGTTGAATTCTCCAATACACCAACTTAGCTGGCTTGGGCATGTGGTCATTTCAGCTTGGGAATTGGACCAGCTCCATCCAGACTGAGAGTGGACATTAAACAGTTTTCCCCAAAGGAATAGCAAGCTGCTCTTGTCAGAAAGGATGAATGGATACTGGGCAAGCAAGAACAACAAATGTCCCTTACCTTATTGTATCAAATTCCTCAGTCCTTTAATACCAATAATAATAACGGTTCTTCTCTGGTCAGGCACCAGACTGTAACCCCATTAGGACTGCCAGGCAGTGACAGAGCTCTTATTAACCTGATCTCAACTGAAGTGAGCCAGGCCTAGGGGCAGAGCTACAAAGGAGAGCTTACAAATCTCTGACACAGCATTTAATACCACAGGGGATTTTTTTCCTTTCCCACAAATTGTGTTAACCCTTCGGGAACAGGGGGGAAACCCCGTGTAGAGCTCATTAGTGGCTTTCCTTTAGAGCTCTTCAAAGAGGCCCTGTCATTTGCCAACGTGATTTTTCTTAATATTGTGCAGACGGCAGGCTAATCCATCTTCAAATGATCTAATTGACTCTAACTTTCTCTTAAGAAAGGCTGTGTGGAGTTGCAAAGTCTTAATTGTGGGGTGTATGTTGAATGTCTCCAAGATTACAGAGCCAAGCGCTCAAACCAAAGCTGGGGAATTTCCAGTGGAAACTTTCAGGGGAAGAAAATGAAAGGTGCAGAGTGGCAAACTGGGGAGCTTCATCACGTCCACTTCTGGGCCCTGAGTGTTCTTAAAACTGAAGAGATTCTCAACTTACTGCCTAAGAATTTCCACTCACGGAGGTTCCCCTTGTGACATCAAAGCCTCCTGCTTTCATTTATGATGGAGGAAATGGGGAAAATAAAGGGGCAGGCAGAGGAGTAGCTGGCATATTCCGGTTGGCTGCACAAGTATAAGGACCCCAAGTGGCCAATATTTTCTTAGAGGTTGCCCTGGCCTTCCACTTTCTTAGCCCAGCAATCTTTACACATTTTGCAGTGGGCTTAATGAAATAAAACAGATTTACAGAGAGGAGGTGAGCTAAACAGAGTGGGGGAAGGGAGGGAGGAGGAGGCTGGAGCTGGAGCCAGGAGTTGCACGCTTCCTGTGGTGGTGGGAGGTGGACACACAGAGCAGGTGAGTTTAGCGCAGAGGCTCTTTTTAATTGAGCATTCCTTTAAACTTTGTGGACCTTATTCATCCACAAATGAATAAGTAGTTGTTTATTCATCACAACTACTCTGTGGGGGTTCAATTGTTTTCTGAATTTAATCAGAGAGAACTGTGGCTCCCAGTTGAGTTCTTGGCTGCAGCTGGGGCCTGGCAGAGCTGGGACCCAGACTTCTGACTCCAAGGTGGACACCATTTACTGAGATCCCCCATCAAACATGCCAGGAGGGTTATTGCTGGGGGATAGATCAGAGTCACATGCAGGTTGCCCCTCCTATCCCTTAAGGTTCCTGGCATGTATAGGTATAGATATTCTAGCTCTCCCATTCTCTGGCAGGCCTGGGGGAACTATCATTTTTACTAGGATGAAGTAATATATTAACAGTAAAATGGTTTCTGTCAACATCAGCCCCTCAGGCCTTTGTTCTGCCCTCCCCCCAAAATATATTTATATTGGCCCCAGCGTGCAATAGCCCACTTTCCATTTGCATTTGCAATCCCTTCTGTCTCATCTGGTAGACAATCTGCAGGAAATCAGGCTGTAAAGGAACTGGCGGTAAACCTAAGGCACTTTATTAATTCCACTTTCATGTCCCCTGGGATGCTGAGAATAGGGGAGCAGTCAGGCTCCTGAACTGGAGCCCCTCTTCTCCAGAGATGTATCCATATTCCCCCACTTAATCCAGGGCCCCAAAAGGAGTCTCCCTGGGCCATCTATCTTTAACGACCCTAAAGAAGAAGCCACAGAAAGCAGACCTCTAATAACTGGCATAATAGCAAACTTCCACTGAGGGCTTGTTACATGCCAGGCACTGTGCGAAATGAGTCACACACATTATCACACTTAACCTGCACAATCCTTTGAGTAGATGCTGTTATGATTGCCGTTTTTACAGAAGAGAAAACCGCACAGGTTATTCTGCAGCCCCAGAAGCTTTTATACTCTGAGCCAGGCCACATTGGAGTGTCCATGACTCATTCATTTACTGTTCAGATATTAATCAAATGCCCTCTCTGTGCCAGGGGTAGAGAACACAAAGATGATTTTCCCATGAAAATAAGAGACATATCCATGTCCCTCTCCCTGTAGTCCCCACTCATCCCTGATGATGGAAAAATCTGGGTGAAGATGAGACCAATAATATGCTTTATCAAAGCCCAAGGTTTATGAGGACGTGCACAGCAGCTGGTGAAGGTGGGATGGAAGAGGGGGCATGAGTTGAATACAGCTCTGTCCTTATGCATTGTTTGGTATTTTGCATGTATTTTCTCATTTGATTTCATATGTTCTGTTTACTTCTATTTATTGAACTTAAGCTATTACACTTGCCTCCTCTCCAGGCCATCTCAGATCTTAATTCTTTGCAATTTACCTATCCCATTTTAGACTAAGTCACCAAACCACCTATTTTTTTCCCACTGGGACTAATACAACAGCCTCCTTACTAGCCTTCTGGCTTCTGTTCATGCAGCCACCATACAGCTGCCAGGGTACTCGTCTGTACGTTAGAAAAGGACATTGCTTCAGCTAAAGCCTCCCACAGCTTCAACCACTCTTGGCTTTAGATGTCCACATCACACCTGCTTATCTTTCCAACCTCATGCCACTCCTTCCAACCCTGCTCACCCAATTTCAGCCACCTTGGCCTACTTTCCATTCTGTTATTGTGCCAAACCCTCTCCCACTTCAGGGACTTTGCTCGAGTTGTTCTTTTGCTTAGAACAGTCTCTCTTCTCCCAGCTCTTCAAAAGGCTGGCTCGTTTCCTTCCTTCACATGTAAGTTCAAATGTCAACGCCTTGGGGAAAAAGTTTTGCTCACCAAGCTATGAAAGCACCCCCTTTCCACCCCCACCCCCAAATTACACATTACCCAATATTCTTCCTATTTGTCTCTATATTTGTTGTCTGTGTTTGTTGTTTAATGTCCTGATTCCCACTAGAATCAAGGTCCATAAGGACAAAGAATTTGCCTGGTGCTATCTGTCAATGCATTCCCAAAGCCTTGGCCTGGCACACAGTAGTTGCCCCATTAATATTTGCTAAATTAGCAATATTAGCAAAGTAACCTTCCCAAAGACTCTGAGGGGGACACCTCCGACATTTTTATTTTGTAGTTTAAGAAACCAGCCTGGGATCCAAACCCAGGTCTGTACAGCTCCTATGCCAGGCCTCTTGTTTTATGCCAGGTATTCTTCTAAGTCCATCAAAATACAAGGAAAATGCAGGCTACAGCATGGAGGAACCTTGAAACATGCTTCAGTGAAAGAAGCCAGACACAAAAGACTATATCCTGCATGATTCCATTTATATAAAATGTCCAAAAGAGGCAAACTCAGGGAGACAGAAAGCAGATTAGTGGCTGTCAGAGGCTGAGGGCGGGGCTTGGGGGATGGGGAGTGACTGCTTAATGGGTGCAGAGTTTCCCTTTGGGATGATGAAAATGTTTTGCAATTAGATAGGAGTGATGATTGTACAACAATTGTAGCAGCGACTGTCCTAAGTGCCACTGAACTGTCCACTTAAAAATACGTGTTAAATTTTATGTTACGTATATTTTGCCATTATCATCATTGTCATCGTCGTCATCATCATAAAAGCAAGGAAGATTCCCCAGAAGAGCCAGGTACCCATAGCCATTAGAAAGCTGAGCCAGGGACCCACTCACAGCCACGGTCCCCTCGCCCCTTGCTGGCTGCAGATGTGGGAGCAGCCTCCTCCCACTGTCCTGACCCTCTGCAGGATCTGCCTGCCAGCCTCGTGGACTGCTTCACAATTAACCCTAATCTAAAAGAATAACATTTTACTTTGCAACTTCACAGTGTTTCTCTTTGTAATTCACCCTCTCTCTTTAATCAGGATGATCACCCAAACAGTCATTTGTGTGTGTGTGTGTGTGTGTGTATATATATATATATATTTTTTTTTTACTCCAGGAGGAAACATAGCCTGTTGAACGTGGCTTCGAAATCCTGTCCAACTGCCACTCCCAGTTTTTAAATTTCTGTTTTTAGCCCAACACAGAAAACTGATTCAAATACTATTCTGCAGAAGGAGTGAGTTCTGTAGTATTTTTTTTACCAAAGAAAGTCTCTCTCAAACAAAAAGGAGAGGGGATGTAGTGAGGATTGGGGTGGAGCACTGTGCTGGAAGATGCCTCGCATACCTGCCCAACACCAAAGCTAGAACATCATCCAGTCCCCAAGTTCAACAGAATGCTTCTCATTTTGTCCCCAAGTATCAAATCTCCCTGTGCTCTAGTCATTACAGTGTTTATCAGGGTTACAAATCTTGACTTATTTTTCCTGAATTCAATGAAATAGGCTGGACAACACTAGTGAGATGGTGCTTTCAGGACTGTTTGGCATGAGGCCATGATGTGATTGTGGGCCAGAGTGGACTCACTGAGGGGCTGTGGCTGCCTGGGTTCAGGTCACTGGTAAATGAATGAGCAGGTGGCACATCATCCAATTAGCGCTTCAATAAAGGCCTACTAAGTGCCAGATACTGCGCTAAATGCATTATTTCATTTCAATGGAACAATTACTCAGCCCCTACTGTGCACTGGGACTAACGCGTGAACAGGTGAGCAAGATTGCTGCTGCCACTGAGTTGATGATCTAATAGATTCTAGAACTGTGCTGTTGAGTATGGTGGCCACAAAACACATACGTCCATTGAACATTTGGCGGCTAATTCATTGAGAAACTGAAATTTTTTTTTTCAATTTTAGTTCATTTAAATTAAAAACTGAAGTAGTGTAAAATACTTTTCTGCTAAAAACAACTTTATTGTTCTGGTAGGACTTACTTTAATTGCTGTATCACCTAAGATTTTATTATACTTCACATATCAAGCAAGCACATTGCTTCCAACTTTACATGTTAACACATCACCAATCTATAAGGCATAAATAGACTGATTAAATCCAGTGATTCTTTTCTGTACATCAGGTAACATTGTTTTGTGCTTATTTGAGTATTTTATGCATACAGCATGAATTAAGGTGAAACCTATGTAAATCATATTTGGTAATTAAACTGAAATACTATTACAGAGTTAGTTAACTTTTATAGCTAAAAATAACTATGGATGAACTTTGAAATTTAAAATGATGGCACACTCAGTTCAGTTCAGTTGCTCAGTCGTGTCTGACTTTGCAATCCCATGGAATGCAGCACGCCAGGCCTCCCTGTCCATCACCATTTCCCGGAGCTTGCTCAAACTCATATCCATAGAGTTTGTGATGCCATCCAACCATCTCATTCTCCATCATCCCCTTCTCCTCCTGCCTCAATCTTTCTCACCATCAGAGTCTTTTCAAATGAGTCAGTTCTTCGCATCATTTGGCCAAAGTTTTGGAGCTTCAGCTTCAGCATCAGTCCTTCCAATTAATATTCAGGACTGATTTCCTTTAGGAGTGACTGGTTAGATCTCCTTGCAGTCCAAGGGACTCTCAAGAATCTTCTCCAACACCAGTTTAAGAGCATCAATTCTTTGCTGCTCAGCTTTCTTTATGGTCCAACTCACATCCATACATGACTACTAGAAAAACCATAGCTCTGACTAGATGGACCAAATGGCATACTGCTGCTGCTGCTGCTGCTAAGTCGCTTCAGTCATGTCTGACTCTGTGCAACCCCATAGAGACTCTGGGCAACCCCTGGCAGCCCACCAGACTCCTCTGTCCCTGGGATTCTCCAGGCAAGAATACTGGAGTGGGTTGCCATTTCCTTCTCCAAAATGGCATACTGCTGATGGAGAATTTAGAAGCAATTTAGAAGAGACTACTAAGATCAGAACAGTGATAGGAAAATGAGACTAGAATAAAGTATGCTGCAAATTTCATGATGAATGTCAATTGGGCAGAGTCAAACAAAAAGTTGTTTGTTTATTGTGCTGAGTTAAAGATAATAAAGTAGACAATTCTGATGATGCATTTTCAGCAAATACACAGTGATTTTGATTTAAAAATTGGTCCCTATCAACAGTCAAAAAAGTATCAATGAAATGGGTCATCTGAAATCAGAGTTAAATGCTGTACAAATAAAGTTTTTTTTTTTTTTAACACTTTAACCAAATCTGAGTGTATTTCTTAGACCCAGTGTAAAACTGCTTTGTATTGTTTTAGTTATAGATAGATTGTAGAATCAGAGAAGGCTATGGCATCCCACTCCAGTACTCTTGCCTGGAAAATCCCACGGACAGAGGAGCCTGGTAGGCTGCAGTCCATGGGGTCGCTAGGAGTCGGACACTACTGAGCGACTTCACTTTCACTTTTCACTTTCATGAATTGGAGAAGGAACTGGCAACCCATCCAGTATTCTTGCCTGGAGAATGCCTAGGGATGGAGGAGCCTGGTGGGCTGCCATCTATAGGGTCCCACAGAGTTGGACACGACTGAAGTGACTTAGCAGCAGCAGCAGCAGACTGTAGAATGTAAAACTTCTTTAACAAAGTCAAAGACCAACTGATTCATAATTTGAAAAATTGTGGGAACTTATCTTTTGTTTTAGATGAAATGAAAGTTACACAAGAAATTGGCCAATTAATATTTTGGGTGTATTTTACTTTAAATGACTTCCAAATTCACAAATGTCAATTCGTACAGCATAAAATGGAACTCTTGGAGTAGATTTTAATCTTTTACATTCGTCAAATAATTTCACCAAGGTATGAAAAAAATAGTTTCTATCACAATGAATGGTATTCCAACTGCTAGGTCAAAAATCTAGACAGTGGAATCTTAAAACAAGACTGATAGATTCTTTATTGCTTAGTTGTGTATAATACATGTTGAAAATATCTGTGTTCAGTTTTATTAAGCAGACACTATGAAAGCATCATGCATACAGTTATTAAAATTGTTTCACATATACACGCAAATGGAATCATTGCCAGTTTACAAAAATGGTGAAAGAAATCAAAGGCAATCAATGTCATGATCTTGTGTTCATTGCCAGTGCTTGTTGACAGAATTATGGAAGGGTTTTACAAAGATATACTTTGTTGTTGACTCTGACTACACACTTTCTAGAAATAGAATGAATGCTTGCCAAATACTCAATAATGAAAAACAAAAAGAAAAAATGGCAGAATGATTTATATTTTTCACTGATGTCTCAATGGATGTGAACATGTTAAACTTGCAGCTGAAAGGAAAAGCTTACTGTAACCTAACTAGTCCAGTAGATGCCGATTGGATTCCTGGTTCGGGAAGATTCCCTGGGGTAGGAAATGGCAAACCACTCCAATATTCTTGCTTAGAAAATTCCACGGACAGAGAAGCCTAGCAGGCTATAGTCCATGGGGTTGCAAAGAGTTGGACAAGACCGAAGACTATGTGCAACCTAGCTGGTCAGGTATGAGAATGCATGTTGTGAATGAGACTTCATAATACAAATCAACTACCATGATTTTTATACATTTAACATGAATTGATATGCAGAAGATTTTAATTATAATTAACAGAGTTTTATAAATTTACTGTAAAAAATAGAAGAAAAATTCAAAGAATGCTTTGTTGGTATCTATAAATTTAGTGTTGCATAAATATACCTTTGAATTCAATATTAATGATACCAAGCTGATATAAGATTTAATGAATTTACTTAATGTGGATAGATATAGTTTAGAAACAGATATGTTTATGTTTCAAAATCAAATCATTTCTTCTAAAAATGATTAGCCAGTTTTGTAATATGGATGTGAATATTAAAGAAAAGTGATTTTGGGGGTTATTGGATTTAATTTGGTTATTGGTTATTAAATTTGGTTATTGAAAAAATTTGAGAGTATTGGGAACACCTTGGGGATGTGACTCTATGTTTTCAATTGTCAATTTTAAAATACAGATCAAGTATTTCTGACGGAAACTTACTATCTAAATTAAGATGTGTTATAAATATGTTATACATTAGATTTTGAAAATTTAGAAAAAAGAATGCAAAATATCTCAATGATTTTTATACTGATCCCATATTGAAATTATAATATTTTAGATGTGTTAGACAAATATATATTAAAATTAATTTCACTTATTTCTTCAACATTTTTAATGTGGGTTCAGTTCAGTTCAGTCACTTAGTCATGTCTGACTCTTTGTGACCCCATGAACGCCCCATGAGGCCAGGCACGCCAGGCCTCCCTGTCCATCACCACTCCCGGAGTCCACCCAAACCCACGTCCATTGAGTAGGTGATGCCACCCAACCATCTCATCCTTTGTTGCCCCCTTCTCCTGCCCTCAATCTTTCCCAGCATCAGAGTCTTTTCAAATGAATTAGGTCTTCGCATCAGGTGGCCAAAGTATTGGAGTTTCAGCTTCAGCATCAGTCCTTCCAATGAACACCCAGGACTGATTCCTTTAGGATGGACTGGTTGGATCTCCTTGGGACTCTCAAGAGTCTTCTCCAACACCACAGTTCAAAAGCATCAATTCTTTGGCACTCAGCTTTCTTTATAGTTCAAC
This sequence comes from Aepyceros melampus, assembly GCA_006408695.1. Lineage (NCBI taxonomy): Eukaryota > Metazoa > Chordata > Mammalia > Artiodactyla > Bovidae > Aepyceros > Aepyceros melampus. Next base: position 432,869 of record SJXQ01003685.1, on the reverse strand, counting down.
TCTCATATCCATACATGACCACTGGAAAAGCCATAGCCTTGACTAGATGGACCTTTGTTGACAAATTAATGTCTCTGCTTTTTAACATGCTATCTAGGTTGGTCATAATGTTTCTTCCAAGGAGTAAGCGTCTTTTAATTTCATGGTTGCAGTCTCCATATGCAGTGATCTTGGAGCTCAGAAAAATAAAGTCAGCCATTGCTCCCACTGTTTCCCCATCTATTTCCCATGAAGTGATGGGACCAGATGCCATGATCTTAGTTTTCTGAATGTTGAGCTTTAAGCCAACTTTTTCACTCTCCTCCTTCACTTTCATCAAGAGGCTCTTTAGTTCTTTCTGCCATAAGGGTGGTGTCATCTGCATATCTGAGGTTATTGATATTTCTCCCAGCAATCTTGATTCCAGCTTGTGCTTCTTCCAGTCCAGCGTTTTTCATGATGTACGATGTACTCTGCACATAAGTTAAATAAGCAGGGTGACAATATATAGCCTTGATGTACTCCTTTTCGTATGTGGAACCAGTCTGTTGTTCCATGTCCACTTCTAACTGTTGCTTCCTGACCTGCATATAGGTTTCTCAAGAGGCAGGTCAGGTGATCTGGTATTCCCATCTCTTTCAGAATTTTCCACAGCTTATTGTGATCCACACAGTCAAAGGCTTTGGCATAGTCAATAAAGCAGAAATAGATGTTTTTCTGGGACTCTCTTGCTTTTTCCATGATCCAGCAGATGTTGGCAATTTCATCTCTGGTTCCTCTGCCTTTTCTAAACCGCTTGAACATCTGGAAGTTCACAGTTCATGTATTGCTGAAGCCTGGCTTGGAGAATTTTGAGCATTACTTTACTAGCATGTGAGATGAGTGCAATTGTGTGGTAGTTTGAGCATTCTTTGGCATTGCCTTTCTTTGGGATGGAATGAAAACTGACCTTTTCCAGTCCTGTGGCCACTGCTGAGTTTTCCAAATTTGCTGGCATATTGAATGCAGCACTTTCACAGCATCATCTTTTAGGATTTGAAACAGCTCAACTGGAATTCCATCACCCCCACTAGCTTTGTTTGTAGTGATGCTTCCTACGGCCCGTTTGACTTCACATTCCAAGATGTCTGGCTCTACGTGAGTGACCACACTATTGTGATTATTTGGGTCATGAAGATCTTTTTTGTACAGTTCTTCTGTGTATTCTTGCCACCTCTTCTTAATACCTTCTGCTTCTGTTAGGGTTAGGATACTATTAATTTTAAAATTGCATATATAACTTTCATTACATTTCTAATGGGCAACATTGTTCCAGAGACACAGGTAAATATCACAGTGCTCATCATATTATATTCTAAGGGCCTTGAGAAAAAAGTGGGTTTTATGTGAGCATATAGAATGGCTACCCAGTACAATCTTAGAGTACCTAGTAGAGTGTAGGGACATTAGAAATTGTGGTGGTTCAGTGGGTAAAGAATCTACCTGTAATGTAGGAGACACAGGAGAGGCAGGTTCAATCCCTGGGTCAGGAAGATCCCCTGGAGGAGGAAACGGCAACCCATTCCAGTATTCTTGCCTGGAGAATCCCATGGACAGAGAAGCCTGCTGGGTTACAGTCCAGGAGGTCACAAAGAGTCAGACACGACTGAGGTGACTGAGCATGCATGCGTGCAAGGAAATACTAGGCCATCTGTTGAAGTAACATATGTTTGTGATAACTGAAACGGTAGTTTTTCCATTCTCTATAGAATATTTCCCATTCCAATAGCAAGCATTTGCATTTAGGTTACTTCACCATTGTCCAAGTTCTAGGAAGAGGTTCCTGACTTACTCACTAAGCAAAGTCAAGAGCATGGCCTGAATTGACCCCAGACTAATCTTCTAATGTTACCAATTGCTGGCAGTGACTATGGAATGCATTTACTAAAGATAAATATTTTGTAACCATGAGTTCACTTGGTTAGGGCAGGATATATTGGCCTGTCAGCATCATTTAGTAATAATAATTGGATTTATGATTTGCACCTGGTTTCAGTGGAGTCTTGGGGTTTCATCAGCTGAGATGTGTCCTGTGGCTGGAATGTGCCTATGGGATCAGTTCACTAACAAATGACCTCCAAGATGAGCTGACTTTGGATTTCTTGGTACCCAGATGTTTCACACTCAGGCCAGTGGAGGTTTGAGACCTGCTGACAAAGGGTATTCTCTGTAATCAGCCGAAAGACAAAGTTTGCACCTGAGATCTCTGGACCCCTTGCATTGCATATCCATGTCTTACTGTTGCTGTACTGTATTCCTTGCCTGTAATAAAACTGTTCCATGAGGATAAACTAAGCATCGTGAGTCTGTTCAGCAGTTGAACACATCAGGTAACTAACCTAAGAGTTCGACGATGGATCTTCTCCCCCCAGAGGAGGCAAGTAGCTGACTAGCTAAAGCCTGAGCCCTAGAGTCTACATGTCTTGGATCAGGTCAAGGCTTCACCCTTTGCTAACTGAGTCTCTCTCTCTTTTTTTTTTTTTTTAAATTATTTATTTTAGTTGGTGGCTAATTACTTTACAGTATTGTGGTGGTTTTTTCCATATGTTGAAATGAATCAGCCATGGGTACACATGTGTCCCCCCATCCTGAACCCCCTTCCCATCCCTCTGGGTTGTCCCAGTGCATTGGCTTTGAGTGCCCTGTTTTATGCATCAAACTTTGGATTGGTCATCTATTTCACATATGGTAATATACATGTTTCAATGCTATTCTCTCAAATCATCCCACCCTCATCTTTCCCCAGAGTCCAAAAGTCTGTTCTTTACATCTGTGTCTCTTTTGCTGTCTCACATATAGGGTCATTGTTACCATCTTCCTAAATTCCATATATATGCGTTAATGTACTGTGTTCATGTTTTTCTTTCTGATTTACTTTACTCTGTATAATCGGCTCCAGCTTCATCCACCTCATTAGAACTGATTCAAATGTGTTCTTTCTATAGCTGAGTAATACTCCATTGTGTATATGTACCACAGCTTTCTTATCCATTCATCTGCTGATGGACATCTAGGTTGCTTTCATGTCCTAAGCTTTTGCAAACAGTGCTGCAATGAACATTGGGGTATTTGAGTCTCTTTCAATTCTGCTTTTCTTGGTGTGTATGCCCATTAGTGAGATGGCTGGGTCGTATAGCAGTTCTATTTCCAATTTTTTAAAGAATCTCCACACTATTCTCCATAGTGGCTGTACTAGTTTGCATTCCCACCAACAGAGTAAGAGTGTTCCCTTTCCTCCACACCCTCTCCAGCATTTACTGCTTATAGACTTTTGGATAGCAGCCATTCTGACTGACATGAGATGATACCTCATTGTGGTTTTGATTTGCATTTCTCTGATAATGAGTGATGTTGAGCATCTTTTCACGTGTTTGTTAGCCATCTATATGTTTTCTTTGGAGAAATGTCTGTTTAGTTCTTTCACCCATTTTTTGATTGGGTTGTTTATTTTTTTGGTATTGAGCTGCATGAGCTGCTTGTATATTTTGGAGATTAATTCTTTGCCGCTTCATGTGCTGAAACCTAGTATGATGGTATGAGAAGGTGAGGCTTTGGGAGGTAATTAAGTCATAAGGGTGAAGCCCTCATAAATAGGTTTAGTGTCTTTATAAAAGGGACCCCAGAGAACTCTATTTCCCTCTTCCCACCATATGAAGATACAATGAGAAAACAGAAGTCTAAAATCTGGAAGAGAGTTCTAACGGGAACCCAACCATGATCTTGGACTTCCAGCCTCCAGAACTGTAAGAAACCAATTTCTGTTGTCCATAAACCACTCAATCTATAGTTTTTTGCTATAGCAGCCTGGACTGACTAAGACACTGAGTCACTTAATCTGCTTGGGGAGTTAATGATGCCTACCCTGAAGGATTTGATGAGCCCATCCCCATCGTGCAAGGCCCATGCCTGGCACAGAAGAGCACTTAGTTCATGTTTGCCACAGTTAGCAAATTCTGTGTAAGAATCCCAAGAAGCCAAATTCTAGCAGCTTTCTGTCCTTGTTTTAGCCTCCAAGAGTTAATAAATATTGAGATCTAGACTCTGAGTACCTCTGAGCACTCTCTACACAGTTTGAAAGAACTTATTATGATAAGAAAGAACACAGACATGATCATCAATTTTTCTAGTCAGGAAGGTAAAGTGCCAGGCTATGCTGTGAAAGCTACTGGATAGTTGTAAGATCAAAAGACATAAGAAAAATGTTCTAAAGATTACAGTCATACAAATACAAGAGGTCTTCTTATTCTTGTTCCTTTCTACAATCTCTTTTGGGAATCTTATCCCCTGTGAAGCTCTGTCCATTGACTTAGGCAAAATGACTATTGTGACTACCGCTACAGTCCTAATCTCCGTCTCAGGTCCCAGTTCCACAACCTAAACTATCTGCTGATGGTTTCACCTGAAGACCAGGCAGGAATAGCAGCTTTGAATGTGCTCTCTTTGACTCATAATTTCCTCCTACCTTACCTCTACCCCAGCTTTCTAGTGGCATGGAAATCAATCTGGGGTATTAATTCAGGTGCTGTGTGACCATGGATTTACTCCTTACCTTCCCCTGCTTAGCTCAGCATCCACAAGGAGGCAGCCCCTGCAGGCTGTTAGTCACAGGCTTCCTGTGTCAGCTGACTTCTTGTAGAGTTCGTCTGATGGGAGGCATTGGCTGGTACTTAGAAGTGGGAAGGAAGGCAGAAGGCAAATTGTTTCCCCCCTTCTTTCTGCCCTGGGCAATCAATGGGGGCACCTTCTCATGGCCTCAGTGCCCACAGGGCAGGCTTGTCACCATCTCAACCTCCACAGATGACCCTACACTTGGGTTCTGGTAAAACCACCTCTTTTTGCCCTGCAAGTCTAGGCTTCTTCTACCTGTTGCTGCCCTTTGAGTAGCATCACCCACATTCTAGCATAGCTAAGATTATTCATAACATTTCATTTTTTGTGTTTGTTGTAAGATTCGATTGTTTCTCTTGCAAAGCTGTGGGTGGAGTGGTTTAGTCACTAAGTTGTGTCTGACTCTTGTGATCCCATGGACTGTAGCCCACCAGACTCCTCCATCCATGGAATTTCCCAGGCAAGAATACTGAGTGAGTGCCATGTCCTTCTCCCTTACCAACCCAGGGATTGAACTGGGGTCTCCTGCATCTCTGGGGTCTCTCTTTACCAACTGAGACACCAGGGAAGACTCTTATAAAACTGTATGAGTGCACAAATCAGTAATGAACCTCTATTCACAAGTCACACATGCAAAGCAGTGTCCTTATTTTCCTATGAGCCTTCAGGGCCTGCCAGTCAGATAACAAAAAAATTACTTTAAAATTTTTGTTTTGTTTTGGTCACATGGCCAGATCTTAGTTCTCCAACCAGGAATGGAACCCATGCCCCCTGCAGTGGAATCGCAGAGTCCCAACCACTGGATTGCCAGGGAATTACTGATGTTTGTTTAGAAACACCCACATGAAGAAGACTGTCTTTAACACCACCTCCTGCTGTGATCTCTTTGCTTAATTTCAAACAGAGGCACTCTATCCTCAAGACAGGAGCCTCATGAAGAAATATGGAAGGAAACTGTCGCTCTATTTAATGTGAGGTGAGCAGAGCCTGCTACTGACCAGCAGAATGAACGGTTATTTCCTCTTCATCCAGAAGGGCACAGAACCACACAAGTGCAGATCCTGGCGGTGGTGATGGGGAGGGTTGTTATGTGGAAGTTCTCTGCAAAGTCATTCTCACTGATTGATCTAACTACATACTACCATGCTTGGAATGGGCAGGAGGGATGCACAGGACAGGTAAAAAAGAATAATTAACACCTCAAAGAAGAGAAAGGGAACCCAAGAGTAAATTACATGAAATTCAGAACTTGAAAAGATCTCACTATAATAAAGGAAATAACAAATTGAGTCACTAAGTTATAAAAGTATGATTTAGAAGAACTCTTAGATCACACTGAACTCAAGTTCTTCAGTTTGAAAATAAAGAAACTGAGGCCCAAAGAGGGTAAGCATCCGTGTAGGGTCACTGGTGAATGAATGACACAGAAAGGACTAGAATCCTGACAAATGCCTTTTCTCTAGACCCTTGCTTCTCAAAGTATGTGGACAAGCATCACTAGAGCCTGTACCTGCTGGGAGCCTGTTAGAAATGCAGAGTCTCAGGCTCCACGCCAGACCTACACCTTTGAATCTGCATTTTGGCAACACCTCAGCTGACTTCCATGCAATTACAATTGAGAAGCAGTGCTCAAAACAACACTCTGATATCTCTGGGCTTTCTGTTCACTCAAAGCCAGAATTGGAGTAGAAATGTTCTCCATTTCTTGAAAAGTACTTGCTCTGTAACTTACAGTGAAAGCTTATATTAGGGCTCATAAACACAGGAAAGAAAAGTTCAAATGCTGTTGAATGAGGGTTTTTGGATTGGCTTTGCTGTCTGGCACTCACTGTATGACTTAAAAACAGTTTCTAAGAACCAGAGGCCTGGAACAGAGAAGGAACTTGATAAAATGTGCTAAGCAAATAATAAAACTTTGTTATATGTGGAGAGAAGATTTCAGGACAGATGTTCCATTTAACACACATTCGCTGAGCACCAACTTACGTGCTAGGTGCTGGGTTAGGTGTGGCAATGTATTTACGACTAACACACGGACTGAAAACCTCATAGCACAACACGTGCTCCTCGAAAACAAGGACTTATCTTCTTTCTTCTCCTTTTAAATGTGTTCTGCACACAGGACACACTCTGCCAATATTCACAAGTATAGTTCTAATTGGAAGCTTTCCACACCCTATTCATACCGTGGGAATCGCTGAGTGATGGAGGTGGACTGGGATGTAAGAGCTTGGCTGCTCAACCTTCTATACTTTTGGAACCATCTCCCAGTGGGGTTGGTAAATCCTTCTTATCTAATCTCTGCGCATTCCCTCCCTCTGCCCCTTCTCTGCAGAGAACTGAGTCTCAAGGGCTTTGATGAAGAGATGGAGGCTAGCGACTTCACTGGAGCTGTGGCCCGCTGTGTTCTGGGCCAGCGCTGAGTGACTTACCCGTCTCCTCTCTACAGGGCACCTCCACCCCTGAACTGCCTGAGTAGCTGTGTTGAAAGTTATCCGTGAGTTTATCTTGAATTGAAAATTACATTATCACTTCCTGGGCTGGGCTAACGCCCAGCTACACTTCTTCACTGTGGCTGAGACTTGGAAGCAGATAAGAAAAGGAAAGAATTCATCAAAAGCTGGTCACTTTATCTTTCTGCAGAAAGGGACGAAAGCCAAAGGCCAATGAGAGGAAAGGAAAGAGAGACTTCAAGGTCTCTGGTTGGGGTTCATATCAAGATATGTTGTCCAGAAGGACTCTAGCTGGAAAGAAGGCCTTTTTGCTAAGACAGCGATGATGATGATGGTGACATCAGTCAACATTAGGAAGCTCCTAATATGTGCCAGGCATAGTGCTACCCACATTATAGGCATCATCTTATATCTTACCTTCACAACAAGCGAGGTACTTCCTCCCATCCCCCCATTCTCCTTTTTCTAAATGAGTATTTACTGAATGTTGGCTATGTTCGAGGACTGGGATAGAATGATATATGAAGCAGATAATGCTCTGACCTCATGAAACTTATTTTGCAGACAAATAAAGGCATAAAAAAGAAAATGTTAGGTGGTGACCATACTCTGATATCAACGAAGCATGTTATAGGATAGAAAGTGCCTGGGGCTACTTTAGATTCAGGGATCATTTCTGAGGAGGTGACATTTTAGGTGGGCACTAAATCACAAGAAAAGAGTGACTCATATTAAGATCTCGGAACAAAGCCTTTCAAGCAGAGAGAACAGCTAGCTCAGGAATCCCAGGGCCTGCAGAACAAGCCTGGAGAGTCCAAGGAACAGAACCTCCGCCAGCGTGGCTGGAGTTAAATGATGGTGGTGGGAGGCCAGAGGGAGGCAGGGAGTCTTACATGTCAGGGCAAGGAGTCGGAAATCTATTCCAAATGGGAAGTCCAGGGGAGTGAGGGGCCTAAGAGGGCAGAAAATATTTTTAAAAGCTCATTCCATTTCTCCAATGAGAAATTGCTTATAGGAGACAAGGGTGGAAGAAGGTAAAGCAGTGCTAAGGTGGTTACAGAATTTCAAATAGGAGAGCGGTGGAGAGGAGGGTCATAGGGGAGACGAAGAAGAGGGAGTGGAGGGTCAGAAGCACTTGCTGATGAAGTGAAAGGCCTATTCTTTCAAGCCCCAGCACACTGGGTCAGCAGTTGGAGGGCAAAGATTAGTCTCTGTAGTTTCCACAGAGTTTGGCCAAAACCTTGGCATTTTGTAGGTGATTGATAAGTATTTGTTAAACTGAACTGATGCTTAGCGTTTGCTGTACTGGATCTGTTTGCCTGTTAGAAAGCTCAAGAGAAATACCAGGAGGCCTAGGCAAACGTGAGTGATGTAACACTGGGACTCCCCAGTTCTCACAGAGTCCAATCCATCAATTTAATAATCCCTAAAGATTAAAACTGAAGAAGCTGAATATGAACTAGGTCCAGTTAAAGACATTTAACTTTTGTGAGCCTGTTAACTAATACTGGGATCAAAACATCTTCCCTGGAGAGCTGTTTTGGAGCAGAGAGGTGATATATGTGAGAAGTCCCAACCACTGCCTTATTTGGGGGAAGAAATTCAACCAAGGGAATGTGTCATCATATGGAACAATACCCTGGGGCCTCAGAGGCCTCCTAAGATAGTACTAAACCTGCGGTGTCTGCAGACATCAACAACATGCCCTGGTGGAGGTGGGGAATATGGAATGACAGAGGAAGGATCTCTAAAAATCTGTACATCCATAAAAGCAGCAATACTGGGGGAAAAAGAATGTGAAAATCAACCTTTTCAGAATTCTGGAAATTGGCCAAAGTCCTGTAACACTCTGAGAATTTATTCAAGAAAAGATCAGAGTCCTATGGAATTTTAACTTGCCCTATCCTCATCTGCCCCTCCTGAGTTCGGCAGTAACCTTGAAAACTGGCAGCTATGAAAGCCAGCAGCAGAGAGCTCACTGGAGGAGGCAAAGGGAGTTGCAGGGCCTCAAATCCTGTCTGCAGAGAACTGGCATGATTTCACCTGTTGAGCAAGACCCTGGAAAAGCCCCATTCACAGGGCTTGATTTTTTTTTTTTTTTTAACTGGACTCAGAGATTCTGGGTGGGAAAAGCCCTACCCCCAGGACATTTGTTTAAAAAAAAAAACCACCTCATAGTTGCCTGGGCTAACAGTATCAGCTGGGGAAAAATGGAGCCTAGCCAAAAAAAAGCTCAAAAGCTCTCAAAGGGAGGATCTAAGGAATGAGCCAGTCATAGGGGACTTTGAAAACCTCTGACATACTTCTGGAGATGTGGAAGGATGCGCTCATATGAGGTCATGTGAGGGGCTGTGTGCATACGCAGGGAAGATCCGGGAAAGCCTTAATCTCTCACCTCTGGCTAACTTTGAGGTCATGCTCAAGCAGGAAATGAAAGCAAAGATAGAATTATAAACTGGAGTGCTAAAGGGAGTCCTCCAAAACACACATGGAACCCTTCAGCAAAGGGTGGGAGACTTATTGGTTTAAAGTAATTTCTGTCCAGTTGTTAGCTGATCTCTGAGCTAAGCACAGACTTCAGTAGCATACATGATAGGGAATATAGACTATTCAGAATCATTCCAGAAGTCACTAAACAAATGGGAACAACAAAACACAGCAACATCAAAAGGAAGTGATCTGATTTCTAGAATTGCCACAATACATTATTTAAATGCTCAGTTTTCAAAAAACAGTAAGTTCTTTGAAAAGACTGACGAAATTGACAAATCTTTAGTTAGACTAGCTAGTTTTACCAAGAAAAAAAAATACAAGTTACCAAAATCAGATATGAAAGAAGAAACATCACAACTGATATTATAGAAATTTTAAAAATCATAAGGTAAACTCTAAACAACTATATGTCTGCAACTTAGATAATCTAGACGAAATGGACAAATTCCTAGAAAGACACAAAACTTGACTCATAAACAGAAAGCTTGAATAGATCTATAACAAGTGAAGAAGTTGAACCACTAATTTTGAAACTTCCGCAAAGAACGGTTCAGGCCCAAATATCTTTACTGGTGAATTTTAGCCAAACATTCAAAGAAGAATTTTCACAAACCCTTCCTCGAAAATAGAAGAGCCTATTTCCCAACTCATTCTAAGAGTGACCATCAGAATTAAACAAAGACATTACACACAAAGAAAACTACAGGGTAATACCTTTTATAAACATAGATGCAAAACTCCTCAAAAAAAAAAAAAAAAAAACACTCTAGGGAACTGAATTCAGCAACTTATGTAAATCATCTGCCTGCAATGCAGGAGACCGGGTTCAATCCCTGGGTCAGGAAGATCCCTTGGAGAAGGAAATGGCAACCCATTCCAGTGTTCTTGCCTGGAGAATCCCATGGACAGAGGAGCCTGGCCGGCTACAGTCCATGGGGTTGCAAGAGTTGGACACAACTTGGCTACTAAACCACCACCACCAAAAAGGGATTATACGTCATGACCAAATGGAAATTATTTCAGGAATATAGTGAAAGCCGCTCAGTCATGTCCGACTCTGTGACCCCATGGACTGTATAGTCCATGGAATTCTCCAGGCTAGAATACTGAAGTAAGTAGCCGTTCCCTTCTCCAGGGGATCTTCCCAACCCAGGGACCCAACCCAGGTCTCCCACATTGCAGGTCGATTATTTACCAGCTGAGCCACAAGGGAAGCCCAAGAATACTGGGGCAGGTAGCCTACTGCTTCTCCAGGGGATCTTCCTGACCCAGGAATTGAACCCAGGTGTCCTGCATCGAAGGCAGATTCTTTATCAGCTCAGCTATCAGCTGAACCCAGGAATTTTAAGCTTGGTTTGATATTAAAAATTAATCAACATAGTATACCACACTAACATATAATAAAGGACCAAAAAATCATGATCATCTCAATAGACACACAAAAACATTTGACAAAATGTATATAGTAAAATGTTATAGTAAAAAACATTCAACAAAGTAGGAAAAGGTGAAGACGGCTGAACACCAAAGAACTGATGCTTTTGAACTGTGGTACTGGAGAGACTCTTGAGAGCCCCTTGGACTGCAAGAGATCCAACCAGTCCATTCTGAAGGAGATCAACCCTGGGATTTCTTTGGAGGGAATGATACTGAAGCTGAAATTCCAGTACTTTGGCCACCTCATGTGAAGAGTTGACTCGTTGGAAAAGATTCTGATGCTGGGAGGGATTGGGGGCAGGAGGAGAAGGGGACGACAGAGGATGAGATGGCTGGATGGCATCAGGGACTCGATGGACGTGAGTCTGAGTGAACTCCAGGAGTTGGTGATGGACAGGGAGGCCATTCATGGGGTCGCAAAGAGTCGGACACGACTGAGCGACTGAACTGAACTGAAAGAGTATCTACAAAAAAACAACTGCTAGCATCATAAAGTTTTTCCCTTAAGATCAGCGAAAAGACGATGTCTGTTCTCACTACTTCTATTTAACAGTGTATAGGAGGCTCTAGACTAGAAATAAAAAAGCACATATGCTGAAAAGAAAAAAGTAAAGCAGTTTCTATTTGCAGATAACATGATCATATGATAGAAAATAGTAAGGAATAGGAATGGCAACCCACTCCATTATGCTTGCTTGGGAAATCCCATGGACAGAGGAGCCTGGCAGGCTACAGTCTATGGGGTCCCAGGAGTCAAACATGAGTTAGCAACTAAACTACCAGCTATATATATACACATACATACATACATATACTGAGCTTCCCTGGTGGCTCAGATGGTAAAGAATCCACCTGCAATGCGGGAGACCTGAGTTTGATCCCTGGAGAAGGGAACAGCTACCCACTCCAGTATTCTGGCCTGGAGAATTCCATGAACAGAGGAGCCTGGCAGGCTACAGTCCATGAGGTCACAGAGTTAGACACAACTGAGCGAATTTCACTCACACCCATACACACAGAGCTAATAAATGAGTTTAGCAAGGGTATAAAATTAAATTGGAGAAGGAAACAGCAATCCACTCCAATATTCTTGCCTGGGAAATCACAAGGACTGAGAAGTCTGATAGGCTACACTCCTTGGGGTTCAAAGAGTTGAACATGACTTAGCAAAGACATTAAACTGACATACAAAAATCAGTTATATCTCTATAGAATAGCAGTGAATAATCTGAAAATTAAGAAAACAGTTCCATATACAATAGCAAGAAAAATAATAAAATATTTAGGAATAAATTTAACATAAAGGAGTAAAATTATACACTGAAACCTATGAAACATAATTGAAAGAAATTAAACAGAAAGACATCTCATATTCATGCATTGGAAGATTTAATGTTTGGATGGCAACACTCTCCAAGTTCATCGATAGCGCCAATGCCATTCATATAAAAAACCTGGCTGGCCTCTTGGCAGAGATTAACAAGCTGCCCCTAAAATTCATATGGAAATAAAAGGAAACTCAGAATAGGTGAAAAAAAAGTCTTTAAAAAGAAGAACAATTTTGGAGGATGGAATGATCAGCTTTATGTGTCAACTTGCCAAAGTATAGTTCCCAGTTTTTCAAACACTAGTCCAGTTGCAGTTGTGAAAATACTTTTTAGATGTGATTAACATCTGTAGTCAGCTAACTGTAGGAAATCATCCTCAGTAAATGAGCGCGTTTCAGTCAATCAGTTGAAAGGCTTTTAGTGCAGAAGTAAGGTTTTCTTGATGAAGATGAAATCCTACCTGTGGACTGCTGCATGAGTGCCTGGTGAGGAATGTCTAGTCTGCCCCTCCTGACATTCTGTCCCGTGGATTTCAGACTTGGCTAGCTAGCCCACACAGTCATATAAGCCAATTCTGTGATATAAATCTCTTCGCATATATGTACATATAACATTTTATTGGTTCTGTTTTTTCAATAGAACACTGACTGAAAGCGAAGACTCACATTTTCTGATTTCAAAACTTACTACAAAACTATAGTAATCAAGACTGTGTGGGGAACTGGCCTGACGATACTCACATAGATCAATGGAGTAGAATTGAGAGTCCAGGAACAAATACATACATTTATAGTTAACTGGTTCTTAACAGAGTGCCAGGACAATAAGTAAAGAATAGTTTTTCCACACACAGCGCTGGGAAGACTGGATTTCCATGTGCAAAAGAATGAATCTGGATTTCCTACCTCACACATTAGGCAAAATTTAACTCAACATGGACCAAAAACCTAAACGAAAGAACTAAAATTATAAAAGTAAGAAGGAAAGATAAGAGTAAACCTTTGTGACCTTGTTTCAGGCAATGGTTTCTCAAAGGCACAAATAGCCAAACAAAAAATAACAATAAATTGCACTTCATCAAAATGAAAAATCTTTTTGTTTCAAAGAACATTATTAATAAAATGAATATTTTTCTCCCACAAAGTGGGAGAAAATACTTGCAAGTCATATATCTGATAAGAGTACAGTATCCAAAATATGTGAATAACTCTGAAAACTAAAGAATAAAAAGACACACACACACAAAACCAATTTAAAAATAGGCAAAGAATTCAAACAGACATTTCTCCAAAGAAGATGTACAAGTACCTAATGACCATATTAAAAGATGTTCAACCTCATTAGGCATTAGGAAAATGCAAACCAAAATTACAATTGAAAAAAATCACAACTTCACATACACTAGGATGGTCATAATAATTAAAAATAAATAAAAGGAAAATAAGAGAAGTTGTAACCCTCATACATTCCTCACAGGAGTATAAAATGGCACAGCCCCTTTGGGAAACAGTTTTGTAGTTCCTCAGAAAGTTAGATACAGAATAACCATATACCTATGGAATTTCATTCCTAGGTAGACATTCAAGAAAACAGAACAGACACACCCCACAAACACTTGTACATGAACAGTGCAGCATTATTCAAAATAGGTGAAGGTGGCAGTAATACAAAAGTCCACCAATAAATGAATGGATAAAGAAAATGTGGAATACACTGGAATACTATTCAGCCATAAAAAGGACAAAGTACCAACACATGCTATAATGTGGACAAACCTTGAAGCCATTATGCTAAGTGAAAGAAGGCAGACACGAAAGGACAAATACCGTATGATGCTATTTACATGATATACCAAAAACAGTAAATCCAAAGAGACAGAAAGCAGAGGAGAGGCTATCGGGGTCTGGGAGGAGATTCTTTCTCCTCCCAGGTGATGAAAATGTTTTAAAATAAGGTAATAGTGAAAGTTATACAACATTGAATACACTAGAAACACTTTACAAAGGTGAATTTTATGGCATATGAAGTATATCTCAGTAAAATTGTTATTAAAAAAAGAAGAAAAGAGTAAAACAAGAAGGCCCCTGTCCAGGGCACACATACACAGAAAATAAAGTGAATGAAAGCAAAGAGTACACAGGGGATTCTCTGCTTCTAGGGTGGTGCCACAGAGTGACGGCTAAGTGACCCAAACCTTAAACATCCATTTCCATGACTTAACACTGCTCTGGTCCCAGGGATCACTTCTCTGTATCTTTCATCCTATGTCCTTGAAACAGAAGACAACTGTGATTCTATCCCGTGAAGGTTTGTGTCATTGCCAGGGGGAGTGATGGACACGGCTTGGAGCACAGGAAAGATTGCAGTGGCAAAAGCACTGCAGTAAGAGACAAATTAACCAACTTGTCAACTTCTTTCCAGTTTGAATGCAATAGACTCTCCTACAATAAACTATCATTCCAAATATAACCAAGCATTCATTTTCATGTATTCCAATCATTGCTTCTGAAAAGTTCTTGCAAATAACGGTAATATTTGCAAGAGTTTCACATGGTTGAGATAAATTTTTTAATATTAAGCATTATAAGTTGAATCGTTTCTACCTCCACCAAATTAACATGTTGAAGTCCTAATGCCCAGTAGCTCAGAACATGGTCATATTTGGAAATAGGTTAACTTGATTACAGAGGTCAGTTGTTATTCTGTATCCGAGTTCAAACAGGGTCTCTGGGATGGGCCCAAATACAATACAACTGGTATCTTTATGAAAGAGGAAATTTAGTGACACACACAAAGGGAGAATGCTGTGAGACTATCAAAGTGGAAAATGGGGTGATGCATCTACAAGCCAAAGAATGTCCCAAGAATACACACTATGTGAAATCTCATGTAAAACAACACAGGTATTCATTTTGCTGAAATGAACGCAATAAAAGAAGTTTTAATGGAAATAATATGTAACAATCCATGAATTACTTATAATATCTCTGGCTCATGAACAGAGCATGTAGACATGAAGAAGAATCATTAAAGTGGTTAGTTTTGACAGTTCCTGGCTTCTAGTCCTATGCAAATTTTGCATGTATTTTTAAATTTTGTCATTATGAACGTATATTTGTTAATGTGGGAGGACAGAACAGATTTCACTGAACAGTTTGCTAGCTTGACTTACAACATTTAAATATGTAGGCGTGTGGTATGTGGGCCTCCACCTGAGTTCGTGCCCCAGGCTCCGATAATTGTTAGAGGTGGGCCAGGACCCAACAATGACAGAAGAAAACTAGCCCGCAGCTATGAACGGAAGCCAAACCAACGTCTCAAACTTGCTCTTACTACAACCTGAAATGCCATCCTGGAAGCTTCGTGTGAAGACCTGATGTGTCCTTAGCGGGTGTGGCAAGTGCCTCACATGCTTTGTCTTTCTGGGCCATAATCCCAAAGGCCCTATAAGCCCATCCCAGTCTAGGGATGTGCTGTGGCCTCAACTGGTGCCCCCAGCTCTCGCCAGGTTTCATACACCTAATACATCTCACTGCTCCAAACATCAGGGTGTGTCATGCACTTGCATTTGAGTTCCTTGCAGTAACTCTTATGGTGCCACCTTCAAACGACAAGAGCAATCTTAAAACCGCACTTCAATCCTGTCTTGGGAAAAGACTGTGTGGCTTGACAAAAGGCTTTCAGAGCGCTCCTCAGTGTGGTGATATCCCCCATGGCTATTATTTTGTTACATTCTGCCTGTCCCCTTGTGGGGAGGTTTGGCATCTTGTTGAGGATAGGGAAGGGAACTAGCATTCCATTTGGTAGTTAGTCTTATGAAGAGAGGAACTCTTGGGAGATAGGGTGAGTGGTGGCAATTGAGAAAGGAGAAAAAAGTAGGATCTATCACCAGTTTCTAAGGGAATAAAGAAAAGGGTACCAAATGCCAACTAGCAATGCCAAAATGGGGATGAAAATTGAGCTGCAGAAGGCCCTGTGAGATTTCCAACTTTGATTGTATTTTATTGCAGCTCCCTTCAAGCAAACATGGCAACTGTACAGTTCATGTTACCGCAGACTAACATGATAGATAAATGAACAGCTCACATAAAACAGAGTGCCTGACATCAAAGGATACTTTGAGCTATCACTGAGAATCTTTAAGGAACTTCAATAACCTTTCCATAGATATCAGCTCACAAAAGTGGTGTCCTATCTTTGTAAGAAATTAAAAATCATGAGAAAATAGACTGAGTTCATCAGAAAGCCAGTAACAAAGAATGAAAACTTCAAGAAGCAAAGACATAAAAAGGTTTAAAAATACTTTTGATACTAAAAAAAAAGGAACTCTGATACAAATACAACAGATAGAAAATCAACAGCCCAGTGTTTAAGAACAAAGGCAGATTAGTGAACCACATTAATCAACCTAGGACAGAGATTATCAGCTGCATTTGAAACTCAGATTAACAGGAACAAACAAGGTACCAGAGTGGGAACCATTTTTACAGCCGGTAACAAGTTTTCATCTTTGTTTAAATAAGACTTCAAAAGGATTCCATATATCAACAAATAAGTGAGTTCATTTTAAAAAAAGATTAACTTCAAGAAATGCAAGGCAGAGTGACCACACTTCTGACCTGCTTTAAGATCAATCAACATTTTCTACCTGGGCAAGTAGAATGCAATTAGCACATGGATGATTTTAAAGACTCTTTAACAGTCGCCTTTAACTGGCTGATGAAATAGCAGAACAGTGTGGCTGAAAGCCAGTGTTTATTTTTACCCATTACCTGTTTTATTAATGGGATTGTGGGCCACTGGACCTCCAGGCACACACAAATATATTAAAATATCCCACACTGTAATTAAGAGGCACAGAGGGGATTAGAGCAAATTAAGCGGTTGTTGTATTTGCCATTGGTTTAGTCTAGGTCAGGCATTTGGAGCTCTCATGGCAGAGTCCAGTGAGTTTTACTTAAGAAATCCACAGAATATGAAATACATTTTCATGCAGAGCAAGGATTTTAATAAGCAGGTCACCCCTCACCCCTGCCCAAATAAAAATATACATACATAAAGAGAAATGCCCCAAGTGAATGCTCCTAGAATGAAAGAAGAGATTCCCTCAAACAGGAAAGGAAAGATGCGTCAACAATAGGGTCAGTGATGAAAGAAACTGAATTTTGAGACTCAAAATGAAACAAACGTAACTCTCATCCAGACACAGGGCTTTCTTTTCCTTGGCAAGTCAAAACTTCTGCCTCTGAGTTCTTAAAGGGAATAAGAATAAAGTGATCTCCTAGCAGAAGACCAGCTCAATAAGTAAAGCATCAGGAACGAAGTACAGACCCTTTGAGGCAAAGGCTACAGTATAGGTTCCTAAGCCAGCACTGTTTCACTTTTTGGTTTGATTTTACCAAATCCATTGTAACTAAATGTTAGTTTAATTTGAAAATAATACATGTAAGTAGATGCTTCGCTTTGAAGCATCAGAATCAACATTACCACAATTGAGATTACTGCCAGGGCTGGTCTCCTGTGAATCTTCATATCAAAGAAAAAGCCAAATGGAATGAGGGCAGGGCACAATGGAATGAAATCTGGGAACACAGTGTTTTGACCCAAGCAGAGGACAAAACGGCCTTTGCCCTAGCAACCTCGGCAGAAACCTTGAAAACGACACGAGAGAAGATGCAAGTACTTACGAAGATCCTGGACTTGCGGTGGGAGGGGGCCCTGAAGAAATGAAAGAAAAACAAAGGAAACAGTCAGCCTGGGTTATTGGAAGGTAAGCTTCAGTACAGTCAAACCATTACAATCTAAAGTTCTCAACCACCCCAAGGTGATATTTATTTTTTGGGAATTTATTATTTTGCTCCAGCTCCCCCAACCACCTCTAGGAAAAAACATACCAATGAGATTATCCCACGGTTCAGAGCCTGAAAAATGCTAAGACCAGGGTTGAAAAGGAGTCAATAGAGTAGGCATTATCATTAGATGCAGGGAGTTTCAGTGGGAGGCTGAATGAGCACAAAGACATTGATGCAACCACAGGCAGGGGTCTTTGATGCCAGATGGATCAAAAAGGGGCACGTGTGCTGGAAATCTTCCCAACTTCTATGGGACAAGGAACATCCTTGCTGAGTAGAATTCTCTGGTGTGGTGATTTAGAATTGCAGCTGAGGTTAGACCAATCTGGACCCTGCTCTTGCTCTGCTGGCTGGGTGACCTTGAACATTGTACTTAACTGCTGGTTTATTTATTTCTAAAATGGGTACAAGTGTTCCAGCTTCTGTGTTGCTGGGCACACCCAGTACATGCTCATTTCTCTATCCCTCCTCACCCCCATGGAGGCTGAGAGTCAAAGGTCATCCCCTGTAGGAAGCTGCTTACCGAACTTGACAAACAAGACTCCGGTGGTAGAAACCACCTTCTTGCCATTTGTTGCCACACACTGGAAGTAGCCTGTGTCTGTGGTGTCAAGGTTTCTAATCCGCAGTCGAGAGCCATAGTTGGTTGCCCGAAAGGAGATCCTCCGGGGCTCCTGGACCACAGGGGCATCATTTTTGAACCAGCGGATGGTGGGAGGCGGATTCCCCGAGACTTTGCAGTGCAGTTCAGCTGTCTGCCCCAGGGACGTGGTGATGTTATTCATCGGCTCATCGAGGGTCAGGTAAGAATCTGTGCATACAGGGAGAAGCAGGCAGATGAGAGGGGCAGACCACCTCCAAGAGACGCGATTCACTCTATGTGTCCCAGACCACAGAGAGACTTAACAGGAGCAGCAAGGTGGAGACAGATGAGGCATGAAGTTAGCCCTTTATCGAGACCCATGACTACTAAAGAACCACCCACCGATCCTGCTGCTTGGAAGGAAATATGTTACTAACTGTGGAATAAAACCCGGTTTTCAAATGATTATATAGTACCCATGGATAAATGGACTTTCCAGGTCAAGACAAAATGAACTTTTGTGTTTCAGAGTAATAAAAAACCTATATGCTCCTTGTTACAAATACAAATGATATAGTGAAGAAGAAAAAGAAGCAAAATTCACCTCAAATCTCCTCCCCCCAAAATATATCCTTCTTAACATTCTGGCAAAGATCCTACCAGCTTGTCCACTTTTGATAAAAGAGAAAGCATGAAACACTGGAAAAGTAGGGGCAATATATTTATGTCTACATGGCCCAAGATCAGGAAGGATGCTGAAGATCTTCCTTCCAGTGATAATGTAACAAGGGTTATGAAGGCCAGGTTGCTAGCAGACAAAATGATGAGGAAAAGAAACTATTTCCTTAATGTTACTCATGTCAACTGTAACACATTATAAAAAATAATTTCATGCATTCAATTTTTAACTGAGATATAATTTACATTCTATGAAATGTATCAATCTTAATTACACAGCTCCTCTAGTATCAACAAATGCATGTGCCTGTGTAACCAATGTCCCTATCAAGGTATAGAACAACAGAACATTATCAATATCCCAGAAAGTACCCCCAAGATCCTTAATAGTCAATCACTCCTCCTACTCACAATCCCTCCCCCATGCCAGGCAACTATAGCTCTGATTTCTACCATCACAGATTAATTTGCCTATTCATACAGTAAATCATACTGTTTTGCATTTGGCTTATTCTGAGATTTATTACATTAAACATTTAATATTGAATAAATTTTAAGCTTATTCTTCAATAATATTTTAAATGTCATAGTTATGGAATCCAGTTACAGAGTAAATAATCAGTTAAATTTTTAAAAACTAAGTACAACAAAGTTTAAAAATTGGTCAATTACTCAATAACATATATGGAGTTTTCTTTGACTTCATTTTTCTTGACCATTCATCTTTGGGTAGATCCCCCCCACCTCCTCAACATCTCCCATTGCCCTCTGTCCTTCTCCCACTACAGCCTGGGATGGCTTGCTAAGCAGCTGTCTTCACTGCTAGACAGTAAGCCCTTAGGGGCAGGCAGAATGTTTTGGTCATCACTGCATCCTCAGACATCCTACCATCTGGCAGCATTATCCAGTAGCACTTTCTGCTATAATGGACATGTTCTGTAATCTGCGTTGTCTAACTGGTAGCTAGTAGTCACAAGTTGACCTATTTAGCAGACAAAACATGGCTATAGTGACAAAAGAACTGGGTCTTTTCTTTTTAATGTGGACCATTTTTAAAGTCTTCATTGAATTTGTGACAAAATTGTTTCTGCTTTTTGCATTTTGGTTTTTTGACCATGAGGCAGGTGGGATCTTAGCTCCCTAACCAGGGATCAAACCTGAACACCCCGCATGCACAGTAAATTTGTTGAATTTAATAGACTTTTATTGATAATTTGTTTTTGAGATATCTAACTGGCTAATTTATGCTAAAGCCTTTGACTGTGTGGATCACAATGAATTGTGGAATATTCTTAATGAGATGGGAATACCAGACCACATTACCTGCCTCCTGAGAGACCTGTATGCAGGACAGGAAACAGCTACAACTCAACATGGAACAATGGACTGGTTCAAAACTGGGAAAGAAGTACTTCAAGGCTGCATATTGTCACCCAGCTTATATAACATATATAGAGTACAGCCTGCGAAATGCCCAGCTGGATAAAGCACAAGCTGGAATCAAGACTGTCTGGGAGATATATCAACAACCTCAGATATGCAGATGATAACACTTTAATGGCAGAAAGTGAAGAGGATATAAAGAGTTTCTTGATGAAGGTGAAAGAGGAGAGTGTAAAAGCTGGCTTAGAATTCAACATTCAAAAACCAAAGATCATGGCATCTGGTCCTATCTCTTCATGGCAAATAGATGGGGAAAATGTGGAAACCGTGTCAGATTTCACTGTCCTGGGCTCCAAAATCACTGCAGATGGTGACTGCAGTCATGAAATTAAAAAATTATGACAAACCTAGACAGTGTATTAAAAAGCAGAGACATCACTTTGTTGACAAAGGTCTGTATAGTCAAAGCTATTGTTTTTCCAGTAGTCATGTATAGATGTGAGAGTTGGACCATACAGAGGCTGAGCCCTGAAGAATTGAAGCTTTCAAACTGTGGTGCTGGAGAAGACTCTTGAGAGTCCCGTGGACTGCAAGGAGATCAAATCAGCCAATCCTAAAGGAAATCAACCCTGAATATTCATTGGAAAGATTGATGTTTAAGCTGAAGCTCTAATACTTTGGCCACTTGATGTGAAGAGCTGACTCATTAGAAAAGACCCTAATGCTGGGAATGATTGAAGGCAAGAGGAGAAGAAGGCAACAGAGGATGAGATGGTTGGATGGCATCACTGACTCAATGGCCATGACTTTGAACAAGCTCTGGGATATGGTGATGGACAGGGAGGCCTGGCATGCTGCAGTCCATGGCATTGCAAAGAGCTGGACAGGACTTAGTGGCTGAAAAACAACAACAACTGGCTAATTGAACCATTCAGATGACTGTAAATGCTTTCATAAAGGCCAACAATAAATCATTCACTATTTGCTTTAATTTTCCACAAAAAATTGGGTAGAGAGGTTGTCAAAGTCTGGGCAGCTCCACAGGAATGAGTCATATGTGTGAATGGCATGTATCATGTGTTCATAATATGTAAGGTGTGGTCAGAGAGTAGAAACTAGTTTACAGGTGGTTTTCTGGAGCTATTGGAATGGCTTTGCAGTTCTATTGGGAACCTAAAGAATGGATAACTATGCACTCTCTGTAGAAAAGAAACATAAAAATAGCCATCACACAACAATGCCAATATGAGCATAGTTATTAATACTTCACTGGGCAGATTCTGGAATTTGATTGTGTTGGAATCCAGTCTGTCCCCACTATCCTGGGTGACTTTGGGCAAGTTACTTAACTTTTTCTATACCTCAGTTGAACCAACTAAAAAACAGAAATAATAAAGAAGACTCTACCTGACAAAACTGTGAGAGGCTTAAAATTAAATCAGGAGAGACTTGGAAGATATTTAAACTAGCTATGGCAAAGGTGAAAGTGAAAGTGTTCAGTCACTCAGTCATGTCCAACTCTCCATGGACTGTAGCCTGCCGGCTCCCCTGTCCATGGAATTCTCGAGGCAAGAATACTGGAGCAGGTTGCCATTCCCTTCTCCAGGGGATCTTTCTGACCCAGGGACTGAACCCCAGTCTCCCACATTTCAGGCAGATTCTTTACCATCTGAGCCACCAAGAAGCCCCATGGCAAAAGGTAAGCACTCAAAAATGTTAACCAATGATCTATTATTTTTAATTTTTCTTAAATTCCTTTTAAGATTTTTTTTAAATGTAGACCATTTTTACAGTCTTTATTGAATTTGTTACAGTATTGCTTCTCTTTTTTTTTTTTTTTGTTTTGTTTTTTGACCACAAGGCATGTGAGATCCCAGCTCCACAACCAGGGATGGAACCTGCACCCCCTGCAGTGGAAGACAAAGATTTAGCCACTGGACTGCCAGGGAAGTCCTTCTGTTATTTTTATAATAACCTCTGTATAATGCTTTTACCTTGTCTCCTGTTAGCCTCTAACAATTCCGCAAAGTAGGAAATGCACAGAAATCACACTGCCTGGCTGCAGATGAGATGTCTCAGAGATTAGCTGATTGGCTCTGTGGTCACAAGCTTCCAACACTAACAGCTTTGGGTCCTCAGGCTCAGCCAAGCAGCTAGACAAAGTCCAATTGTGCCAGCTGGTTAGTTCAGTAGTAAGAACAGACTCTAAGTCTTGCCATATGCCAGAGGCTTTGCCTTAATATTTACCTGTCCAGTAACCCTGGGAGGAACTGTTATAGCTGCTCAACAATGAGGAGACACAGGACCAGAGAGGTTAAGTGACTTGTCAAGGTCTGGTTCAGCTTTCCTTGGTTCCAAAACCTAGCACTTTCCACTTCATCAGATGGCTTTGGTAGCTTGAGCTCCACTGAGGAGTGGGGATAGAATTCAAATTTCTTCCTTAAAGAAGAGCTGGGGTTTACACATTTCCACATACAAGCAGGGCTGTGATCTTCCCCTACCTCCGGCCAGGACTATCTGATGAATGGGTCTAAGATTTTGCCACATGTTCTGACTGGTGTTAGGTTTCCCTCCCAAAGCCAAGCACCTCACTTGACCTGATATGCCCTGCAGGCCATTCTCTTTGAAGCTACATCCTGTTTCCTGTCTCTTCAGGAGCACGGGTCCAGCTTTGAGTTGGAGGGGTGTCTTCAGTGGCAAGAAGTGTACCAGCTCCCAGGTACTCCCACAGCTTGGCTCTCCCTCCCAGATTTCTACCTACTTTAAATATCAAAGCCAGCCAATATCCACCTCACTCCCCAGAGGCCAGGACAACAGTTTTTGGGTGCCAGGCATATCAGTGGTGAGACATCACCACTGAGGCATCTCATGACTGCTGAGTTTTAGTCAGGAAAAAAGCCATTTCTACTTTATTTCTTTGTCCCCACCTCTGGCAACCCACTCCAGTGTTCTTGCCTGGAGAATCTCAGGGACGGGGGAGCCTGGTGGGCTGCCGTCTCTGGGGTCGCACAGAGTCGGACACAACTGAAGCAACACCGCAGCAGCAGCCACCCCTCCACCCTCCCAACCCCCCGTCTGCCCAGAGGCAGTTGCCTAAAATCCCAGCAAGCTTCTTGGCCCTCATAGCACAAAAGATAAAAGGGTGAACAGGAACTTAACTTCTTTTGCTCCCAAAGCCCAGTTACTTCACATGATACATTCACAGACACACAGTTCTTCAATGTTTTTCTTCTAGGAACACAGATCAGCCCAGAGATAGAGAGTACTGTATCTGGATGGAGTATTTCAACCATTCTCTGAAAAGTGAAAGTATTGATCACTCAGTCCTGTCTGACTATTTGTGACCCCATGGACTGTAGCCCATCAAGCTCCTCTGTCCATGGGATTCTCCAAGCAAACCCATCCTGACCCAGGAATCAAACGGGTCTCCTGTATTATAATTAGTCTGAGCCGTCAGGGAAGCCAGTATTCTCTGAAGCTGTACTCAAATTTATTGAAAACAATTTAGTATGGGCTGACCCACCAGATGAAATCAACCCTCACAGGCTCTGAAATTGGAATGCCTAAATTTACATCCTGGTTCTGTGCTTATCAGCTGTGTGACTTTGGGCAAGTTATTTAACCTCTCTGTACTTCAAGTTTTGTTATCTGTGAAATTAGGACAATAATTTTATCATCCTCATAGGGTTACTGTGAGGATTAAATTAATTACACACAGTGTTTTGAACAGGGTCTGGCACACAGCAAGCAGCATATGAAAGTTTCTGTTATTGTCAGGTTTTTTTTCTTTTTATCACGAATAACTTATACTTAAAAATGAGGGATGATTATCCATCCAACTGATCAGTTTCCTGGCTGAGTTCAGTCCTGAGTTTGCAGAACAGGAGATCTGAGAAGTGAGGCCACCTGTCTGAAGCCACATAACTAGCACATTGCTGGCAAGAGTAGTTAATTTGTCTGTGCAGCTCTAAGTCATATCTACCTAAAAACAAAAACAAGAGTTATGAGGCATCTTGAAATCAGTGTAGTAGCTGGTTCAAGCAGCATGTTTCCAGGAAGAACAAAGGAAATGTAAACAAATCTCTGTGTTCATTTAACAAAGGAGCCTTGCCATAAACACAGGGAATTTCGTTTTAACTTTTTGCTAATAAAGAATAATGTTCGGTTTATTTGCCATCTGTAGCTGCTCACTTAGTAAGTAAAACAAGCAAATGGTCTGGTTCTCAGTTTGGCAAAGACTGGAAGCATCAGAACAACATTTGGCTGAAACAACACAAAAGCATTTTGTGACCGGAATAAAATAAAATAAAACGCATGTCTAAATCATTGCTATCACCCGTGTTGTTAACAAGCCCCAGGCTGTAATCCATTATCTTCCCAGAACTAGCTGGATCCTCCTGGAGCAAGCTCATGAGCCACGCAAAGGGACCCAACTCTCTGTTCTACACCCAGCACTTGTGGCTGCTGCAGGTTTTAGACTAGTCATTTCTTTCAGAGAACATTTGAGCCTCCCAGTGAAAACAGCCCAGGGTATAGGGAATCTGTAAACTGGGCCTAATATCAGTTCTGCTGCTAGCTAGCTGTCAGGCAGTCCCTCGCCTCCCTGGCTTTGATGTCATGATCTACCACGTGGGCTTGCGAGGTCTGTACCTCCTAGAATAGTGTCTGCTTCCATAAGGGCAGCTCCAGAGCACTGGATGGCAGTGTGGACTAAGAATGTCACTGGCCATAACAGTAAACAAAAGATGTTGTGGCCATCAAGCCAACAGCCACTGCAGCCACCAACAGCACCCTCTAAGGAGATTCAGGATGGAGATGAAAACAAAATACTGGCCTAATAGTTAAGGTGCATACCAAAGGAATACCTCCATTAAGCCCAGACTCTTGTACCTTCTCATATATAGAAAAGCACTAAATTCATTAACTTTATATACCTAATCTTTCTTTAATTAGCAGTAATCTTTTGATGTTCTTACGACCTGGTCTTTGTTCATTTGGTTTTGGGGGACTTTTTAAAAATAAGTAATTGGATTTTATTTTATTTATTTTTCTGTTGTGCCATGTGGTATGTGGGATCTTAGCTCCTCAACAGGGGATTAAACTTGCAGCGCCTGTATTGGAAGCACACGGTCTTAACCACTGGACCCACCAGGGTAGTGCCATGGGCTTTTTTTGGTAAAGCTCCTGTATATCCTGGCCTCTTCCGTATCTCTTCAGAACTGTCTCCAGGGCTACCTAAGTGGCTGTACCCCCGGTTTAAGTCCTCAGTAAGTCAACCAAATAAAATATAATTCTCAGTTTTTAGGGTGTTCATTTTTTTTAGTTGACAGCAGACAGCTGATACTGACTGAATTTGAATGCTAGACAAAGAAATTTGGCTTCTACATTTAAACCTGGCTATTAATACTGTTAAAAAAGAGAAAATAGGTCCAAAGTGGAGTCACTTGAAGTAAGTCCATGTCACCAAACCTAGACTTAACACCTAACTTAATTACACTTTTTAACCTCTTCCAGGAGTAGACTTTTATTTTTATTTTTAAAATTTTTATTGGAGGACAGTTGATTTAAAATGTGTTAGTTCCGGCTGTACAGCAAAGTAAATCAGCTATACATATACATATATCCACTCTTTTCAGATTCTTTTCTTATATAGGCTGTTACAGAGTATTGAGTAGAGTTCCTGATGCTATACAGTAGATCTTAATTAGTTATCTATTTTATTTATAGTATGTGTATCTGTCAATCCCAATCTCCCAGTTTATCCCTTCCTCCTACCTGCTCTGGTAATCATGTTTGCTTTCTACATCTGTGACTCTCTTTTGTATAAGTTCATTTGCACTATTCTTTTTTAGATTCCATGTATAAGCAATATCATATGACATTTATCTTTCTCTGTCTGACTTCCTTCAGTCAGTATGACAGTCTCTAGGTCCATCCATGTTGTTGAAAAATGGCACTATTTTGCTCTTTTTATGGGTGAGTAATATTCCATTGTATATATGTACCACACCTTCTTGGTATCAGAAATGATCATCACCAAAAAAATCTAGAAACAGTAAGTGCTGGAGACGGTATGGAGAAAAGGGAAGCTCCCCGTACACTGTGGGTGGGAATATAAGTTGGCGTAGCCACTATGGAGAACAATATGGAGATTTCTTCAAAAAACTGAAAATAGAACTTTTAGGTTGTGCATTTTTTTTCAGTCTTTCACTCTTGGGCATATATCTGAGGAAAACCTTAATTCAAAAACATACATGCATCCCAGTGTTCAATGAAGCACTGTTTAAATTGCCAAGACATGGAAGTAATCTAAAGCACCAACAGGAGTAGATTCTTAAACCAGTCAGTCTGGAATTAGCTGGTCAGCACTAGTGAGGTAATCTGCCTGATAGACCTTTGCTGTCCCCTAAAGGAAAGTGACCTTGCAATAAACAATCTACTCTGCTAGGAACAACCTTGTCCTGCCCTTTCTACCTGTAAAAGTCTTGCATTTTGTACAGTTCCACGAGACGCCTTTCTATCTGCTAGATGGGATGCTGCCAATTTATGAACTGTTGAATAAAGCCAATAAGATTTTAAAAATGTGTCCATTTCAATTTTGTTTTCTAACAAATATATTTTTTTAGTGATTTGATTCAATATCTGTGACAAGTGTGTTTGAACTATGGAAGCTTTCTCATCCTTCTTTCCCTTCTTTTGTAGATGACAAAGGCTGAAATGGCAGAGTGGTAAGTGAGAGATAGGGCACAATCTGGTTTGAGAGAGAAAAAAATTCCAATTCTGCTGACTCCACCTCTGGCTCTGTGCCTCTGAATGAACTATGTCTCCCAGTGTGGTACTAGTAATAATGACCATGGTGACAATGATACAATAATAATGATGATAATAGCTAACATCTGAAGGGTACTTATTACCATGGCAGGTGTTGTTACAAACCATCGTTACTGTTCTCATATTCAGTCAGTCAGTCAGTCAGTTCAGTCGCGCAGTCATGTCTGACTCTCTGTGACCCCATGAATTTCAGCACGCCAGGCCTCCCTGTCCATCACCATCTCTCGGAGTTCACTCAGACTCACGTCCATTGCGTCTGTGATGCCATCCAGCCATCTCATCCTCTGTCGTCCCCTTCTCCTCCTGCCCCCAATCCCTCCCAGCATCAGGGTCTTTTCCAATGAGTCAACTCTTCGCATAACGTGGCCAAAGTACTGGAGCTTCAGTTTTAGCATCATTCCTTCCAAAGAAATCCCAGGGTTGATCTCCTTCAGAATGGACTGGTTGGATCTCCTTGCAGTCCAAGGGACTCTCAAGAGTCTTCTCCAACACCACAGTTCAAAAGCATCAATTCTTCAGCGCTCAGCCTTCTTCACAGTCCAACTCTCACATCCATACATGACCACAGGAAAAACCATAGCCTTGACTAGACGGACCTTAGTCGGCAAAGTAATGTCTCTGCTTTTGAATATACTATCTAGGTTGGTCATAACTTTTCTTCCAAGGAGTAAGTGCCTTTAGATATCTAAGGTGTGGGACGGTTAAAAAAAAAAAAAAAAAAGCCATCCACAGTGACAAAGTAAGTAGAAGTAAGATTTAAAATAAATATTGATTAAGTGCAATCCCAACCTAAATCTCGGCAAGTTATTTTGTGGATACTGACATACTGATTCTAAAGTTTAATTAGAAGCAAAAGACCCAGAATAGCCAACATAATACTGTAGGAGAAGAACAAAGTTCGGGGACTGACATTACCCAACTTCAAGACTTGCTGTAAAGCTACAGTAATCAAGTCACTGTGGTATCAGTGAAAGATAGACATTATAGACCCACAAAAGAACATAGAGACCAGAAATAGAGCCCAGTTGACTCCTATGTGTAGTTAACTGATCTTTGACAAAGAAGCAAAGTCACTACCAAGGAGCAAGGATAGTTTTTTCAACAAATAGTGCTGAAACAACTGGACACTCACAAGCAAAAAATGAATCTAGACACAGATTTTACACCATTCACAAAAATTAACTCAAAATGGATCATGGATCCAAACATAAAAAGCAAAACTACAACATTCCTGGAAGATAACATACAAGAAAACCCAGATGATCTAATCTTGAGTATGGAAATGACTTTTTAGATATGACAAAAAAGATATGATCTGTGAAACAAATAATTTATACATGAGACTTTATTAAAATTAAAAATGTTCTGCAAAAGACAATATCAACAGAATGAGAAGACAAGCCACAGACGAAGAAAACATTTGCAAAAGGCACATCTAATAAAATACTATTATCCAAAATATACAAAGAACTCTTAAAATGAGTGGTAAGAAAGCAATCGCAGTAAAACAACAAAATTTTTAAGGGGCTTCTCTGGTGGTTCAATCGGTTAAAGAATCCATCTGTGATGCATGAGACCCAGGTTCAATCTCTAGATTGGGAAAATATCCTAGAGAAGGAAATGGCAACCCACTCCAGTGTTCTTGCCTGGGAATTCCCATGGATAGAGGACAGAGTAGGCTATCATCCATGGGGTTGCAACAGTTGGACATGACTTAGCAGGTTCCACCAAGACTTTAAAAGACACCTCACCAAAGAAGAAAAATTGCAAATAAGCATATGAAAAGATGTTTCACATAATATATCTTCAGGGAAATGCAAATTAAAACAAGAAAATATCACTACACAGCCTTTGTATGTGTGTCAACTCTTTGCGACCCCACTGACTGTAGCCCATCAAGCAGCTCCTCTGTCTATGGGATTTTCCCAGCAAAAATACTGGAATGGGTTGCCATTTCTTTCTCCAAGGGATCTTCCCAGCCCAGGGATCAAACTCAAGTTTCTTGCATCTCCTGCATTGGCAGGCAGATTCTTTACCAATGAGCCACTTGAGTTTGTCCCTAATTCTATTGTTGTTGATCTACTATTTGGCTTAAGAGCAGACAGCTGGATTCTCCTCTTGCTGCATTTAATCTGTTGTAATATATTGTTCTGGTTGAAATATATGAGGAAAAGCTGGCTTCATACAGTTGGAGAAGAGAGGTACTTTTAAGCTTCTCAAATAGTTCAGTTCAGTTCAGTTGCTGAGTCGTGTCTGACTCTTTACGACCCCATGAACCGCAGCACACTAGGCCTCCCTGTACATCACCAACTCCCGGAGTCCACCCAAACCCACATCCATTGAGTCGGTGATATCATCCAACAATCTCATCCTCTGTCGTCCCCTTCCATCCAGCCCTCAATCTTTCCTAGCATCAGGGTCTTTTCAAATGAGTCAGCTCTTCACATCAGGTGGCCAAAGTATTGGAGTTTCAGCTTCAGCATAAGTCCTTCCAATGAACACCCAGGACTGATCTCCTTTAGGATGGACTGGTTGGATCTTCTTGCAGTCCAAGGGACTCTCAAGAGTCTTCTCCAGCACCACAGTTCAAAAGCATCAATTCTTCAGTGCTCAGCTTTCTTTATAGTCCAACTCTCACACCCATTCGTGACTACTGGAAAAACCATAGCCTTGACTAGATGGACCTTTGGTGGCAAAGTAATATCTCTGCTTTTCAATATGCTGTCTAGGTTGGTCATAACTTTCCTTCCAAGGAGTAAGCGTCTTTTAATTTCATGGCTGCAGTCACCATCTGCAGTGATTTTGGAGCCTAAAAAAATAAAGTCTGACACTGTTTCCACTGTTTCCCCATCTATTTCCCATGAAGTGATGGGACCAGATGCCATGATCTTCGTTTTCTGAATGTTGAGCTTTAAGCTAACTTTTTCACTCTCCTCTTTCACTTTCATCAAGAGGCTTTTTAGCTCCTCTTCACTTTCTGCCATAAGGGTGGTGTCATCTGCACATCTGAGGTTACTGATATTTCCCCCTGCAATCTCTATTCCAGTTTGCGCTTTTTCCAGCCCAGTGTTTCTCATAATGTGCTCTGCGTATAAGTTAAATAAGCAGGGTGACAATATACAGCCTTGACGTACTCCTTTTCCTATTTGGAACCAGTCTGTTGTTCCATGTCCAGTTCTAACTGTTGCTACTGAATGTTGAGCTTTAAGCTAACTTTTTCACTCTCCTCTTTCACGTTCATCAAGAGGCTTTTTAGCTCCTCTTCACTTTCTGCCATAAGGATGGTGTCATCAAAGTGAGGTTATTGATACTTCTCCCGGCATTCTTGATTCCAGCTTGTGTTTCTTCCAGCCCAGTGTTTCTCATGATGTACTCTGCATAGAAGTTAAATAAGCAGGGTGACAATATACAGCCTTGACGTACTCCTTTTCCTATTTGGAACCAGTCTGTTGTTCCATGTCCAGTTCTAACTGTTGCTTCCTGACCTGCATACAGATTTCTCAAGAGGCAGGTCACGTGGTCTGGTATTCCCTTCTCTTTCAGAATTTTCCACAGTTTATTGTGATCCACATAGTCAAAGGCTTTGGTATAGTCAAGAAAGCAAAAATAGATGTTTTTCTGGAACTCTCTTGCTTCTTCCATGATCCAGTGGATGTTGGCAATTTGATCTCTGGTTCCTCTGCCTTTTCTAAACCCAGCTTGAACATCAGGGAGTTCACAGTTCACATATTGTTGAAGTCTGGCTTGGAGAATTTTGAGCATTTCTTTACTAGCATGTGAGATGCATGCATGGCAAATAGGGCAAGGGTGGATGGAAGCAGTGACAGATTTCCTCTTCTTGAGCTCTAAAATCACTGCAGATGGTGACTACAGCAATGAAATCAGAAGACAATTGCTTCTTGGCAGGAAAGTGATGACAAATCTAGACAGTGTGTTGAAACATAGAAACATTACTCTGCTGACAAAGGTCTGTAAAGTCAAGGCTATGTTCTCCACATTGGTCATATACGGTTGTGAGCCTTGCACCATAAAGCAGGCAGAATACCAAAGAACTGATGCCTTTGAACTGTGGTGCTGGAAAAGACTCTTGAAAGTCCCTTGGAGAGCAAGGAGTTCAAACCAGTCAATATTAAGGGAGATCAACCCTGAATATTCAGTGGAAGAACTGATGCTGAAGCTGAAGCTCCAGTATTTTGGTCATCTGATGTGCACAGAAAATTTAATGAAAAAGTCCCTGATGCTGGGAAAGATTGAGGGTAGAAGGAGAAGAGGGCTTCAGAGGATAAGATGGCTGGACGGCATCACTGATGCAATGAACATGAACTTGGGCAAATTCTGGGAAATAGTGAAGGACAGGGAGGCCTGGCATGAGACAGTCCATGGTGTTGCAAAGATTTGGACATGACTGGGAGACTGAATAACAACAAGAAGACAATTGAAACTTGGCAATAAATGAGTGCTTTCTCTGGTGTTTTGGTAGAAGTATTTTTCCTTGAGAGCAAGGAAGAAGGATATTGTCATTGACTTAAAAGTCACAGACACACATACATAGAGAACAAACTTGTGGTTGCCAAGGAGGAGGGTGTTGGGAGAGGAATGGACTGGGAGTGTGGGTTTCAGTTCAGTTCAGTTCAGTCGCTCAGTCGTGTCCGACTCTTTGCGACCCCATGAATCGCAGCACGCCAGGCCTCCCTGTCCATCACCATCTCCCGGAGTTCACTCAGACTCACGTCCATTGAGTCCGTGATGCCATCCAGCCATTTCATCCTCGGTGTCCCCTTCTCCTCCTGCCCCCAATCCCTCCCAGAATCAGGGTTTTTTCCAATGAGTCAACTCTTCCCATGAGGTGGCCAAAGTACTGGAGCTTCAGCTTTAGCATCATTGCTTCCAAGGAAATCCCAGAGCTGATCTCCTTCAGAATGGACTGGTTGGATCTCCTTGCAGTCCAAGGGACTCAAGAGTCTTCTCCAACACCACAGTTCAAAAGTATCAATTCTTTGGTGCTCAGCCTTCTTCACAGTCCAACTCTCACATCCATACATGACCACAGCCATGAAATTAAAAGACGCTTACTCCTTGGGAGTGTGGGTTTAGTAGATGCAATTTATTACATAGAGAATGGATGAAAAAGAAGGTTGTCCTGTATAGCACAGGGAACTATGTTCATTGTCCTGGGATAAACCATAGTGGAAAAGAATATTAAAAAAAGTATCTATCTATATATATATACACATATACACAAACATATACATATAATTGAGTAACTTTGTTGCATGGCAGAAAGTAACACAACATTGTAAATCAACTATACTCCAATATACTAAATAAGTAAATGGGATCAACAAAGAAAAGTTAATATCTGTTTACATGAACATTCATAGAGTTAATATTAGACATATATATCCCCTGATATATTAAGAGCCTTTATTTTCAGTCTACATTTTATTACTAATTTGCATCTCACTGGCTCAGTTTTCTTCAAATGTAAAGTATCCTGAGAAGATATTGATTTTACTCAAACTGGACAGATAGCGGCCAACAGAGTATGAATGAGAGCCAAGATGATGATGCAAAATCAGGCTTTGGAGATCCCTGCCTATCCTCTTCAGGTAGGACAATTCTACTCATCTTCTAGTGGTGGTGATCTAGTCGCTAAGTCACATCCAACTCTTGCAACATCTTGGACTGTAGCCTGCCAGGTTCCTCTGTCCATGGGATTTCCCAGGCAAGAATACTGGAGTGGGTTGCCATTTCCTTCTCCAGGGGATATTCCCGACCAGAAATCGAACCTGGGTTCTGGCATTGTAGGTAGATTCTTTATTGACTGAGCTTCAAGGGAATCCCCTTGTCTTCTATAGTTTCACAAAAGATTTACTGTACAAATACAGTTCAAAAGATGAAAATGTAAAGGTACTTCTGGCTCTAATCTCCTGTGATTAGAAAATTCTATATAAAGCTCTGGTGTGGAAAATTGAAAATCCACACATGAGCTTCACAAAGACAAATGTAGTGATAATATTACTTTCAACCGAACGAAAATAAGAGTAGTCTCTGTGATTTATTCCACAGTATGTTGGAGGCCTATTCACACAGATGATATCATGCATATCTCTCCTCAAGTGCTATATTTTTACACTGAGGATGATAGGGCAGAACTAACCAGGAAAGGACTGGAATATGTTGCAGGTAAAGCATTTGAGAGAGGCAAACAGAAATGGAAATATCAGTCAGGAAAAGAAGAGTCGGCAAATATTAAGTCTACTGCACAGAATTCTGGAAAAAGCAGGCATTGTGGGTTTAAGTCAGTGAAATCCAGAGTCTAGGCAGACAGGGCCAGTGACCTCTTTCACAAGAAGCTCTCTAGCATGAAATCTATTTGCAGCAGCTGTGATCTCTGAGAGGTGGGGAAAATGGTAGAAGTGAAACTTCATTGGTGAATATGCTTGCTCCTTTACACTGACATCCTTGGCCTGATTCTAATGATGATACTACTAAAATAGCAGCTAATTTCTAAAGTGATTTCTTTCAGCAAAGATTACTAGAAAAATGAAAGCATTTGACAGATACCACAGAAATCATTAAAAACAGGTATGGTGAATCTAGAGTGACACTGATCCTCACACTGGAGCATGATGAACAAAGCAGATAAATACTGAGTCTGCAAATTGTTCACATTCTTTGGCTTTAACTTGAATGTGAGTATTTTATGTAGAAGGAAATGGCGACTCACTCCAATAATCTTGCCAAGAAAACCCCATGAGTGGTATGAAAAGGTAAAATTATATGACACCGGAAGATGAGTCCCCTAGATAGAAGGGTCTAATATGCAACTGGGAAAGAACAAAAGACAATTACTATTAATGATAGCTCCAGAAAGAATGAAGCAGCTGGGCCAAAGTGGAACACACACTCAGTTGTGGATGTGTCTGGTGGTCAAAGTAAAATGTGATGCTGTAAAGAACAATATTGTATAGGAACCTAGCATGTTAGGTCCATGAATCAAGGTAAATTGAACATGATCAAGCAGGAGATGGCAAGAGTGAACGTCAGCATCTTAGGAAGTGGCAACCTAAAATGGATGGGAATGGGTGAATTTAATTTAAATGACCATTATATCTACTACTGTGGACAAGAATCCCTTAGAAGAAATGGAATAGCCTTCACAGTCAACAAAAGAGTTTGGAATACAGTACGTGGGTGCAGTCTAAAAATGACAGAATGATCTCAGTTTGTTTCCAAGACAAATAATTCAACATCATAGTAATCCAAATATATGGCACAACCACTGATGCCAATGAAGCTAAAGCTAACCAGTTCTATGAAGACCTGCAACATCTTCTAAAGTAAAGTGAAAAATGTTAGTCCCTCAGTTGTGTTGGTCTCTTTGTAAACCCATGGACTGGGGCCTGTAAGGCTCCTCTGTCCATGGAATTCTCCAGGCAAAAATACTGGAGTGGGCAGCCATTCCTTTCTTCTAGTATTCTTCCCAATGCAGGGATCAAACCAGGGCCTCCCACAATTTAGGCAGAGTCTTTACTGTTCTTACCCACCAGGGAAGTCCACAACATCTTCTAGAATTGACACAAAAAAAGTAATGTCCTTTTCATTATAGGGGATTGGAATGCAAAGGTAAAAAATCATGAGACAGAGATAATAATAGGAAAGTTTGACCTTGGAGTACAAAGTGAGGCAGAGCAAAGGCTAACAGAATTCTGTCAAGAAAACATGCCAGGTATAGCAAACACCCTCTTCCAACAACTCAAGAAACGATCTAAAAATGGACATCACCAGCTGGTCAATATCAAAACCAGACTGATCACATTCTTTGCACCCAAAGATGAGAGACTCTATCAGTTCAGTTCAGTTCAGTAGCTCAGTCATACCTGACTCTGTGACCCCATGGAACACAACACACCAGGTCTCCCTGACCATCACCAACTCCCAGAGTTTAATCAAACTCCAAACTCATGTCCATTGAGTCAGTGATGCCATCCAACCATCTCATCCTCTGTCATTCCCTTCTCTTCCTGCCTTCAATCTTTCCCAGCTTCAGGGTCTTTTCAAATGAGTCACCTCTTCACATGAGGTAGCCAAAGTATTGGAGTTTCAACCTCAGAATCAGTCCATCCAAAGAACATTCAGGACTTATCTCCTTTAGGATAGACTGGCTGGATCTCTTTGCAGGCCAAGGGACTGTCAAGATTCTTCTCCAACACCACAGTTTAAAAGCATCAGTTCTTTGGCGCTCAGCTTTCTTTATACTCCAACTCTCACATCCATACATGATTACTGGAAAAACCATAGCCTTGACTAGACAGACCTTTGTTGGCAAGGCAATGTCTGATTTTTAATATGCTGTCTAGGTTGGTCATAACTTTCCTCCCAAGGAGTAAGTGTCTTTTAATTTCATGGCTGCAGTCACTGTCTGCAGTGATTTTGGAGCCCCAAAACTAAAGTCAGCCACTGCTTCCACTGTTTCCCCATCTATTTGCCATGAAGTGATGGGACTGGATGCCATGATCTTCGTTTTCTGAATGTTGAGCTTTAAGCCAAATTTTCACTCTCCTCTTTCACTTTCATCAAGAGGCTCTTTAGTTCTTCTTCACTTTCTGCCATAAGGGTGGTGTCATCTACATATCTGAGGTTATTGATATTTCTCCCAACATTCTTGATTTCAGCTTGTGCTTCTTCCAGCCCAGCATTTCTCATGATGTACTCTGCATGTAAGTTAAATAAGCAGGGTGACAATATACAGCCTTGACATAATCCTTTTCCTATTTGGAACCAGTCTGTTGTTCCATGTCCAGTTCTGACTGTTGCTTCCTGACCTGCATACAGATTTCTCAAGAGGCAGGTCAGGTCTCTGGTATTCCCATCTCTTTCAGAATTTTCCACAGTTTATAGTGATCCACAAAGTCAAAGCAGAAATAGACGTTTTACTGGAACTCTTTTGCTTTTTTCAATGATCCAGCAGGTGTTGGCAATTTGATCTCTAGTTCCTCTGCCTTTTCTAAAAGCAGCTCGAACATCTGGTAATTGAAAGTGGTCAAACAGGAGATGGCAAGAGTGAACATTAACATTCTAG
The DNA here is from genome assembly GCA_006408695.1 of Aepyceros melampus. Taxonomy (NCBI): domain Eukaryota; kingdom Metazoa; phylum Chordata; class Mammalia; order Artiodactyla; family Bovidae; genus Aepyceros; species Aepyceros melampus. Next base: position 396,120 of record SJXQ01003685.1, on the reverse strand, counting down.
GAATCAGGGAACTAAAATGGATTGGAATGAGTGAATTTAACTCAGGTGACCATTATTTCTACTACTGTGGGCAAGAATCCCTTAGAAGAAATGGAGTAGCTATCATAGTATACAAGAGAGTCCAAAATGCAGTACTTGGATGCAATCTCAAAAATGACAGAATGATCTCTATTCATTTCCAAAGAAAACCATTAAATATCATAGTAATTCAAGTCTATGCTCCAGCCAAACGCTGAAGAAGCTGAATTGAATTGTTCTATGAACACCTACAAGACCTTCTAGAATCAACACCCCCAAAAGATGTCCTTTTCATTACAGGGGACTGGAATGCAAAAGTAGGAAGTCAAGAGATACCTGGAATAACAGGCAAGTTTGGCCTTGGAGTACAAAATGAAGCAGGTCAAAGGCTAATAGAGTATTGCCAAGAGAACGCACTGTCATAGTGCGTTCATATGTCATAGTGCAAATACCTTCTTCCAACAACACAAAAGAAAACTCTACATGGACATCACCAGATGGTCAATACCAAAATCAGATTGATTATATCCTTTGCAGCCCAAAATGAAGAAGCTCTCTACACTCAGCAAAAACAAGACCGGGAGCTGACTGTGGCTCAGATCATAAACTCCTTATTGCCAAATACAGACTGAAATTCAAGAAAGTAGGGCAAACCACTAGACAATTCAGGTATGATCTAAATCAAAACCCTTATGATTGATTATACAGTGGGAAGTGACAAATAGATTCAAGGGATTAGATCTGATAGACAGAGTACCTGAATAACTATGGACAGAGGTTGTGACATTGTACAGGAGGCAGGGATCAAAATCATCCTTAAGAAAAAGAAATGAAAAAAGGTAAAATGGTTGTCTGAGGAGGCCTTACAAATAGCTGAGAAAAGAGGAGAGGCTAAGGGCAAAGGAGAAAAGGAAAGATATACCCATTTGAATGCACAGTTTCAAAGAATAGCAAGGAGAGATAAAGAAGCCTTCCTTAGTGATCAATGCAAAGAAACAGTGGAAAATAATAGAATGGGAGAAACAGTATACATGCAGCAAAAACAAAACCTGGAAATGACTGTGGCCCAGAACCCTGGCTCCTTATTGCAAAATTCTTGCTTAAATTGAAGAAAGCAGGGAAAACCACTAGGCTATTCAGATATGAGCTAAATCGATTCCCTTACAGTTATACATTGGAGGTGATGAATAGATTCAAGGTGTTAGATCTGGTACACAGAATGTCTGAAGAACCCTGGACAGAGGTTTGTAATACTGTAATCAAACCATCCTAAAGAAAAAGAAATGCAATATGGCAAGGAGGCTTTACAAGTAGCTGAGGAAAGAAAAGAAGCAAAAAGCAATGGAGAAAGAAAAAGATATACCCAAATTAATGCAGAGTTCCGGAAGTAGCTAGGAGAGATGAGAAAGCCTTCTTAAAAGAACAATGCAGATAAGTATAGAGAAACAACAGAAAGGGAAAGACTAGAGATCTTATCGAGAAAATTGGAGATATCAAGTGAACATTTCATGCAAGAATGTGCAGGATAGAGGACAGAAATGAAAAGACCTAAGAGAAGCAGAAGAGGTTAAGAAGAGATAAGAATACACAGAAGAACTATACAGAAAAGGTCTTAATGAACTGGATAACCACAATGCCATGGTCACTCACCTAGAGCAGGACGTCCTGGAGTGTGATGTCAAGTTGGCTTTAGGAGTCATTACTACAAATGAAGCTGACAGAATTCTAGCTGAGCTATTTCAAATCCTAAGAATGATGCTGTTAAATGATGAACTCAATATAACAGCAAATTTGGAAAATTCGCAGTGGTCACAGGACTGGAAAAGGTCAGTTTTCCTTGCAATCCCAAAGAAGGGTTCAAATGCCGAAGAATATTCAAATTGGGGCTAAAATAAGCATTCATTTCACATGCTAGTAAGGTTATGCTCAAAATTCTTCAAGCTAGGCTTCATCAGTATATGAACCAAGAACTTCTTGAGGTACATGCTGGATTTAGAAAAGGCAGAGGAAGAAGAAATCAAATTGCCAACATTCGTTGGATCATGGAGTAAGCAAGGGAATTACAGAAAAACATCTACTTCTGCTTCACTGACTATGCTAAAGCCTGTGACTGAGTGGATCACGACAAACTGTGGAAAATACTTAAAATGATAGGGGTCCCAGACCACCTTACCTGTCCCCTGAAAACCAAATATGGAACAACAGTCTTGTTCAAAATTGGGAAAGGCTGTATATTGTTACTATGCTTATTTCACTGAGATACGGAGTACATCATGTAAAATGCTAGGCTTGATGAATCACAACCTGGAATCAAAATTGAGGGCAGAAATATCAACAATTTCAGATATGCAGATCATACCACTCTAATAACAGAGAGTGAAGAGGAAGAGTCTATTGATGAGGGTGAAAGAGAAGAGTGAAAAAGATGTCTTGAAACTCAACATTAAAAAAACTAAGATCATGGCATACAGTCCCATAACTTCATGGTATAGAAAGGGGAAAAGTGGAAGCTATGACAGATTTTATTTTCTTGGACTCCTTTGAGCTCCAAAATCACTGCAGACTGTGACTGCAGCCAGGAAATTAAAATATGCTTACTCTTAGAAGGAAAGCTATGAGAAACCTAGACAGTGTATTAAAAAACAGAGACATCACTTTGCCAACAAAGGTCTGTACAGTCAAAGCTCTGGTTTTTCCAGTAGTCATGTAAGGATGTGAGAGTTGGAGTATAAAGAAGGCTGAGTGTGCGATCCCACTGCTGGGCATACACACCGAGGAAACCAGAATTGAAAGAGACACGTGTACCCCAATGTTCATCGCGGCACTGTTTGTAATAGCCAGGACATGGAAGCAACCTAGATGTCCATCAGCAGATGAATGGATAAGAAAGCTGTGGTACATATACACAATGGAGTATTACTCAGCTATTAAAAAGAATACATTTGAATCAGTTTTAATGAGGTGGATGACACTGGAGCCGATTATACAGAGTGAAGTAAGCCAGAAAGAAAAACATCAATACAGTATACTTACACATATATATGGAATTTAGAATGATGGTAATGATAAACCTGTACGCAAGACAGCAAAAGAGACACAGAGCCAGTCCAGGTTTGATGCAGGATGCAGGATGCTAGGGACTGATGCACGGGGATAATCCAGAGAGAGGGTGTGGGGCGGGAGGGTGGAGGTGGGGGTCGGGATTGGGAGTTCATGTAAACTCATGGCTAATTCATGTCAATGTGTAACAAAACGAATACAGTATTGTAAAGCAAAACAAACTAAAAAATAAAAATTAATTAAAAAAAAAAAAAGAAGGCTGAGTGTGAAGAATTGATGCTTTCAAACTGTGGTGCTTAAGAAGACTCTTGGGAGGCCTTGGACAGCAAGGAGATCAAAGCAGTCAAACGTAAAGGAAATCAACCCTGAAGATTCAATGGAAGCTGAAGCTCCAATACTTTGGCCACCTGATGCAAACAGCTGACTCATTGGAAAAGACTGTGATGCTGGGGAAAAGTTAAGGCAGCGGGAGAAGAGGAAGACAGAGGATGAGATGGTTGGATAGAATCAGCAACTCATTGGACATGAGTTTGAGCAAACTCCAGGAGAGACAGGGGAGCCTGGAATTCTGCAGTCCATGGGTTTGCACAGAGTTTGCCATGATTAGTGACTGAACAACAATGACATTTCATGCACTTAAAGGAAACAAAAGGATTTCTATAATACTCCAGATGAGCATTATATAAGTGTGAGAAAGGTCCCTGGTAAATTTTCAGAATTTTGTTCTGTTCATTGTTCAACATAGTTAAGTACCTCTGGCATGACAATCTTTGGATAAGGAAGGAAATATTGAAAAAACAGCCTATCTGGCTTTATACAAGAGAGTATAAGGAATATATAAAAAGAGAATGAATGGAATGTAATATGAAAAATGCCACACACAAAAAAATCAACAAAATGCTGTGTTATCATAAATGGGTCATCCCTTTTCTGATATTCATCTGACATCACTTAAAGGTTTTATGGGTCAGAGGACTTTAACTGCTCATATTCAAATATGGACAAGATATCAACTGGCCACTTCAAAGTGAAAAATCAATTGGGCATAAATAAGTGCCTTGCCAGTCCTTGTGCTCAATGGCAAACTCTATGCTATGTTGGAAGAAAGCCAACTTGAGGTTTTAAAATAACAGCATGTAGTGTGGTAGGGGATCTGCCCTCTCATTAAAGCAGCATTGTCTAATTTGATATTGGAATTCATTATTTAAAAATAATTACATTGAGAATAGATCGATTTTAGTATAAACTAGAAATTGTTTTATTTAATATGAAAGATATTCCATTTTTTTTTTCTTTTTGAGCAATAGGTTGAATTTTCATTGATCATTCTTTTTTAAAAGATGCCTGAAGACATCTTTCTTAAAATTGATATTTTATCAGTATAAATAAATCTGCTTGTTATATAAAACAATCACAGAAATGTTTCCAGAAAATTAAAGGTACAGACTTTCAACTTCTTTAATTCGTAGGCCAGGTGTCATTCTTATTGACAGAACTGGAAAAGTTTAATGGACTACACCTTGCCAATTAGAAAAACTACTGAGTTCCACTGCTCTGATTTCTGTTCTCTAGTGCTTTCCAGAACATAGCAATGAAGTTTATGATATATATGGGTTGAGATCTAAATCAAATGGTGACACATCCCTCTGAGCTGATCATGACTGCCTTCTTATCCCAATTTGTGTTATGGCAATAAGGAGACTTAAAAGGAGATCAGTTCAGTCAGTTCACTTCAGTCGCTCAGTTGTGTCTGACTCCTTGCAACCCCATGAATCGCAGCACGCCAGGCCTCGCTGTCCATCACCAACTCCCAGAGTTCACTCAAACTCATGTCCATCGAGTCGGTGATGCCATCCAGCCATCTCATCCTCTTTCGTCCCCTTCTCCTCCTGCCCTCAATCCCTTCCAGCATCAAAGTCTTTTCCAATGAGTCAACTCTTTGCATGATGTGGCCAAAGTATTGGAGTTTCAGCTTTAGCATCAGTCCTTCCAATGAACACCCAGGAGTGATCTCCTTTAGGATGGACGAGGATATCAGCGATGCTCAAAATGGACAACAGATTTCAAGTCTGGCGTGGCTACACCTTTCTTGGATGTTACTAAACTTGTATATTGCTTTCCTACCTTCCTTTCCTCAGCAACAGGACACACACACACACACACACACACGCACACACACCCCAGTGTGACTATCTCCTATTTGGAGATAGGGACTATTAAGAGATAGTCAAGTTTATGTGATGTTATAAGGTGAGGCCTTTATCCAGTAGGGCCAGAGTCCTTGTAAGAAAAGGAAGAGACACTCGACATCTCTCTTCCTCTTCCCACTGCCAATCACAAACAGGTGGAAAGTCAAGTTAAGGACATAGCAAGAAGGTGGCTATCCACAAGCCATAAAGGTGGGGTATCACCAGAAACTGACCCTGATAGCACCTTTTTATTGTGAACCATGAACCTCTAGAACTGTGAGAAAATAAATTTCTGTTTACACCCCTAAATGTATGGTATTTGGTTATGACACCTTGAATGGACATACAGATCTATCTTTATCTTCTCTAACTCTACTTCTGACTTCCTAGGTGGCTCAGTGGTAAAGAATCTGCCTGCCAAGAAGGAGATGTGGGTTGGATCTCTGGGTCAGGAAGATCCCCTGGAGAAGGAAATGGCAACCCACTCCAGTATTCTTGCCTGGGAAATCCCATAGACACAGGAGACTGACAGGTAACAGCACATAGGATCTCAAAGAGTTGTACATGACAACAACAGCAACAACAGCTCTGCTTCTATCTGTATATGAAATGATACCTGCAGATCCTTCTTTTCTTGATGCTCTCAGATAGGAGAGTTGAGGTAACTTTTATTTAGTTTCTCATACTGTGACTTGTTTAGAGATGACAATGGATAAAGTATTAGTTTACTAATTTCCCTATTTGTAACACATTAAGAGAAGTTTTAGCAACCTCTGGAAATCAAATTATTCATGATGCCATTTTCTTGAACACGTTCACAATCCTATGCATTAATGTTTTTACAAAATCAAACTGTAACTATTTTCCATGTGGCAAACATATCCCTTGCTTCTTTTTCAATGTGGTCTTCATTTGATGCTATTGTGTTTCAAGTAGTATTTTCAATGTGACTATGATATTTAGTCTTTTAAATAGCCTTCTGTTCTCGTGAATAAAACACAGACCCACTCAGAAATTTTCAAAATACCTGATTTACTGGCAACTCAAACTTATAAAGAATTAAATGGAACTAGGCCTGTATGCAAGTAGAAAATGTACATAATTTTAGCAGAATCTAAAATCAAGCAATCAAACAATCGTCCTGCAATGATATCTATGTTATCAAGATATCAGTCAGCAGGCTTGCTCCTATATGGAAATACTAACTAGCATGATAACTGTGGAAAGACTACCAAGTCCAGCTCTTGTCACAAAAAGGAAATCAAACTTGTGGGGTTCCTCATGTTCTAAGAATGCATATGTCAATTGTAAAAGCATTAGTAGAATTAACTATATTAGTATAAAGTTGTAAAGGAGCTTATTCTGATCTTAGAAGGCAGTTATATGTGTCCGGAATATTTTTATCTGTTGCATTTTTTGCATTTAATGTTTTTCAAGCTAATTAAAATATGCAAAACTTATAAGAAAGAATAAGAAAAGCACTTATAATCACATCACCTGACACATGGATAAGGTTCTAAAAAGTTTTTCCCCACTTTATGTAATTTTGTATAACAGCATTAGAAACATTGCTTTGATTTTGAATTTTTTTATTTAAGATTTTATTATCAATATTACCAGTTCTCCTTATAGTGTTACCAATTCTTATAACTTTCAAAATAATCATAATAACCATAACAACATCTGCATCAAAATGAGTATATCACATCTTTAATTTAATGAGCCAAAATTAGACATTTTGTATATTTATAATTTTGTTATATATTAATAATAAAATGGCAATGAATATCTTCATATGTATTTTTCCTTAAATTATTTATTTTAAATAAATAATATTTTATGAAGAATTTGAGTTTTATCACCATTTCTATGGCTGGAAAACAATTTACCAAACTGATTTTTGAAAGAGTTCAATTTATACTATTACTATCAATGTATGGACTTATATGAACTCAACAATGTACTTTTCAACCCTGGTTGCCATGATTTTTAATCATAAGTTAATATGCACCAAGGGGCTCCTCTTTTGAGTTCAAATTTAGCAGAATATATTTGGCTTGTTTAATTACTTTTGTGTGACTATTATAAGATTGCAGAAGGGCACATGTAAAGCAGCAAGCAACATATTGAAGGACTTTTGAAAAGGAAATCATTAAACCAGAGAGCAGAGAAGTTGAGCACTATACAAACATGTCAGAGTTTTGGTTTGGCTTGGGAAAAGCTAATGACTAGAACCTGCCTTATTACTTAGAATACTGAAAAGAGTACAGAGTAAAAAGAACACATGCTGGCAGTATGAAGTTTATTTGCTTCTTCCTTAAAATCTCATAGGATAAGCATAAGCCATATTCAAAGTGAAGAAAATGTTTTTGATAATTTGATATATAAAAATTTAACCAAATTGATCAGTATTATATATCTAGTCAACTGTGGAGCTAGGAACTGAACCCAGATAAGTACTCTTTCATCTATAGCTTACCCCCTCCACCACCACTTCCTGTCAAATGGCTATAATTTGTACTTTACACTTAAAGAACTTTAGAAATGATTAACTGTAAGGTATAGTTTGAGAGTATTTATCACCCAGAAAGGATCACCATTACATAACCTGAAGCTTCCACTGTTAACTTTTCCTTTGGTTAAAGCATTCAAGGCCCCAGTTAGAATTAAAATAACATGGGAAAGTTGGGACCAAAATTTAAGCTGTTGTCAATAAATAGTTGTGGTTTTGATTCCAGAATCAAATGTACTTTTTTTAAAGAAACCTTGAGAGAACGTTTTGATGACTCCCTTAGAAGCTCAAACAGCAATAGGAATACACTAGATTCTTCAAGTGAAAGATGGCAATGTGCTACTGAACCTTTAGCTGGAAATGCAGATGGTCAGTTGGTCTGGCATAGAAATAAGCTTGTACATAAAAAAATAGTGCTTATAGGTGAATCAAATAGAAGAAACATATGGGTATTCACTCACACATCTCTAATTGCTTCAAAATATCTAAAACATTTTATATCTATTAAAATATTATTTAAAAACATAATATATCTCAAGTATAAAATAGGTACCACCTGTTTCCCTTCTTCCAGATCACCTGTTTGACCCAAAACTATCATGGTCAAATCAACTGATTCTGTGCTAATCTCCCATAATCCTTGAGCAAGTTTTAAAACAGCATTTATTATTTTTAGCAACTATTTACTCATGCTGCTATTTTTCTCATTAGGTCTGTAGATTCTAGAAGGCAAAAAATTATTTCTTTGATGTTATTTTTTTCTCATAACTCAGGTCCTGGTACATAGCTAGAAAGAATAAATGCTTTTTATGTTTGGATGAAAACCATCTATAAATAATAATGATGACATTAATGAAATGTAAAGACACTTTAAACTCATTGTAGGTTTCAGTGGGTAAGAACAATATTGGTAAATAGTATATATAAAAAACTCAATCATGTCTTTGTTCAGCAATAAAGCACTAAATTTCAATTTCTATCTGTCTTACATTATAGCTCTTTATTTTATATTGACTAATGGTACACATAGCTTGAGACCTGAAGGAAAAAATCTGTCTGCTAGCTACTGGTAATTCTGAATTTCCTCAAAGAAGTAGATCTTATGGTGTATAAAATAAATCCCAATGAGAATAAGTTTAATTCAATCCTAAATAGCATTTCTTAGATCACAGGAGAGTGATTTAGTGTTTTATCATTTATTTGCTTTTAGAGAAATGTTCATCATATCTAGAACTAATCAAGTATTATTGGGAGATATTTACAAAATTTCTAGAAAAGGAGCATTGTTTTGAGTAAAGTCAGAAGAATGTTGTATTTAGATTTTGATTGGTACTAGGTTATGAGTAATAAACGTAAAAGATGAAATAAAGGTGAAATTGGAGGGTGTTTTTTCTTTCTGAAGACAACATTCTAATATGCTATTGTAGCCAAAACAGCTGCCAAAATGGAAGAATTCATCACAAGGAGTGTTATAAACCAAACAACTTGCATATTTACTATCTTAAAACATATGCTAGTTCTACTGGAATACTGTGCAATAAAGTCTTGGTTGCTGCACATCAAGAATAAAAGAAACATTCTAGAGAAGAAGCTATAAGAAAAGAAATTTTCAGTTTGTGGGAAGGAGAGACTTGTTTATATAAAGAATATTATAGTATATGATGGGAAATGTATACAAATGATTATAATAGAAATTGTGTCACAAATGTGGTATAAAATTGTCAAGTTTGGTAATAGACAAAAGGACTAAATGATTGTTCCCCTTACACATGGGGATGCTTTGTAGAATGAGATGGCATTTGATTTAAGCCTGGTTGCATGGAAATAACTTGAATATGAGAAGGAACAAAAGTGAATATATTTGAGAATCTAGATGTATAAGGTAGAAGAAATTATAGGGACATATCCTCAAAGCAGAGGTATGTTGGTGTGTATAAAGATTAGCTGGTGATTATTTGGGGAAGCAATAAAGATATGCAAAAATACTGGGAGCTAAGATTTAAATATAAAAAGGTTTAGTAAAGAAATTCTAAATAAGCTATCTTCATGATAAAATAGAGATGAGCAGATTTTCTCATCTCATGCATAATTTAGTCATAAAGCTATGAAACAAGTACACCTTAAGCAAAAGAAGTGGGAGATATATTGGCCAAACCTGAGATTCTGTTTTCCCTCCCCAGAAATGTTTATCTCAAGGGATAAAAATTGTAGTTCTGCTGTTTCGTAATATAGAATATTAGGAAAGTGATTTTGAAATTTTTTATGGGAATTTAAGTATGAGCAATTTTTTCCCCAGAAGACTTACATATCTTAAGAAATTTTTTTGTGACCTGTAGTAATCCTGAAATATTTGAGATTGGCCCTCATCCAATTCCTGGATCAATAATGTACAGAGTACCTGTATTATGCTGAAGATATATGAGAATCCATAAACACATTTGAATCACAGTTATTTCACAGCAAAGCTTATTATAACGACAATACATTCCACTTGAGTCAAAAGCACAATATGGATATAGAATTTCTAACCTTGTTCCCTATTTGAGTAAAGGTAATTCTATTTTTTCAAGGATACTTAATTTTTATATTTACAAATTAAAATAATAATTAGTAGTTTTCTAAATCATATCAATTGAAATTCATGAAAACAAATCTTTTAAAGCCTTAATAAAATTATATGCATGTATTTTTGAAATTTTTATATATTTTTTATTATTGGAAATTAGTCAATAAGCTGCAATTGCACTTATTTTTAATGAACATATCTATATAATCTAGGAATGGTCCATTGACTGATGTTAAGATATATTACAAAGAAATACTGACTATTTCAGTTGAAAATATTTAGTATATGCTGGAGATTTTCTATGCCAAATTTGACTATAGTTATTTTATTCAGATTTGTATGTTTTGTTTACTTGTTTATTTCAAACCTACCACAGAGGACATCTTTCCTTTGTGCTAAGGCCTCTGTAAGAAGTCATCTCTGTAGCGAGGATTAACTCTGATCACAACTAAAAGTTAAAATTCTTAGCTTCTGTGTGATAGGTGGCCTTTTCAGTAAAACTCAACTAGCCATCTCTGATGTAGAATTTTTACTCAAAAGTATCTAATTCTAATTTGACTTGTCATACAGGTCTAAACAACAGTACTGTAAAGTTCAATGTGATAATTGTTGTCATTCACTCACTAAATTGTGTTTGACTTGTTGCAGCCTCAAGGACTGCAGAACTCCAGGCTTCCCTGTCCTTCACTATCTTCTGGAATTTGCTCAAACTCATGTCCCTTAAGTTGGTGATGCCATCCAACCATCTCATCCTCTGTTACTCTCTCTTCCTTTTGCCTTCAGTCTTTCTCAGCATCAGGATCTTTTCCAATGAGTCAGCTCTTCACATTAGATGGGCAAAATATTGGAGCTTCAGCTTCAGCATTGGTCCTTCCAATGAATATTCAAGGTTGATTTCCTTTGGAAGTGACTGGTTTGACCTCCTTGCTGTCCAAGAGACCCTCAAGAATCTTCTCCAGCTGCATGATTTGAAAGCATTAATTCTTCAGCACTCAGGCTTTTTTATGGTCCAACTCTCATATCTGCATATGACTACTGGAAAAACCATAGTTTTGACTATACAGACCTTTGTTGGCAAAGTGATGTCTCTGCTTTTGAATATGCTGTCTAACTTTGTTATAGCTTTCTTTCTAAGGAACAAGCATCTTTTAATTTCATGACTGCAGTCACGTCTGTACAGTGATTTTGGAGCCCAAGAAAATAAAACCTGTTACTCTTTCCACTTTTTTCCTTTCTATTTGCCATTAAGTGATGGGACCAGGGGCTTCCCTGGTGGCTCAGTGATAAACAATCCGCCTGCAATACAGGAGATGTGCATTCTGTCCCTGGGTGGGGAGGAGCCCCTGGAGGAGGGCATTGTGAGTCACTCCAGTTTTCTTGTCTGGAGAATCCCATGGACAGAGGGGCCTGGCAGGCTATAGTCCATAGAGTTGCAAAGAGTAGGAGATGACAGAAGTGACAGCCTGATGGGACCAGATGCCGTGATCTTAGTCTTTTGAATGTTGAGTTTTAAGTCAGCTTTTTCACTCTCTTCTTTCACCCTCATCAAGAGGCTGTTTAGTTCCTCTTCACTTTCTGCCATTAGAATGGTAACATCTTCATATTGTGGTTGTTGATATTTCTCCCAACAATCTTGATTCCAGCTTGTGAATCATCCAGCCTGGCATTTCACATGATGTACCCTGCATGGAAGTTAAATAAGCAAGGTGACAATATACAGCCTTGTTGTACTCCTTTTCCAATTTTGAATTAACCTGTTGTTCCATATCTGGTTCTAACTGTTGCTTCTTGACCTGCATACAGGTTTCTCAGGAGACAGATAAGGTGGTCTGGTATTTCCATCTCTTTAAGGATTTTCCACAGTTTGTTGTGATCCACACAGAGAAAGCCTTTAGCATAATGACTAAAATAAGATTTAGTAAATGATAGAATAATGAAATATACAAATGCTTTAAACAGTTTTAAATTTACCCATAGCTCTAAATATCTCTTAGATAGTCTAAGAAATGGCATAAATTGAAATTATCTATCTAACGTAATACTTAATGGAGGTTCTATACTTCTGTATTAGTCTGGTTTCAGCAGAGAGAAAGAATCATTGATATATAGAGGTTTAGATAATAGATAGATAATGGAAAATGGAATAACTTTTACTCAAGTATCCAGCAAAGTTATAGGTTCTATATCATCCAACTATTAATATATCCATATTTTACTTGTGACTTGAGTGGAATATATTATCCTTATTATAAGCTTTACCCTGAAATGGTACCCTGAAATTGGCTTATGGAACTGTGAGGACTCACTAGGCAAGTCTAAAATCCTTATGGCATGATGTCAGAAAGTGCAGACTGGAAACTAGTATAATACAGAAGAACCTGGCATTATAGTCCACAGGATATTTTCTTATTTGAGTAAATCTCAATTCTGCTCTCAGGATCTTTAAACTGATTGAATAAGACCCATGCAGATTATCAAGTATAACCTCTTTTAATTAAAGTTAACAGATTGTAGATACTAACTATATAAGAGCTTCACAACACCTTTATTAGTGTGTGATTGAGTAGTCGGAGTCTGTATGTTGCCAAGTTAAAATATAAAACTGCCACAGAGCCCAAAGATTGGGAAAAAGTCAAAGATATCCACTCTCATCACTCTTTTTCAACATTTTATGATAAATCCTAGCTAATGCCACTAGATAAGAGAGAAGAAAAGTTAAAAAGATGTTAAAATGTTAGAAAGAGTGCAATGAAATTTCTTTATTCACAGTTGACATGATTGTTTTTGATAAATTCTCAAAGAATCTACAGAAAAAAGTCTTCAAGAACTAATAAGCAAGTTTATCATATTCACAGTATGCTGTATCAATGTATCAACTCTTTCCTTTACATAAGAAATGGATATTTGAAAAGTGAAATTTAAGTCAGCTTTTTCACTCTCTCACACTCATCAAGAGGCTCTTTGGTTTATAATAGGATTTAAAATATCCTATTATAATCACTATGCTAAATCTTTCTGTGGATCACATCAAACTGTGGAAAATTCTTAAAGAGATGGGAATTTGCAATAGCATTCAAAAAATGCTTATATATGAATTTGACAATAGTGAATGATCTATATCTAGAAAACTACAAACAGTAATGAAAGAAATCAAAGAATAAATGGAGAGATTTCTATGATCAAGGATTAGAAGAATCAATATTGTTAAATTGTCAGTATTTCTATTTAATCTACATATTCAATGCACTCCTAATCAAAATTACAGCAAGGGTTTTATAAATATTAATTCTAAAATTTATATAGAAAAACAATAGATGGCACAACAAATTTAAGGTATAAAAACAAGCCACAAAACTCATTTTAATAATTAGTGATTAGACATAGTGGTAATTGGGGAAGGATTGAAACACAGATTATAAACCTCCAGTTCAGTTCAGTTTAGTTGCTCAGTCGTGTCCGACTGCAACTCTATGCACTGCAGCATGCCAGGACTCAATGTCTACTACCAACTCCCAGAATATACTCAGACTCATGTCCATTGAGTTGGTGGTGCCATCCAACCATCTCATCCTCTGTTGTCTGCTTTTCCTCCAGCCTTAAATCTTTACCAGCAACAGTTCCAATGAGTCAACTGTTTGTATGAGGTGGCCAAAGTACTGGAGTTTCAGCTTTAGCATCAGTCCTTCCAATGAACACCCAGGACTGATCTTCTTTAGGATGGACTAGGTGGGTCTCCTTGCAGTCCAAGGACTCTCAAAGGTCTTCTCCAACACCACAGTTCAAAAGCATCAATTCTTTGGTGCTCAGCTTTCTTCACAGTCCATCTTTCACATCCACACATGACCACTCGAAAAACCATAGCTTTGTTCAGATGGATCTTTGTTGACAAAGTAATGTCTCTGCTTTTTAATATGCTGCTATGGTTGGTCATAACTTTCCTCCCAAAGAGTAAATGTCTTTTAATTTCATGGTTGCAATCACCATCTGCGTTGATTTTGGAGCCCCCCAAAATAAAATCAGCCAATGTTTCCACTGTTTCCCAATCTATTTCCCATGAAATAATGAGACCAGATGCCATGATCTTCGTTTTCTGAATGTTGAGCTTCAAGCCAACTTTTTCACTCTCCTCTTTCACTTTCAACAAGAGGCTTTTTAGCTCTTCTTCAATTTCTGCCATAAGGGTGGTGTCATCTGCATATCTGAGGTTATTGATATTTCTCCCAGCATTCTTGATTTTGCTTGTGCTTCTTCCAGCCCAGCGTTTCTCATGATGTACTCTGCATAGAAGTTAAATAAGCAGGGTGACAATATACAGCCTTGACGTACTCCTTTTCCTATTTGGAACCAGTCTGTTGTTCCATGTTCAGTTCTAACTGTTGCTTCCTGACCTGCATACAGATTTCTCTAGAGGCAGGTCAGGTGGTCCGGTATTCCCATCTCTCTCAGAATTTTCTATCGTTTATTGTGATCCACACAGTCAAAGGCTTTGGCATAGTCAATAAAGCAGAAATAGATGTTTTCTGGAACTCTCTTGCTTTTTTGATGATCCAGCAGATGTTGGCAATTTGATCTCTTGTTCCTCTGCATTTTCTAACACCAGCTTGAACATCTGGAGGTTCACGGTTCACGTATTATTGTAGCCTGGCTTGGAGAATTTTGAGCATTACTTTACTAGCATGTGAGACGAGTGCAATTGTGCAGTAGTTTGAGTATTCTTTGGCATTGCCTTTCTTTGGAATTGGAATGAAAACTGACCTATTCCAGTCCTGTGGCCACTGCTGAGTTTTCCAAATTTGCTGGCATATTGAGTGCAGCACTTTCACAGCAACATCTTTTAGGATTTGAAATAACTCCACTGGAATTCTGTCACCTCCACTAGCTTTTTTTGTAGTGATGCTTTCTAGAGACCACTTGACTTCACATTCCAGGATACCTGGCTCTAGGTGAGTGATCACACCATCGTGATTATCTGGGTTGTGGAGCTCTCTTTTGTACAGTTCTTCTGTGTATTCTTGCCATCTCTTCTTAATATCTTCAGCTTCTGTTAGGCCCATACCATTTCTGTCCTTTATCGAGCCCATCTTTGCATGAAATATTCCCTTGATATCTCTGATTTTCTTGAAGAGATATCTAGCCTTTCCCATTCTGTTGTTTTCCTCTATTTCTTGGCATTGATCACTGAGGAAGGCTTTCTTATCTCTCCTTGCTATTCTTTGGAACTCTGCATTCATATGCTTATATCTTTCCTTTTCTCCTTTCCTTTTGCTTCTCTTCTTTTCACAGCTCTTTTTAAGGCCTCCTCAGCCAGCCATTTTGCTTTTTGGCATTTCTTTTCCATGGGGATGGTCTTGATCCCTGTCCCCTGTACAATGTCACAAACCTCTGTCCATAGTTCATCAGGCACTCTATCAGATCTAGTCCCTTAAAACTATTTCTCACTTCCACTGTATAGTCATAAGGGATTTGATTTAGGTCATACCTGAATGGTCTAGTGGTGTTCCCTACTTTCTTCAATTTAAGTCTGAATTTGGCATAAAGGAGTTGATGATCTGAGCCACAGTCAGCTCCTGGTCTTGTTTTTGCTGACTGTATAGAGTTTCTCCATCTTTGGCTGCAAAGTATATAATCAATCTGATTTCAGTGTGAAGAGATACCCATGTCCAAGATAGGAGAAACCCAAGTAAGATGGTAGGTGTTGCAAGAGGGCATCAGAGGACAAACACACTGAAACTATAATCACAGAAAACTAGCCAATCTGATCACATGGGCCATAGCTTTGTCTAACTCAGTGAAACTAAGCCATGCCCTGTGGGGCCACCCAAGATAGATGGGTCATGGTGGATAGGTCTGACAGAATGTGGTCCACTGGAGAAGGGAATGGCAAACCATTTCAGTATTCCTGCCTCGAGAACCCCATGAACATTATGAAAAGGCAAAATGATAGGATACTGAAAGAGGAACTCCCCAGGTTGGTAGGTGCCCAATATGCTACTGAAGATCAGTGGAGAAATAACTTCAGAAAGAATGAAGGGATGGAGCCAAAGTAAAGACAATACCCAGTTGTGGATGTGACTGTTGACAGAAGCATGGTCTGATGCTGTAAAGAGCAATATTGCATAGGGACCTGGAATGTTAGGTCCATGAAGCAAAGCAAATTGGAAATGGTCAAACAAGAGATGGCAAGAGTGAATGTCAACATTCTAGGTATCTGCTAGGTAAAATGGACTGGAATGGGTGAATTTAACTCAGATGACCATTATATCTACTACTGTGGGCAGGATCCCTTAGGAGAAATGGAGTAGCCATCATGGTCAACAAAAGAGTCCAAAATGCAGTACTTAGATGCAGTCTCAAAAATGACAGAATGATCTCTGTTTGTTTCCAAGGCAAACCATTCAATATCACAGTAATCCAAGCCTATGCCCCAATCACTAATGCTGAAGAAGCTGAAGTTGACCAGTTCTATGAAGACCTACAAGACCTTTTAGAACTAACACCAAAAAAAGATGTCCTTTTCCTTATAGGGAACTGGAATGCATAAGTAGGAAGTCAAGAAACACCTAGAGTAACAGGCAAATTTGGCCTTGGAGTATGGAATGAAGCATGGTAAAGGCTAATAAGAGTTTTGCCAAGAGAAAGCATTGGTCATAGCAAACACCCTGTTCCAAAAACACAAGAGAAGACTCTACACATGGACATCACCAGATGGTCAACACTGAAATCAGATTGATTATATTCTTCACAGCCAAAGATGGGAAAGCTTATACAGTCAACAAAAACAAATAAATGACACATTGAAAAGGGGTAAAAGATATGAACAGATGACTTACCAAAAAAGATATACAGAGGTAAAATAAGTATATGAAGAGATGGCCACAGCATCATTTTTCCTTGAGGAAATAAAACCTGTGGGATCATTTTCTGTCATAGTTCAATAATCAAATTTTTCTCTAACATTTTATGACCTTGACTTCATATTTTTGATATTTCCAGTTTTTACTGACTTTTAATTCCCAGAGCTCTGTCCCTTCAAAAGTAGACTATATCTCTGGTAACTTAACTGGTGCTTTCTTTATGATAAAGTATGATTATATTTTCTTAATCCATTCTTCTATCAGTTTCTGATTTGTATTGTTTTCTTGCATTCTAGCCATTTTGCATGCTTAAATTTTAATTCAACTATAACCAACTTCAACGTCAAATTCTATTTTATTTTTTACATTTTAATTGCTACCAAACAATTATATAGTACAGGTTTTACTGAATTATATAATGTTGTATTGGAATATTTTTCAGATTTCAATATGTTCTATTTAAGTATTGAAATATCTGCTTTTTTGTATACCACTTAGTTATCACAAACCCTATTAACATATTTTCCTTTTTTTATTTAATTAATATATTTTCATACATTTATTTTAAAATATTATTTAAATAATGTAGAAGTGCTTTGACAATTAAGACCTCAAATTCATTTTCCCCTTAGTATTATTTAGTCCACATTTGAGCAATGTGTTAATATAATAAGACTTTCTAAGCCTCTAAAGATCAAATTTATTTTCTATTTCCTTTCTTACATAAGAGTAAAATCAGAATAAATTCTGGATCTTGCCAGATCCAATGCAAATTTAGAATTTCCTAATAGAAACAGAAGTATCAAGGTGATGCGTAGCAAATTTTAGAAGAAACAATTCTTTTACATCCAACTAAATAAACTGCTAACAGAATATTGGGAGTTACTACTACACTGGAAAATATTGTGACTTCTCCCTGATAACACAAAAATATTATGATTTCTCCCTCAAAATAATAAAAAAGCTTCCTGATTTATCAATTATCTCAAATGAAAATGGAATATATGGCAGCACTGATTCTCATACCTAAAATACTAAATGCTCCGTTTATTTCAATTCAAGCATCATGAGTTTCATTCTGCCAAAGAACATCACAATTATCACTGTACCTAGGAAATGATCATTCTAAAGTAGAAGGAAAACAATTAAATATACAAATGCAATTTGTCTGAAAATAAGTTTTAAACGTGCTGACTTACTCAGAAAATGATGTCTGAAATGCATATGAATGATTAAAAATAATGTTTAGGCTAAAATTCCTTGGAAAGAGGAGTCTGGCAGGCTACAGTCCATGAGTGTCACAAAGGGTTGGATATGACTGAGCACACACACACACACACAGGCTAAGGTTATGTGTGTTGATGAAGGTAGATAGTTGTATGGAAGTCTTACCAGAAGTTAGTATTTTTATGGTGTGTAGTTTTTATTACAATTGATAATTAATCCATTAGCACTTTTTACAGAATGATGACTTAAAATATAAATCTTAAAATGAAGAGAATGTAGAGAATATAACAATTTATCCACTGTACATATATAAACATATATTAGGCCTATAAGCTGTACATAGCTCTGTGGGTTTTGAGAAAGGCCTAAAACTGGTCTGGAAGATCCCCTGGAGAAGGAAATGACAACCCACTCCAGTATTCTTGTCTGGGAAATCCCATGGACTGAGGAGCCTGGAGGGCTACAGTCCATGGGGTCACAAGGAGGTGGACATGACTTAGTGAAAAAAGAACACCACAGAAAGTACCTTATCACCTGTTTTTGTGACTGAATTCATTGTGTCACCACTACACAATGCCTACCAAACCAACCCTTTAAGACTAAAAGCAGAATTTGTCACGATTTTTCTCTAAAAAAATCCCTCAGAACTAATTTCATTATGCATTTCATTGCTATTTAGCTCATTCACCAGCGGAATCTCAGGTTATAAATAATCCCCCATGATCTACTTACACCCTAAAGTTATCCAGGTTTTCACTCCATATTCCTGTTATCTTCCTTGTCTAAGTGAAAACTGTTTATGGTTCAACAACACACTTTATATCAAATTTCTTCCAAGTGTGGCCAGGTATTTTCCTGTTTATTTTTCCCTTTCATCCTCATTTTAGGCAAAATTAGTAAAGGTTGTATTATTTGTTGATGTTTGACCCTAATTCCTAATTTTACCCTTTCTCCTCCTCTTCACATCCCATCCTTGTGTCATTCATCCACTACTTCATAAACTGAAGATTTTAGCCTATCTCTCACCACTTTCCTGTTTATCCAAGTGCTGGCAACATGACAGGTGATTGTACCAACCATAAGCCCCCATGGTCATAACTCAGAACTTGTTACCACAAACTTCACCACTTCTGAAGTCTCAATATCAGTCTTTTCACTTTGAAAAAGTTTTATAAAATTTTTAAACAGTTGATTCTTTAATCACTATGTACTGTCTCATGTGTTCCCTCATAAATTAAATGCCAGTATTATTGGGTAAAAGGCACGAGATCAATAGGACTTTAAAGTTAATAAAATTAATCTGTTAATCTGGCTAGGAACTGGGTTGTTTTTATTTTTTTTATTTTTTCTTTTAATTAATTTTTATTTTTTAGTTTGTTTTGCTTTACAATACTGTATTCGTTTTGCTATACATTGACATGAATTAGCCACAAGTGTACATGAACTCCCAATCCCGACCCCCATCTCCCCCCTCCCGCCCCACACCTTCTCTCTGGATTATCCCCATGCATCAGTCCCAAGCATCCTGCATCCTGCATCGAACCTAGACTGGCGATTGGTTTCACTTATGATATCATACATGTTACACTGCCACTCTGCCAAATCATCCCACCCTCTCCCTCTCCCACAGAGTCCAAAAGGCTGTTCTATACATCTGTGTCTCTTTTGCTGTCTTGGGTACAGGTTTATCATTACCATCTTTCTAAATTCCATAATTGAAAGAGACACGTGTACCCCAACGTTCATCGCAGCACTGTTTATAATAGCCAGGACATGGAAGCAACCTAGATGTCCATCAGCAGATGAATGGATAAGAAAGCTGTGGTACATATACACAATGGAGTATTACTCAGCCATTAAAAAGAATACATTTGAATCAGTTCTAATGAGGTGGATCAAGCTGGAGCCGATTATACAGAGTGAAGTAACCCAGAAAGAAAAACACCAATGGGTTGTTTTTAAATGAGTGCTGTAGCTATAGGGTCCAAGGATTTTCAAATTCCTTGAGTGTCCTTGTTTATCTCTCCTCTGTTGTCTTTGTGTTTCTTCAAGAGATTTTAAAAATAGGGTTGGAGATTTGCATTCTCTTGGCTGCTCCCACGTGCTTAGTCGTATCCAACACTTTGCAAACCTTTGGACTGAGCCCACTAGGCTCTTCTTTTTCCAGGCAGGAATACTGGAGCAAGTTTTCATTTCCTTCTCCAGGGCCATTTTTTTCTCCAGGGGATCTTCCCAACCCAGGGATCAAATGCGCATCTTCTGTGTCTCCTGCCTTGCAGGCAGATTATTTACCTCTGAGCCATTGGGGAAGCCCTCTTTCAGCTGTAATCTGTGGCTACATTATGCTGGAGCTTTGCTGATGTGGTCACAAGAGGTGGGGGAGGGGATCATTCTTATAATCACATGACTAAATCTCTGTTTTATTGGATCTGTGTTCCTGGGCTGTGAATTTTAATGGTGGTTCAGTGGTTAGGGCTCTGTGCCATTACTGCAGGGGACATGGATTCAATCTCTGGTTAGGGAAGTAAGTCCTGACTGCTGGGCCATGTGGCCTGCCCCCGACCCTTCCAAAATGTATTTCTAAGTAATCACTATTATTCATCTGTTCAGTTTCTCTGTTTCTGTCACAGTCATGTCATCTCTTTCATCATCAGATGTCTGATAACCTTACAACATCTCTATCAATTTTACTGATGACCATGTTTCCAACTTCACTAAGAAAATAGAAGCAGTAATATAACAACCTAATTTCTCCCCCTCAAATTTATCAGTCTACCTACATCTTACCTACAAATTCTGGCTTTCTTCCAGTTTCATTAGAAGTATGGACCCTTGAATTATAGTGAGACACCATCCCTCTTGCCTACTAAATGGATTCTCTCGTAAGTAACTCCTCTACTCCATCATCTGATTTCTCCTTTATATGAACATTTCTGAAAAGTCACTAAGTGCTGTAATATTCCTTAATGCAAAATCCAACCCTTCTTTCTAGCTGCTGCTGCTGCTAAGTCACTTCAGTTTTGTCCGACTCTGTGTGACCCCATAGATGGCAGCCCTCTAGGCTCACCTGTCCCTGGGATTCTTCATGCAAGAACACTGGAGTGGGTTGCCATTTCTTTCTCCAATGTATGAAAGTGAAAAGTGAAAGTGAAGTCGCTCAGTTGTGTCTGACCCTCAGCGACCCCATGGACTGCAGCCTACTAGGCTCCTCCGTCCATGGGATTTTCCAGGCAGGAGTACTGGAGTAGGGTGCCATCGCCTTCTCCAGCTACTGCTCCCTTATGTTCCATTGTCATAACAAAACTACTTAGAAAAGTTTATTATGCTCAATTTCCTTACTTTCATGTTTTGAATTCTTGGCTTTTAGCACAGCTCACTAATAAGTGATTCTAACCATTCTGTTGTTCAATCAATATTTCATGAGGATGTACTTAATGCAAAGCACTAGTCTAGGCACATGAGAACAGTAACAAAGACAATGTCCGTGTTGTTCTGGAAATTACATCCTAGAGAAGAAAAGAAAGATCATAGAAAAACAAAGAATAATTTATATCTCAGGTGTTGATATGTGCTATGAAGAAAAAGAAAACAAAGAAAGGGTATAATATGTGATTGTAAAGAAAAAAAAAAAAGTCTGCTGTCCCAATTCCATAAGAATCAAGCCAATAACCACTGTAGTTGCCCACCAACAGTGAGCCTGGGGGAAATTCAGGGTGAAGAACAATAGGCAGTATCCGGTGCTTTGCATACACTGAACCCTAGATAATTAAGATACCTATGTATCTAAGGAAAAATCTCAATGGCCCCTGATTCTTGAATCTTCCAAAACAAAAAAAAAGGAAAGTAAAAAGGAAAGTTAGTCACACATCTGTGTCATTCTTTGCCATTACACAGACTGTAGTCCACCACGTCCTCTGACCATGAAATTCTCCAGGCAAGAGTACTGGAGTGGGTTGCCATTCCTTTCTCCAGGGGATCTTCCGGACCCAGGGATCAAACCTTGTCTCCTGCATTGCAGGCAGATTCTTTACCAACTGACCTACTAGGGAAGCCTAGTAGTAAAGCAGTAATATCATTAACCTTGAGATGTCTGTTCTTGTTAACAGCACTCTTTTGATGTTTAACTACATGCTTTTTCCCAGAAAAAAATATTCATGTACATCCTAACTCCTACCTTACCTCTTTGGAGCAGTTCCTTTGAGCTATCTGAAGGCTGTTCTCCTGGGCTATCATCACCATTAAGGTGCTCAAATAAAACTTGACTCACAACTTTTACACTGTGCATTTTTTGTTTCAGCAGACAGGAAGAAGAAAGCTTTCATGAAACTGTAGTCAACTGAATCCACTCTGTCCTAGTAACTCAGAAAAGCTTCTGAACTTGTCTCTCTCCTGACTGTACTGATGTCAGTCTCCTTTTCTAAATTCTCCTCATGCCCCTGACTTTAAACATTTTACTGCTCCCTGTCTCAGTCCTATGATGATTTTCATTTTCTATATATGTTCTCTCCATAGATTCTCTCTTCCAGCTTCATAACTCTAAAAACCATCAATTATTCATCAATGATGAAGAAAAATTGTGGGCAAATTGCTCAGTCTCTTGTTCTTTACATGGCTAATTCTGCAAAGCATTCTCTGAATTCCTCAGAGATCCAGATAGGATAGAGTTCCCAAGAGAATACAATCTTATTTTGTTTGTCATCCTTCCTTGTCTCACTGTCCTCACATGTTTCATGAAATTAATTCACCCTAAAAATATCTGAAACTGAATCCTTTTCTCAAAGTCTACTTTTGAGGAGAATACAAATTAAGTTTGTCATTCTTGATTTCCCTTATAGTGGTTGAAGTGAAGTGAAGTGAAAGTTACTCAGCTGTGGTTGAATCTTTGTGACCCCATGGACTATACAGTCCATGGAATTCTCCAGGCCAAAATAATGGAGTGGGTAACCATTCCCTTCTCCAGGGGATCTTCCCAACCCAGGGACTGAACCCAAGTCTCCCTTATTGCAGGCAGGTTCTTTACTAGCTGAGCCACTCCAACCATCAGTCTGAACTTCATCTGCAACTTTATCTTCTATATATATTTCAAATACAACTTTGCTTTGCCACTTTTACTGTTTCTCTAATAAACTATAATATCATGATTTTTATGGTTGGACTACAGACTCCATTCCTTGGAGTGTAACTTTAACCTCCTAATAATAACCTTTCTTTAATTTATCCGCTAGAGCTTCTTCTCTATGAACTCATGTGCTCTGTTGTGTCTGACTCTTTGTGACCCCATGGACTGAAGCCCACCAGGCTTCTCTGTCCATGGAATTCTCCAGGCAAGACTACTGGAGTTGGTTGCCATTTCCTTCTCCAGGGGATCTTCCCAACCCAGAGATTGAAGCCGTATTTCTTCTGTCTCCTACATTGGCAGGTGGATTCTTTACTGCTAGAGCCACCTGGGAAGCTCTTCTTTACACAGCCAACCAATTGAGCATTATAAAAAATATATAAACCAGATCCCTTCCCTATAAGTGATTTTCTGTTTTTCAAAAACCACCATAATTTGTTTCATGTCTGACTTTATCTCAAAACATTCTATCCTTTTCTACTATGACCTAGTTTTTCTGGCCTTTTCTCCTGTTTTTTGAGTATTCTAAGCTGTCCTTGGTGAAGACCTTTATATTTATTGTATATGTGTGTCTAAGGTCATGTATGGATGTGAGAGTTGGACTGTGAAGAAGGCTGAGTGCCGAAGAATTGATGCTTTTGAACTGTGGCGTTGGAGAAGACTCTTGAGAGTCCCTTGGACTGCAAGGAGATCCAACCAGTCCATTCTGAAGGAGATCAGCCCTGGAATTTCTTTGGAAGGAATGATGCTAAAGCTGAAACTCCAGTACTTTGGCTACCTCATGTGAAGAGTTGACTCATTGGAAAAGACTCTGATGCTGGGAGGGATTGGGACCAGGAGGAGAAGGGGACGACAGAGGATGAGATGGCTGGATGGCATCACTGACTCAATGGACGTAAGTCTGGGTGAACGTCAGGAGTTGGTGATGGACAGGGAGGCCTGGTGTACTGTGATTCATGGGGTCGCAGAGTAGGACACGACTGAGTGACTGAACTGAACTGAACTGAACTGAAGGCTATTCTTTGCTTGTCTCTGTCTTTCTTATGACTTTGGACTCTCATATAGTAGTAGCACAAAGAGACTCTGATCACCCAATAACACAGCCCACTCATACCCTATCTCCAACCTTCTTTCTTTCCTTATACTTTTGTATAGCATTACTCACTATCTGGAATTTTATTCTTATTCTCATATTCTTATTATTTTAAATTTTAATTGTCCTCCGCTAGTAATTAAGCTTCTTGAGGCAGAAACATTGTTTTCTAACACAAGAAATAAAATCTCTGTTGTAAAATATAAACCAAGTAGCAGACATTCTATTACAGTTTTTATCGCTAAAAGTATTTTGCTCACAGCAAGTAGAAAATAATGCTGTATTACAAATATTATAATGAACTTATTGTATAAAATGGAGTTATGATGGCAATGGGATATTATTTGGAACACACTTAAACATTGTGAGTCAATATAACTTCACTGGAAATGAATTTACCTGAGATAGCTTAAATAAATATTTTGTTTGGGGGCTAAAATTTAATTAAACCTTAGAGAAAATGTAAGCATATGAATTCCAGTCATTTAGGTGAAGGGGATAACTGTTCTGTGTGAGAAAATCATGAACCAAGTTGAGTTTAATGTGAAATCATTTATTGGAAAAAAGCAGTACACAGATCAATAGTTGCTCTGGGAAAGAAGCACATTTTGCTCAAAAGCATATAAATATTTAATGGTATTTTTGGTTCAGAAACCTTTTAGTTACCTAGATTATATTTTATTCTATCTCTTTGTTCTGGAGATCTATAGCATGCATTGTGAAACTGCCATTTACATTCATCTTGTAAATGATTGATAACTATTTTAGAAGCAGAAATGTTGACATACATAATTTAAATGGAAGTATGTTATATAGTCTGTAAACTAAATGAATGAGAAGAGCAAAATCAATTTATCAATGCTAACATTTGTGAAAAATCCTCTTAAATTAATATTGACATAACTTTTTAAGAGTAGCTGATGTTATCTTTCAGGAAGTCAGACATTTTGCCTTGTAGCCTGTAAACATTGACAAGAAATTATGTAGGAAATAGACCTCATATTATTTAGCTAAGCTTACAGTCTAAAAAAGTGGCTTCCTTCATAGCTCTGTTGGTTAAGAATCCACCTGCAATGCAGGAGACTCCAGTTCAATTCCTGGGTCAGGAATATCTCCTGGAGAAGGGATAGGCTACCCTCTCCAATATTTTTGGGCTTCCCTTGTGACTCAGCTGGTAAAGAATCTGCCCACAATGCAGGAGACCTGTGTTTGATCCCTGGGTTTGGAAGATCCCCTGGAGAAAGGAAAGGCTACCCACTCTAGTATTCTGGCCTGGAGAATTCCATGGACTGTATAGTCCATGGGGTCACAAAGAATCAGATATCACTAAGAGACTTTCACTTTCACAGTCTAAAAAATGTTATTAATCTTCATGGAATATAGAGGAATATGGTAACAAAGAATAATGATTTTAGTGTATTTCTTCCAAAAGTATTTCAATTCCTATATTTTAATTCCTTTCTGGATATATTAGTTTTCTATTGCTGCTGTAACAAATTACTACAAATTTAGTGAAAGTGAAAGTCACTGAGTCTTGTCTGACTCTTTGTGACCCCATGGACTGTACAGTGCATGGAATTCTCCTGGACAGAATACTAGAGAGGGATAGCTTTTCCCTTCTCCAGAGGATTTTCCCAATCCAGAGATTGAACCCAGATCTCCTGCACTGCAGGCAGATTCATTATCAGCTGAGCCACAAGGGAAGTAAAAATCATTCCAATGTACTAGCTCACAGTCTGTAGGTCAGAAATTGGACCACTGAGCATGGTTTACCAGGGTTTTCTGCTCAGATTCTCCAAAGGCAGAAATGAAGGTGCTACAGGCACCATTTCACCTGCAGCTTGGGTTTTCTTCCAAGCTTATCCAGGTGTCGGGCAGAATTAAGTTTGTCCATGGACTGAGGGGTTGTCCTCATTATCATTAAAGCCAGAAGAAATTTTCTTACATTGTCAAATCTCTCTCATTCTTAGAATACCTCACTTCCTCAGGCTCTGACTTCTGGACTCAGATTTAAAGGATTCACATAATTAGGTCAGCTTTGCTTTGGATAACCTCTTTTTTCCTAAGTCCATGTGACATATGCAGTATCCTTGTCATGGGAATAAAATGCATTAAATTCACACTATCTGAAAATATTTAGACACATCCACTCTGGTCACTGATCTTGGCAGCCCATCATAGAATCCTGCCTGATACCTAAGTAATGCAATCTCTCTAAAATAATTGATCTTTATTCTACCATTAAAAAAATTCAATTACATTTAAAGTAAATGTTTATTAAAATTTTTACTCTATTAAGGACTGTATTAGAATTTGTAGTGAGTTTCAAATATATGTGTGTATATATGTATTTTATAACTCTGCCCTAGGGGAACTTAGGATTTGTGTTTTTATAAGTAACCAGAAAAGGGGTGGGATGGGAGTTATATGACAAATTACCTCTTTTAAGTATTGTGTGAGTGTGTGTATGCTCAGTCACTCAGTCGTGTCCAGCTCTTTGTGACTCCATGGACTTTTGCCTACCAAGCTTCTCTGTTCATGGGATTTTCCAAGCAAGAATAAAAGTGCGTAGGAAACATAATTTCCTTTTCATAAAATATGCTTACATTATTCCTTTCACAAACTAACACTTGCACTCACACATGACATTCTCTCTGTGCTGTTTAATAAGAGTATGGTTAGTATATACAGTTGCATTAAGATAACTTCTCAAATCTCCAAAAAGTATACATCACCATGTGGAGATATGATGTACCACATTTTTTTCTTGATATATAAATCTAACATCTTCAGTTTCTATATATATATATCAAATGCTTATTATTATATTCTGATGAGAATACTTTATCTAACCATTTCCTTTGCATAGTCAATTCTCACCAATTTTATTTCAGTCACAAGCACAGAAGTCATCTTCAAAATTATCTCAGTGGATTATTAAAATGATTATAAATTATTTGCTGCTTATCTCATTAAAAGGTAGATAATTACTTCCCTATCCCTTGATTCTGGGACTTGCTTTGACCAACAGAATTCACAGAATTGAAATTTGCATGAATTCTGAACAGGGCTCAAGAAACATTATATCTTTTGCTCTCATTTTCTTGCTGTTATGACACTATAATGTAAAAATAGATTGACATAGGCAATTTAGGAGAGAAAACCACATAGAGAGAGAAACCTACCTGAGAGTCACCTAAGGCCATCTAATCTTTACAGTATTTTGACAGTTAACCAAATAATTAATTGAAGCTTACTTACAATCATGGGGTTAATTTTATTTAATCATTTGAACTAAGTATATTCATATTAAATTATATTTTGTTGACTTGTTATAATAAATCTTGTCCTTTTGTGTAATAATTTTCTATTGCTGTACAACAAATTATCTATTTCTGTTTTCTATTGCTATGTAAAAAAAATATCACACACACAGATTAAAACAACATGGATTTATTATTTCTCTCTTTCTGTAAAGTCTGTTCATGATTTAGTGAATTCTCTGCTTCAGATTCTCATTGGGCTATAATCCATGTGTCACCGAGTGTTATGATCTTATCAAAGATTCTACTAGAGAAAGAAGCTTTTCAAGCTCTCTTAGATTTGTGAGCAGTAATCTTTTCCTGTAAGTGGCACACTGTGTGCTTAGTCACTCAGTCATGTCCAACTCTTTGCAACACCATGGACTGCAGCCCATACGCTCCTTTGTCCATGGGGATTCTCCAGGTAAGAATACTGGAGTGGGTTGCCATGCCCTCCTCCAGGCATTCTTCCCAACCCAGGGATTGAACCCAGGTCTCCCAGATTGCAGGCAGATTCTTTACCAGCTGAGCCATCAGAGAATCCCAAGAATACTGGAGTAGGTAGCCTATCCTTTCTCCAGGGGATCTTTCCCACCCAGGAATTGAACCAATGTCTCCTGCATTGCAGGTAGATTCTTTACCACCTGAGTGACCAGGGAAGCCTTTTAAGTGGACAGGTCTGAGGGCATTTGTTTCTTGTGGGTGGCTACTCTCAGCTCCTAGAAGCATCTTAAGTTTCTTACTAGGTAGCCTTTTGCAACATGTCCACTTAATGAAAAATCACTTCAAACTCCACAGTACTGAGTGAACAAATTTACGTGGAGGATAGAATCTTACATCAGTTCAGTTCAGTTCAGTTCAGTCGCTCAGTCGTGTCTGACTCTTTATGACGCTATGAATTGCAGCACGCCAGGCCTCCCTGTCCATCACCAACTCCCAAAGTTCACCCAGACTCATGCATTGAGTCAGTGATGCCATCCAGCCATCTTCTCCTCCTGCCCCCAATCCTTCCCAGCATCAGGGTCTTTTCAAATGAGTCAACTCTTCACATGAGGTGACCAAAGTATTGGAGTTTCAGCCTCAGCATCAGTCCTTCCAATGAACACCCAGAACTGGTCTCCTTTAGGACAGACTGGTTGGATCTCCTTGCAGCCCAAGGGACTCTCTAGAGTCTTCTCCAGCACCACAAGCACCCAAGTTCAAAAGCATCAATTCTTCGGTGCTCAGCTTTCTTCACAGTCCAATTCTCACAACCAGACATAACCACTGGAAAAACCATAGTACCGCAATTACAGGGATGAGATCCCATCATGTTTGCCACATTTTGTTGGTTAGAAGGAAGCCAAAACCTTATCCACATTAAAGGAGAGAGGATTATTTAAGATGAAAGAAAGTGAAAGTGAAATTGCTCAGTCATGTCCGACTCTTTGCGACCCCATGGACTGTAGCCCACCAGGCTCTTCCATCCGTGGAATTTTCTAGGCAAGAGTACTGGAGTGGGTTGCCATTTCCTTCTCCAGGGGATCTTCCCGACCCGGAGATTTAACCCGGGTCTCCTGCATTGTGGGCAGACGCTTTACCGTCTGAGCCACAAAGGAATCCCATTTAAGACTATAAAAAATGAAAAGGAAGAATCATGGAGAGTCAATAGAAGCTCTTCACTAAAAACCCAATTTGTGGAATAGGGTAAATAGAATTAGCTGCCTAAGAATTGTTGTAAAATCCATAGAGTGTAATAACAACAAAAATTTTACCACGATAGTCTTGATTTATCTGTTTTCCTTTATGATTCTTAAGGCTCATGCACACAAAGAGATACTAATCGGAAACCAATTTAAAACATTCTAATGGAAAAAAGACCAGAGAAGAGAAGACAAATGAAGATATGTGACTTGAGCCGCTGTTAACTGATAATCAGCAGCACATATATCTGAGAACCTAGGATTTACTCATTCTGACTAAGTCTGAAGTATACAGTTTTCAAAAAAAATGTATCTGAGGCAACATATTTGATAGAATCTGAAATCCATTGGTCATTCTGATAAGGTATAAGATAATTTATGGCTACACTTGTTATTGATAAGATAATTTTTTTGTTCTTTTTTTCTACATTAGGTTTCAAAATCTCTGCTCCATGTGGCAAGATAACTGAAAATCTGATAACTGGTTACAAGGAGGTTATCTTTCGTTTTTCAGAATGTCTTCTTAGAGCTTACAATTTTAAAATGTTTTACACTTTCCCTGAAAACGATTTGCATTTAGTGACTTTTGGGTAGAACTGGAAAATAATGCTGTTTATTTCTAAAAAAGGGGAATCATTTCCCCTCATTTGCTACTGTTTTTCATATTTTAAATAAGCACTTATATTATCACAGTTTTCTTAATTAACCTTCAAGGTTAATTTATATATTATTAAGTTTTTAAAAGGTGAAAATTTTCTTCAAGTAATTTAACAGGGAACATAAAGAAAATTGTCTATGCTATCCACAGAGGTAATACTAGGACCACTGAAGGTATTGAATAAAAATCTTTAAAAAATATAATTATTTTTCCTTCCAGTTATATTTTCTAGTACTGAAAACATTAGTGATTTGTAGATATTTGTACACAGTGGTTAATTCCTTTAGTAGCAAATAAAGCCCACAGTATTGAATCACATAGAATGACAGTTTCACTGTTATGACACAGAACTTCTGTAGTGAGAGATGTGTGGGGAAAGAGGCATCACCATTTCAGAGTCAAATGGAAAAAACATGTCTTAAAGCAAAACTTTCTGTGTTCTATTTTATAAGAAGGGAAATTAATTGATTTCATAAAACATGAATATGGAAATATAACATGTACAAGAGGGATAGTAACAACTTCAAAATCACATGTTAATAATATCATTTGTTGTTGTTCAGTAGTTAAGTCATCTCTGAAGCATGAACAAAGCTGATAGTTTGAATTATATAGTTTGCTTTATGGAAGCATCTTAATTTAGCACCTAAGAACTAGTTTTGCTGTCAATAAAATTTGATATCTGAGACTATGGCAACTTGATATAAAGTGGGCATCTGGATATGATTTAGTATCTAAATTAGGGAAGTAGAAAAATATAAAGACATTTTAGCAAAAATAACAAAAATACTGTACAAAAGAATCATACAGATGGTCTTTCAAATCCACATATTTATTAAGTTCGGTAGTTTTGTGATAGTGGAAGTTTAATACAATATTTCAGTATAACAGTGTTGGAAGAGATGACTTTGACCATGAAATACCATTCTAATAGTCAATTAGTTGGGAAGTGGTAGGCATGCATACCTAATTACAGGAAAATTCACAAAGCTTCTCTCTCTCTCTCTCTCTCTTTTTTTTTTTTTTTTTTTACTAAATAGATCATGTCAACTTCCCTCAGAAGTAAAGAATTCAGGAAGCAAGTTAATTAGCACGTGTAGTAAAAACCTTTAACATCTTATTACATAAAAATTACCTGAATGATCTAGTGGTTTTCCCTACTTTCTTCAATTTAAGTCTGAATTTGGCAATAAGGAGTTGATCTGAGCCATAGTCAGCTCCTGATCTTGTTTTTGCTGACTGTATAGAGCTTCTCCATCTTTGGCTGTGAAGAATATAATCAATCTGATTTCGGTGTTGACCATCTGGTGATGTCCATGTGTAGAGTCTTGTGTTGTTGGAAGACAGTGGACTGGTGCGTTCTCTTGGCAAATCTCTATTAGCCTTTAACCTGCTTCATTCCGTATTCCAAGGCCACATTTGCCTGTTACTCCAGGTGATTCTTGCCTTCCTATTTTTGCATTCCAGACTCTATAATGAAAAGGAAATCTTTTCTGGGTGTTAGTTCTAAAAGGTCTTGTAGGTCTTCATAGAACTGGTCAACTTCAGCTTCTTCAGCGTTACTGGTTGGGGCATAGGCTTGGATTACTGTGATATTGAGTGGTTTGCCTTGGAAACAAACAGAGATCATTCTGTCATTTTAGAGATTGCATCCAAGTACTGCATTTTGGACTTTCTTGTTGACCATGATGGCTACTCCATTTCTCCTAAGGGATTCCTGCCCACAGTAGTAGATATAATGGTCATCTGAGTTAAATTCACCCATTCCAGTCCATTGTAGTTTGCTGATTCCTAGAATGTCAGTGTTCACTCTTGCCATCTCTTGTTTGACCACTTCCAATTTGCCTTGATTCATGGACCTAACATTCCAGGTTCCTATGCAATATTGCTCTTTACAGCATCAGACAGTGCTTCTATCACAGTCATATCCACAACTGAGTATTGTTTTTGCTTTGGCTCCATCCCTTCATTCTTTCTGGAGTTATTTCTCTACTGATCTCCAGTAGCATATTGGGTACCTACTGACCTGGGGAGTTCCTCTTTCAGTATCCTATCATTTTGTCTTTTCATACTGTTCATGGGGTTCTGAAGGCAAGAATAATGATGTGGTTTGCCATTCCCTTCTCCAGTGGACCACATTCTGTCAGACCTCTCCACCATGACCCATCCGTCTTGAGTGGCTCCACATGGCATGGCTTAGTTTCATTGATTTAGACAAGGCTGTGGTCCATGTGATTAGATTGGCTTGTTTTCTGTGATTATGGTTTCAGTACGTCTGCCCTCTGATGCCCTCTCACAACACCTACTGTCTTACTTGGGTTTCTCTTACCTTGGATGTGGGATATCTCTTCATGGGCTGCTCCAGCAAAGCCCAGCTGCTGCTCCTTACCTTGGACAAGGGGTATCTCCTCAGGACTGCCCCTCCTGACAGTGAACATGGAGTAGCTCCAATGGCCCTCCTGCATCCATGCAGCAGCCACTCCTTGGACGTGGGGTTGCTCCTCTCAGCTGCTGCCCCTGACCTTGGGTGAGGGGTAGCTCCTCTCAGCTGTGCTTTTGCACAGTCTGTTGCAGCCTCCATGCTTACAATGGAAGCGAGAAAGAGATTTAAGGGACTAGATCTGATAGACAGAGTGCCTGATGAACTAGGGACCGAGGTTCGTGACATTGTACAGGAGACAGGGATCAAGACCATCCCCATGGAAAAGAAATGCAAGAAAGCAAGATGGCTGTCTGAGGAAGCCTTACAAATAGCTATGAAAAGAAGAAGAGCGAAAAGCAAAGGAGAAAAGGAAAGATATAAGCGTCTGAGTGCTGAGTTCCAGAGAATAGCAAAGAGAGATAAGAAAGCCTTCCTCAGTGATCAATGCAAAAAAATAGAAGAAAACAACAGAATGGGAAAGACTAGAGATCTCTTCAAGAAAATTAGAATACCAAGGGAAATTTCGTGAAAAATGGGCTCGATAAAGGACAGAAATGGTATGGGCCTAACAGAAGCAGAAGATATTAAGAAGAGGTGGCAAGAATACAGAGAAGAACTGTACAAAAAAGATCTTCATGATCCAGATAATCATGATGGTGTGATCACTGATCTAGAGCTAGACATCTTGGAGTGTGAAGTCAAGTGGGCCTTAGAAAGCATCACTACGAACAAAGTTAGTGGAGGTGACGGAATCCCAGTGGAGCTATTTCAAATCCTAAAAGATGATGCTGTGAAAGTGCTGCACTCAATATGCCATCAAATTTAGAATTCCCAGCAGTGGCCACAGGACTGGAGAAGGTCAGTTTTCATTCCAATCCCAAAGAAAGGCAATGCCAAAGAATGCTCAAACTACCTCACAATTGCACCCACCTCACACGCTAGTAAGTTTAGTTCAGTTCTGTCACTCAGTCATGTCTGACTCTCTGTGACCCCATGAATCACAGCACACCAGGCCTCCCTGTCTATCACCAACTCCAGGAGTTCACTCAGACTCACGCCCATCAAGTCAGTGATGCCATCCAGCCATTTCATCCTCTGTCGTCCCCTTCTCCTCCTGGCCCCAATTCCTCCCAGCATCAGTCTTTTCCAATGAGTCATCTCTTCACATGAGGTGGAAAATGTACTGGAGTTTCAGCTTTAGCATAATTCCTTCCAAAGAAATCCCAGAGCTGATCTACTTTAGAATGGGACTGGTTGGATCTCCTTGCAGTCCAAGGGACTCTCAAGAGTCTTCTCCAACACCACAGTTCAAAAGCATCAATTCTTCAGCACTCAGCCTTCTTCACAGTCCAACTCTCACATCCATACATGACCACAGGAAAAACCATAGCCTTGACTAGAGGGGCCTTAGTCGGCAAAGTAATGTCTCTGCTCTTGAATATGCTATCTCAGTTGGTCATAACTTTTCTTTCAAGGAGTAAGCGTCTTTTAATTTAATGGCTGCAGTCACTAGTCACACTAGTAAAGTAATGCTCAAAATTCCCAAGCCAGGCTTCAGCAATACGTGAACCGTGAACTTCCAGATGTTCAAGCTGCTTTTAGAAAAGGCAGAGGAACCAGAGATCAAATTGCCAACATCTGCGGGATCATGGAAAAAGCAAGAGAGTTCCAGAAAAACATCTATTTCTGCTTCATTGACTATGCCAAAGCCTTTGACTGTGTGGATCACAATAAACTGTGGAAAATTCTGAAAGAGATGGGAGTAGCAGACCACCTGACCTGCCTCTTGAGAAACCTATATGCAGGTCAGGAAGCAATAGTTAGAACTGGACATGGAACAACCTACTGGTTCCAAATAGGAAAAGGAGTACATCAAGGCTGTAAATCGTCACCCTGCTTATTTAACTTATATGCAGAGTACATCATGAGAAACGCTGGACTGGAAGAAGCACGAGCTGGAATCTAGATTGCTGGGAGAAATATCTACAATGTCAGATATGAAGATGAGACCACCCTATGACAGAAAGTGAAGGGGAACTAAAAATACTCTTGTTGAAAGTAAAAGAGGAGAGTGAAAAAGTTGGCTTAAAGCTCAACATTCAGAAAACGAAGATCATGGCACCATGGTCCCATCACTTCATGGCAAACAGATGGGAAACAGTGGCTAACTTTATTTTTTGGTCTCCAAAATCACTGCAGATAGTGACTACAGCCATGAAATTAAAATACGCTTACTCCTTGCAAGGAAAGTTATGACTTACTTAGATAGCATATTCAAAAGCAGAGACATTACTTTGCCAGCAAAGTTTCATCTAGACAAAGCTATGGTTTTTCCAGTGGTCATGTATGGATGCGAGAGTTGGACTGTGAAGAAAGCTGAGTGCTGAAGAATGATGCTTTTGAACTGTGGTGTTGGAGAAGACTCCTGAGAGTTCCTTGGACTGCAAGGAGATCCAACCAATCCATATTTTAGAGGACATCTTTGGAAGGACTGATGCTAAAATTGAAACTCCAGTACTTTGGCCACCTCATGCAAAGAGTTGACTCATTGGAAAAGACCCTATCTGGGAGGGATTGGGGGCAGGAGGAGAAGGCGACGACCGAGGGTGAGATGGCCTCACCGACTCAGTGGACATGAGTTTGAGTAAACTCTGGGAGTTGGTGATGGACAGGGAGGCCTGGCGTGCTGCAATTCATGGGGTTGTAAATAGTCAGACACAACTGAGCGACTAAATTGCACTGATATGAAAATTAGCTCTGCTCTAAGAAAAATACACTCATAATTTGGCTTAAAAATGTATGACTTTATATACACATACATATATCACACATTTCTAGAGGCTCTTTTTCTTACTGGACCTCCACATTGCCTATCTCTGAAGCAGTGAGTATAAGCATACCTACAACTTGATCATCACCTTTAAAGCTAGTCATATGGGTAACATAGTCACAAGATGAAGTTTACCAAAATACTCATAAACAGACATAGATAGCACAATGTGGCCGATAGGGTATTTTGAGAGATGAGAATTTAATTATATGATGGAGAGGGGACTAATTGCAACAGATGGAAGATAATAAAGAACAATGACAGCATAGTCATGAAACTAGACCTCAAACATTGAACAAGGCCTTTTACAAAGGAGGGAAACTCGAATAAAGCAACAATTCATATAAACTGGAATTCAAAGGCAATTCAGAAAACAACGCAGCATAACCAATTGGATAAATCTCCTGGGTGGGTCGTCTTAAGATTCTGACTAAACTAACAGTATATTTATTACTATGTATTAGCTCTTCTCTGTATGTTTTGTGTCTCTTCTTCCATTATCAACTACCCCTTAACATCTCAACTTTAAATTCTCAAGTATTTGAGAACAGATTTATAGGCAGTGCAATCTCATATTCATATACTTTCTTTATGTCAGTTTCCTGCCCCAGGTTTATTTCACAAATCTATTTGTTCATCATTGGTTATCCTCAGTTACTCAACAGTATCTCTTACCATCAGTTCAGTTCAGTTCAGTTCAGTAGTGTCTGACTCTTTGTGACCCCATGAATCGCAGCATGCCAGGCCTCCCTGTCCTCACCATCTCCTGGATTTCACTGACTCATGTCCATCGAGTCAGTGATGCCATCTAGCAATCTCATCTTCGGTCGTCCCCTTCTCCTCCTGCCCTCAATCCCTCCCAGCATCAGGGTCTTTTCCAATGAGTCAACTCTTCGCATGAGGTGGCCAAAGTATTGGAGTTTCAGCTTCAGCATCATTCCTTCCGAAGAAATCCCAGGGTTGATCTCCTTCAGAATGGACTGGTTGGATCTCCTTGCAGTCCAAGGGACTCTCAAGAGTCTTCTCCAACACCACAGTTCAAAAGCATCAATGCTTCTGCACTCAGCTTTCTTCACAGTCCAACTCTCGCATCCATACATGACCACTGGAAAAACCATTTAAGAACTTCTAAACAAGTAAATGTCATACTCACTCATGAATTGTTTCAGTAAAGGGGTTGTATTCTGGAATTTCCCAAGGAACATAGTCATCTGGTAGATCCTTGGATCATATAACATTGATTTGTTCTAATGGATATTTGATTCCTTCCTTAAAAGTCCTCCAAAGTAGTTCTGAGATTTCTAACTCACACATTATGGGTAATAACTTTTACCACTGTTCGAAGTGTCATCTTAACATTGTGTTAGGAAAGTCTCCAGGGACATTAAACACTGAAACAGGAGTTACCCCCATATCAACAAATGCTCCCCTATTAAGATTTATATTCTATTCTACTTAGGCAAGGACTTTCAAGATCACTCCATCATGCTTTACAAGATGATGATGGTGTGTCACATCCAGGGCCTGCTATTCCTTGTGAATGATTTATTGTCTTCCTTAGCAGAGCCTGCGTTGTCCCTCATTCCATATTGAGCCATGCTAAAACTCTTTGTTATTGGCTACAGATCAAGGCGGAAGTGGGAGAAGGTCTTGAGGAGAACAAGTATTGGCTTGTAAGACATTGACAAAGACTTCATCAAGGAGGAGACTGCCATTTTTTGGCACTGAGGATGGGAGTCAGGGGTTTGATATTTTCAAGCATATCCACCCATTTTTTTTCACCTCAAATCTCAAGTCCAACTCCTTTCATAAAAGAGCCACCAAAATTTACTGCATTTGTGAATACAGCCTTTTCCAAAATTCTGACACTCATCAAATTGTTTGCCAGTTTTTCAGTATAGTCTGTCATTCAGCTATAGAAGAGAGGAGGGTCTCTGTAGAAACTACCATAGATACTTTCTTATCTATTAAAGAATTTTTTGTTCTATGTCTTTAAATGCTCTCACATATCTCTCAAATACTAAGGATTACATGATCTAGTGCTTTTTAGGCTTCCCTGGTGGCTCAGAGGTTAAAGCGTCTGCCTGCAGTGCGGGAGACCTGGGTTCGATCCCTGGGTTGGGAAGATCCTCTGGAGAAGGAAATGGCAACCCACTCCAGTACTCTTGCCTGGAAAATTCCATAGACTGAGGAGCCTGGTGGGCTTCAGTCCATGGGGTCGCAAAGAGTCAGACACGACTGAGCGACTTCACCTTCACATGATCTAGTGCTTTTTAGCTTTACTATAGTTTCAGTCATTAGTACCAAAGAAAACTGTGAGCTGTAACACTGTCCATAAATAAAATAAACACTCTCATAGTTTCCATTCTTGGTTGCTAGAACAGCAAGAGTCTTTATACATCATTTTCATTTTATCACTGTGTATTGCTGAGCCATTCCAGCCTAATTAGAATTTCTCTCTGACATTAATCATGACATTACAGGTATTTTAACCCTCAGAATTTTGTGACAGCTCCAGGCTGGTAGCTGTTTTTTACTAACAAAGTGCAGCAACAGGCCAGTTATTTTACTTTGAACAGTATATATTTAGCTGATGTGTCAGGCAACTTCCATAAAAGGTAGAGAATATTGCTCAATATTTAAAATAACCAAAGAAAAGCACTGATATATTTGCTTCCAAAGCAGAGGAGAAGTACTTGTGAGGTAGCAATTCATGGATTCTGCAAATATCTTACAGCAACTGAGAAAGTTCCCAGTGAATTCTGAACAGATTCAAGGATGCTGTCTATCCACTCTTCTATCAATGTTTATGTTAGCATTTATTAAGAGAAAAAAACATTTTAGGCAGCAATTTTAAATTATTATTTAAACATAATAATTGGAAAAGGAGAAATAAGTCTGCCATTAGTTCAGTTCAGTTGCTCAGTTGTGTCTGACTCTGCGACCCCATGAACCGCAGCACGCCAAGCCTCCCTGTCCATCACCAACTCCTGGAGTCCACCAAAACCCATATCCATTTAGTTGGTGATGCCATTCAACCATCTCATCTTCTGTTGTCCCCTTCTCCTCTTGCCCTCAATCTTTCCCAGCATCAGGGTCTTTTCAAATGAC
Source organism: Aepyceros melampus (assembly GCA_006408695.1). Taxonomy (NCBI): domain Eukaryota; kingdom Metazoa; phylum Chordata; class Mammalia; order Artiodactyla; family Bovidae; genus Aepyceros; species Aepyceros melampus. The sequence continues at coordinate 357,480 of SJXQ01003685.1, read as the reverse complement.
CCAGCTCTTTGTATCAGGTGGCTAAAGTATTGGAGTTTCAGCTTCAACATCAGTCCTTCCAATGAACACCCAGGACAGATCTCCTTTAAGATGGACTGGTTGGATCTCTTTGCAGTCCAAGGGACACTCAAGAGTCTTCTCCAACACCACAGTTCAAAAGCATCAATTCTTCAGTGCTCAGCTTTCTTTATAGTCCAAATCTCACATCCATACATGACCAGTGGAATATTCATAGCCTTGACTTGATGGACCTTTGTTGGCAAAGTAATGTCTCTGCTTTTTAATATGCTGTCTAGGTTGCCATTATTTAAGGTGATACTACTATGCACATAAAACTTCAAAAAATAATTGATGAAGAGCCTATTTGAGTATACATGAAAATGCATTTGACATCCAGCTTAGTGTGTGTATGTTCTTATCCTGTGTGTGTGTTAGTCACTCAGCCATGTCTGATTTGTTATGACTTCATGGACTGTAGCCCACCAGGCTCTTCTGTCCATGGGATTTTCCAAGCAAGAATACTGGGGTGGGTTGCCATTTCCTTCTCCAGTGGATCTTCCCAACCCAGGAATCAAACCTGGGTCTCCTGCATTGCAGGCAGATTCTTTATTAACTGAGTTACTAAATTTCTGAGTCACAGAAAAAAATTATAATAGAAATAAAATAATTCTCAGAACTAAATCATAAATAAAATTCAGTAGTATAGATTATAGTAATACTAGATTATAAGTGAAATAGTATGAAAATTTGTACAAAACAAGATGTCTATTAACATTATATCTATTTAATGTTGTGAGACAGGTCCGCTCCAGTATAATTAGCCAGTCTGAAACTATGAAGGAATAATTTGAGATATTACCTTACTTTCATAATTATACATTATTATAGAATCTGCCTGAAATGTAGGAGTCCCAGGTTTGATCCATGGGTTGGGAAGATCCCCTGGAGAAGGGAATGGCTAGGTAGTCCAGTATTCTTGCCTGGAGAATTCTATAGACAGAGGAGCCTGATAGGTTATAATCCAAAGAGTCAGACACAACTGAGCAACTGACATATCACATACACACATACATGTGAAATCAGGAATCCCCTGGGATCAGAGGTAATCATCTAATTTCTCACAGAATACCTATGCCAGTTTTCATGCTCTGAATCTCCATAGGGTGATGATGGGATGAAAACAGATGCAGGGTATGTGTCACAGGAGAGTAACCACAAAACTATGAAGCCAGGAGGTTGGTACATTTACCTCTCTAGAGATGGAAAGAAATTGATGTCTGTTATGGAATATAAATAAATACTCTGGAGAAAGGAGAAGGTCTCTAGGTTTACAACCCCTGGAATGTAAACAAATGGCTCCAGGGGAGACTGTCTATAAATCTCTCAGAAGGTCTCTGTGTTTAACTTCCAAGGCTCATTTTTCCTTCAATCATCGTTTACATAGGTTGTCAGTAACCTTTGCTCAGTAAGCTCTAAAAGTAAGGTAACTTGAAAATATTTATGGAACATTATTTCCTGACAGCTGCAACAATTACCTTCATAATTTTTTTCTTGGCAGTTGACATTTTTCCCCAGAATAAATTCCATACGTAGAAGTAAGTGAAATTAAGTTACTTGCAATGAAATAAAAATCAAGCTAGGCACATATTTATTTCTTCAAAATATTAATTATAAATAAATAATTGAGGTGTCACAATCATAGAATTCTACATGCATTCAGGCTCTCATTCATGGTTAAAATAATGAGAAAAATCAGATATATTAAAAATGTATTTTGACCTTATACTTCCTCCTCAGAAATACTGGAAGGTATGGTTTTTATGAATGTATAACTTTTGCTTTTTGAGTTTATGTTCTTTATAAATTAGTTTCCATTGTTTGGGAGAGGTGAGACTAGTACATGCTCCTTACATTCCATATGTATAGTGTTTATAGTAACAGCTTGAAAAATTATACAGCATTATAAAAATGCTTTTTTGTTAGGCAAATGAAAAACATTGACCGACTGTTTCTGGTAACACAGTATACAGAAGAAGCATGATAATTTTTTTTTTTAATCAAAAAGACAATGGTTTAAAGAACAACAAGGAACAATTATTTGTTTTTGTCTAGTTGCGAAGTTGTATCTGACTCTTTGTGACTCCACGGACTGTAGCCTGCCAGGCTCCTCTGTCCATGGGATTTCCTAGGCAAGGATACTGGAGTGAGTTGTCATTTCTTTCTGCAGGGGATCTCCTTGACTTAGCAATGGAACCTGTGTCTCCTGCATTGGCAGTCAGATTCTTTACCACTGAGCCACCAGGGAAGAGGAATACTTATACACATTGTTGGAAGAAAAAGCTGAGTTAATTCCTATTTTAACTTGAAAAATAAACAATTATTTTTCATTATTTCTCCAGCTTTAATAGGGAATAGTTGACAAACATTACAAATTATAGGTCGTATTTAAGGTATACAATACCATGATTTGATATTTGCTATATGTATACATTGTGAATGACTGCCACAATCAAGTTAACTAACATATTCATCAGCTCACATAACCACTTTTATTTTTTTGATGTGGTGACATTACTTCAGAGCTATTCTCTTAGCAGATTTCAAGTATACAGTACAGTATTATTAACTACAGTCAGCATGTTAGACATTACATCCCCAGAACTCATTCATCTTATAACTGAAATTTTGTACTCTTTGACCAATATCTCCCCATTTCCCCAAGCCCACAGTCCTTGGCAATTATCATTTATTTTCTGCTCTGAGTGTGTCATTTTTAGATTCCACATATAAGTGAGATCATAAAATACTTGTCTTTCTCTGACAGCCTTATTTCAGTTAATGTTATGAATTGTTTCATTAATGTTGTTGCAAATGACATGGTTTTCTTTTTTTAATGACCAAATAATATGCAAAGGGAACAATAAGAAAAATGAAAGGCAACCTACGGAATGGAGGAAAATATCTGCAAATGATATAACTCATAAGGGCTTAATATTCAAAATATATTGTTGTTGATTCACTAAGTTGTGTCCAACTTTTTGTAACTCCATGGACTATAGCCTGCCAGGGTCCACCGTCCATGGACTTTTCCCAGCCAACAATACTGGAGTGGGTTGCCATTTCCTACACCAGAGGATTGTCTTGACACAGGGATTGAATCCCATCTTCTTTGTCTCCTGCTTAGCAGGAGGTTTCTGTACCACAGCACCAAAAAAACTCATATAACTCAACAGGAAAAAAAAGGAAACAAAAACCAAATAACCCAATTGAAAAATGGACAGTGGCCTGGAACAGACATTTTACCAAAGAAGATTTACAAATGGCCAACAAGTATAGAAAAAGTGTGCAACATCACTAGTCATCAAGGAAATGCTAATTAAACCACAATGAAACATCACTTTAACCTTTTGGGATAGGTAAAATATTCATAAACTCTTACTCTTCAAACTGCATATAGTTTGTTTAGATTATATTTACATCATGAGAAAGAAGCAGGATAATTTGTGTTCAGTTCAGTTCAGTCACTCAGTCATGTCTGACTATTTGTGACCCCATTAACTGCAGCACGCCAGGCCTCCCTGTCCATCACCAACTCCCGGAGTCCACTCAGACTCATGTCCATCGAGTCAGTGATGCCATCCAGCCATCTCATCCTCTGTCATCCTCTTCTCCTCCTGCCCCCAATTCCTCCCAGCATCTGAGTCTTTTCCAATGAGTCAACTCTTCACATGAGGTGGCCAAAGTACTGGAGTTTTGGCTTTAGCATCATTCCTTCCAAGAAATCCCAGGGTTGATCTCCTTCAGAATGGACTGGTTGGATCTCCTTGCAGTCTAAGGGACTCTCAAGAGTCTTCTCCAACACCACAGTTCAAAAGCATCAGTTCTTCAGCACTCAGCCTTCTTCACAGTCCAACTCTCACATCCATACATGACAACAGGAAAAACCATAGCCTTGACTAGACGGACCTTTGTTGGCAAAGTAATGTCTCTGCTTTTGAATATGCTATCTAGGTTGGTCATAACTTTCCTTCCAAGGAGTAAGCATCTTTTAATTTCATGGCTGCAGTCACCATCTGCAGTGATTTTGGAGCCCCCCAAAATAAAGTCTGACATTTTTCCCACTGTTTCCCCATGTATTTCCCATGAAGTGATGGGACCAGATGCCATGATCTTTGTTTTCTGAATGTTGAGCTTTAAGCCAACTGTTTCACTCTCCTCTTTCACTTTCATCAAGAGGCTTTTGAGTTCGTCTTCACTTTCTGCCATAAGGGTGGTGTCATCTGCACATCTGAGGTTATTGATATTTCTCCCAGCAATCTTGATTCCAGCTTGTGTTTCTTCCAGTCCAGCGTTTCTCATGATGTACTCTGCATAGAAGTTAAATAAGCAGGGTGACAATATACAGCCTTGACGTACTCCTTTTCCTATTTGGAACCAGTCTGTTGTTCCATGTCCAGTTCTAACTGTTGCTTCCTGACCTGCATACAGATTTCTCAAGAGGCAGGTCACGTGGTCTGGTATTCCCATCTCTCTCAGAATTTTCCACAGTTTGTTGTGATCCACACAGTCAAAGGCTTTGGCACAGTCAATAAAGCAGAAATAGGTGTTTTTCTGGAATTCTCTTACTTTTTTCATGATCCAGCAGATGTTGGCAATTTGATCTCTGGTTCCTCTGCCTTTTCTAAAACCAGCTTGAACATCAGGGAGTTCACGGTTCACATATTGCTGAAGTCTGGCTTGGAGAATTTTGAGCATTACTTTACTAGCATGTGAGATGAGCGCAATTGTGTGGTAGTTTGAGCATTCTTTGGCATTGCCTTTCTTTGGAATATCTGCATATCTGAGGTTATTGATAATCTCCCATTAAGGACTGCTGATATCATTGGCAGACTGAGTAGAAAGATATTAATATATGAGAATCAGTCTCCTTCTTATGCCCATTCTTGTATCTAGGGAGATAATGGAAATATAGATGGGAAAGCTGAATTTTCCTGGGTTTAAAAACACACTGGGAAAATAATTAAACAAACACAGAAGTTAATGGGTAAAGATGGAAGAGAATATATATATATATGGGCTTCCCTGGTGGCTCAGGTGGTAAAGAATCTGCCTGCAATGCAGGAGACCTGAGTTTAATCTATGGGTCAGGAAGATCCCCTGGAGAAAGAAATGGCACCCTATTCCAGTATTCTTGCCTAGGAAACCCCGTGGACAGAGGAGCCTGGTGGGCCACAGTCCATGGGGTCACAAAGAGTTGGACACGACTGAGTGATTAACACTTTAACTCTGATATACATTTCTATTAAACTCTGGAGTTGTTAAACTGTTAAAATATTATCATACCTGTTATAATTAGAGCACCTATTAGCTATAGTATTTTATATTCTTTTACATGTTCATATCATTTGGCTTTGACAGTTTGTCATTTGATCCCTGTGACTTAAGAAGGTCAGAAATGATTACCTTCATCTTATAGCTAAAAATACTAAAGCTCTGTGAAATCAAGAACTATATTCAATACCTATATCTGATAAATCACAGAGATGGAGCTAGTTGCTTCACTTTCCATGAAGTACATAAAATGATTAGGGTACATTAGGCATTCTGCTCTATGGTCACAACGAGCCTCTGCTTTATATTCCAAAAGAGAAACCTCATCTTTCTGCAAATATGATGAATCTCTTTTCCTTTCCCAAATATCATGGCATCAAAGTTAATGCTAAGAGTATATGCTTTTGTTACCCTCTTTATAAAAAAAGAAATGTTAGTTTTTCCTGTTAAATCACAATCCTGTGGGAAATAGTGAGAATTTTACATATTCTTTGCTCATATTATTTAGCATTAATCTCTAAAGTTTCTTGTGAATGCAATTTTTATCCAAAATTTAGAATCAAAAATGGATAAAAATTGGCATGGGGAGAGTAACATAGGAACTTACATTATCACATGTAAAATAGACAGCCAATGGGAATTTGCTGTATGTCTCAGGGAACTTAAACAGGGGCTCTGTATCAACCTAGATGGGTGGAATGGGGAGGGAGATGGGAGGGAGGTTCAAGGGAGGGGATATATATATATATATATATATATATATATAGCTGAATCATGCTGAGGTTTGACAGAAAACAACAAAATGAGATCTGTAAAGGAATTAAAATATAAATAAGTTTTTAAAAATTGGTGCTAGTGGAGAAGGAAATGGCAACCCACTCCAGTATTCTTGCCTGGAGAATCCCAGGGATGGGGGAGCCTGGTGGGCTGCCGTCTATGGGTTTGCACAGAGTCGGACACGACTGAAGCAACTTAGCAGCAGCAGCAGTAGTAAAGAACCTACATGCAATGCAGGAGAGACAAGAGACAAGGCAGGTTTGATCCCTGGGTTGGGAAGACCCCCTGGAGGAAGAAATGGCAACCCAGTCCAGTATTCTTGCTTGGAAATCCCACGGACAGAGAATCCTGGCAGGCTACAGTCCATAGCATTGCACAGAGTCGGACATGACTGAAGAGGCTTGGCATACACACACATTAGACCCAGCACACATGGTGTCATTAGTTCAGAACTGCACACTAGTTCCTTAAAAACTGGATATTTGTCAAATGCTACATATTAGATAGAGAGAAGAGGTACCTTGACTCTAAAGTAATATAAAATAGGATCAATATTGATATTTTATTCAACATAATTAATAAATGTGGAGAAACTTATCTAGGCAAGTTACTTAGCATGATTTTACAGTGGAGAAAAAGATGAACAAGTCATAATAATAATGATGGTGAGGATTATAATGATGAAAATAATAACAGCAGATAAATTTCAAGGAAAATGTGTCATGTACTATGCTCAAATTCTACATTCATTGGGCAATTTAATTTTCACAATACTCCTATGAAGTTTTGGTCTTTATTATCATAAATTTATAGATAAATAAATGAGTCTTGAAGCTGTTAAGTAATATATTCAAGTGCCACATGGCCTTTTCATTATTAGAGACAGTATTTGAATTTTGGTCTATCTGAACTCAGACCCCAAACTTTTAACTGGTAAAAATCAACAGTTGTGTAACCAGCATCACACATCACCATTTAAAGTTATTCTTTTCACTTTTTCTCAACTATCTAAACATGACTCTCAAGAAAATGTACTGTCACAAAATCGTGACTTGGTCCTTTGTCAAAAGCAATAGTTGAATCTCTGTTTCCTCCCCAAAAAGAATTAACATCTCTCAAGTCTATGATTGCTGCAAACTTCTTCCAATTGCCTAATATATGAACCCTTGAGTTCATGCTTATTTTTACTTTATATCAGCTTATGAAAATAATTCTGAGCACTATCCAGTAATGAAAAATGCTATAATAACTAAGTACTCTATCAAAATTAGGACTCCCATCATAGAGACTTTGTGCATCATAATTTTTAATAGGATAGAAAACAGTGCCAAACACTTTATCCTTAACTACTCTAGGTTATAACCAGTATCACCCTCATTTATGGGAAGGACACTTACAAATCAAAGAACTACATACTGGTCCCTGGTGGATTAAAAAAAACCATTAAGAATCTGACAACATCTTAAAAGAAGACAACAAACCCTAGACCTGAAAAGAGCAAATCAAGAGCCTGTCAGCACAAATGATTCAGAACTTTTCAAATCCTGGCATAGTAAGTCAGCTAGTCTCTGGAGAATCTAAATCTTGCATTATTTTTAGCTCAAAACTACCACCCAGAATTCTACAACTATCCTGACAGAAAGTCAGCCTAGCAGATGGAGCTCTGGGAGTAGGCTTTTCTCCCCATGCCTGGAGCAAATAAAGTGAGTGTGTGGTCTCCGTGTGCTTCTAGCCACTGATCCATAATCTTAAATCATTATATTTTAATGTTCAAAGGCATTCATCTGAGTATTCTCTGTTATGTAGAGCTATCTTTTGTAATATTGATTTCAATTTATTTTCTACAAAAAAGAATAGTTATTCCCAAGCCCCTCTTAACACTTTTCATCTGAAATAATCCATATTTTTAAAGCCTTCCCCTTTAGAATTACCATTTTTCTTTTTCATTCCCTGGGGAATAGTTTATAATTTTAATATTAAATGAGAAAAGTGGACACTAAACATATACTTTATGGAAGGAAATTTATAGTAGGAAGTTGTATGGTTTAAAATAAATATGAATTAATTGAGAAAAAAAAATATTTCCTGCTAATATCAGTTAGCTTTGTGAGACTAATTGGAGGTTAGCCTGATCCTGTGGCCATCTGTGGACTCCTGTGATGTGAACAGTACATTACATTCACATTGACACCTATATAGTTTCATAAAGCATCTTCCATTTTATGGCTGACACTACAATTAATTTCAAAGTGTGTCTGATTTTTAAAATATATCATCTTAAACACATCAAAACTGCAGTGACTTCTGTCTTTTATATTACAACAGAATCTTAATTTAAAAGTTTTAGAGAATGGTCATTAACTCTAAACCTATAAAAATAAAGGGAAATTCTAACAGTAATATTTTATGTTGACCCTTAGTAAGAAATGGTAATTGACACTAACAACAGTTATTTAAAATTTACAAGGTATTTGAATAGCCTATGAAAAATAAGGATTATTTTTACTATGATGCTATACTTGCTTATATTTACTAATTATTAAAAAATTGGCTACTTTAAAATTAATCAGAGCATATTGGCCTCTAATCATTTTGTACAAATGAAAGTTTATGTATTCAATCAATGAAGTACATATTTCCATAAAGACTATATGTTCATGATTATAGATACTATAACTAAGTGCCAAGTGAACAGATAATGATTTAGAAGGTGGCGTTAGACAACTTAAAGAGAACTTTAATGTTTGAGTGATTTTGAAGGAAATTTTAGTTAGAGGAGTGCCGAAGGAATTCAGATAAGCAGTTTTAGAAAATATCCCTTTTCCAAGACTAAATAATTCTTACTAATACTTCTTGAAAATTTATCTTGTTTCTAAACAGTTTGTTATATGGTTGGTTTTTTCGTGTGGTAGAAACCCTTAGGTAAGGCATGTGATTTTAAACAAAACAAACCAACAAAAAATTTAAGTAAAACATTGTATAAATCCTAGCCTTTTTTCCTGTACTATTCTAGAAGAAAATTTCTGAGGAGTTTGGATTTGTAAAACCATAGAAATACTTACTTACTATATTATTGTTCTAGAGAAAATTGACAAAGAAAATCTGTCATTAATCACAGTGGGAAGCTAACAGATCATTCCTAGTGACTAGGATGTTGTCAGACTTTGATAGGCAGCGGAAGGATGCCCAGAGAGAAGGAAATGAACAGAGATTCTGGAAAACGAATTGGTCTCACCTGTACAATGAGCATACATTGTGCAAACTGAATATTTACACACATTCTTTTGTTCTTTGCACAACTTGGTATTATACTTGTGCTCTGTAACTGTCAATTTAGGTTATTGCTTCTAATAACCTTTCCAAAGCTTCCACACTTCATCCTTTTGCTTTATTGTTTTTAGTATTTGTGACCATATTTTTATTGTTTAATGATCTGGCTTCAGTAAAATTGAGAAGGAAATGACAGATAAAACAATCTGATACTTTTAAAACTAATATGTGTATTTCTACTTGATCCAATAGACTTCAAAGTAGAAGCATGAACACTGGAGATAGGCTCAAATTTATCCTTATTATCAATAAAAGTTATTATTATAATCATACAAAATTTTTATGCAAAAATAAATTGTTAATAAAATGTCTACCTGCATTGTTTTCTCTTCAAAAGATAATTGTGACCATACATAAACTCAAAATTATAGAAGGGTACTCTTCTTACATTCAGAATAATAGACTCAAGATTTCATTCCTTTAATTGCCTGTTAGGTACAATCACAGAAATCACATAATTTAAACTTCTATGAGTAATACCAGTTTGGCACTGCTTATCATGAAATATCTGAATATTGCTAATTGATTCTGGTTGGATTTTTACTCCTTTAGCTAAAATCATACCATTTCTTTTTATCATTTTGATGCCAGAAAATATATGTAGTCACCTCTATCATTTAATATAAATAAGAAAATCTATTCTCCAGGGACTAATGACAGGAGAAATTTTCCAAGGGAAAGACAAAGAAATTCTTATTTTAAAGATATGTGTCAATAAAACAGAGCTGGTTTTTTTTTTTTTTAATATATAAACAAAATTGATAACCTTTGTGTCAGGTTCATAAAAAAAGAGTACCCAAATAAATAAAATCAGAAATAAAAGAGGAGAAATTATGGCCAACCACAGAAATGAAAATAATCTTAAGAAATTCTATGAACATTATATGCTAACAAATTGGTCAAGGTAGAAGAAATGGACAAGTTCCTAGAAATATACAGTCTTCCAAGACTGAACCAAGAAGAAAAAGAAAAAATCTGAATAGAACAATCACTAGTATGAAGTTGAATCAGTAACCAAAAATACCTGATAAAATACAGGACCAGATGGCTTCAGAGGTGAATTCTACAAAACATTTAAAAGGGTTATGCCTATCTTTTCTCAATCTATTCCAGAAAATTGAAGATGGGGGAGAGTTTCCAAACTTATTCTACTAGACCAACATCACCTTGTTACCAAACAGACAAAGACACCTCACAAAAAAGAAAATTACAGATCAATATTACGGATGAACATGGATACAAAAATCCTCAACAAAATACTACCAAATCAAATTCAATAATGAATCAAAGGGATCATATACTGAGATCAAGCAGGATTTGTCCCAGGGTGCAAGAGTCATTCAATATGCACAAAATCCATCCATATGATACAGATCATTAACAAAATGAAGGGTAAAAATCATAGGACCATCTATATACCTGAAGAGAAGGCACTTGATAAGATTCAACATCTATTTATGACAAAAACTCTCCACAGATAATTCTGCTGTGTCTCTGAAACTTAATATGGTCTGTCACCTATACTTCAACAAAATTTCGTGTAAAAGAGGAAGGGACAGGGCAAGGGATTGAACTGATAAATGATAACATAGGCTAAATATAATTATTGGTAATCATGGATTTTGCTTTTATTTTATTGTTAATTATCCAATGAAGTTTTAGAATCACTCAGAAAAGCCCATCAATCTGATTCCAGTTAATGCTGTAATTGAGCTCCACAACAGGAGAATATGATATGCTAAATTTGTACCTATTGTAGTTATTTGACATATTCAGTGAAAAGTATAATGCATTAATTCTCTTTAATGTGTCTTATTTTGTTGTACTATAAATAATGATATCAATTAACTCTTACTCTGAAACAATTTTTTTCTTGTAGGATTTCACTAAGTTGAATTTTGAACACTTGTACCAATCCTCTGTTCCTTTAAGCAAAGTTGATACGCATTAATACTCTCTATATCCTTCGAAAATAATTGGCAGAGCTTGATGTCTCTACTTTTAAGCAACTGTCAAACAGTAACACTAAGAAATTCTGGGGAATCCATGAAGTCATTCCTAATGATGTCAATAGGTCTAAACATCACACTAATGATGAATTACTCTCTATTAACAAAATTATTTCTAAAATTGCCATCAGCATTATTTCAATAAATATAACTTTGTATTCCATTACTGATTTAGTCTATTAGGTTTTCTTATGAACTTTATTATAAAATGTCTTTTTTAAATAAACACTTTATATATAAAATGAAAAAATATTACTAACAGTATATCTTTTATTTTGATGAATAACCATATTTAAGTTTATTCATAATAATTTTATCATTTTATATTTAAATATACTTACACATATATATGGAATTTAGAATGATGGTAATGATAAACCTGTACGCAAGACAGCAAAAGAGACACAGATGTATAGAATGGCCTTTTGGACTCTGTAGGAGAGGGAGAGGGTGGGATGGGTTGGCAGAGTGGCAATGTAACATGTGTGATATCATAAGCAAAACGAATTGCCAGTCCAGGTTTGATGCAGGATGCAGGATNTTGATTAGCTCTAGGACAGCAAAAGAGACACAGATGTATAGAATGGCCTTTTGGACTCTGTGGGAGAGGGAGAGGGTGGGATGGGTTGGCAGAGTGGCAATGTAACATGTGTGATATCATAAGCAAAACGAATTGCCAGTCCAGGTTTGATGCAGGATGCAGGATGCTAGGGACTGATGCACGGGATAATCCAGAGAGAGGGTGTGGGGCGGGAGGGTGGAGGTGGGGGTCGGGATTGGGAGTTCATGTACACTCTGGCTAATTCATGTCAATGTGTAACAAAACGAATACAGTATTGTAAAGCAAAACAAACTAAAAAATAAAAATTAATTAAAAAAAAATAAAAAATAAAAAAATAAAAAATAAATATAGCAGTGTGTACATACAGGCAACATAACAGGCTAAGCAGCTTACTTCAAGTCTCATCTGCTCCTTAGAACCAGGAATCAACCCAATGCCTGTCTAACAGCTCAACAGCTTCCTGTAGGGACTCTGGATATATAGTTTGTGGCTACAGTGTAGAACGATTCTGGTATGATTGTTTTCTATGGCTCTGTAAGGTAGAATTAGGCCCAAAGAAGGAAAGTTAGAGATTTCAGATTAACCTAATTTAAGAATCCCTGTTGGACTCTAAGACTATCCTGAGAGGGAATGAGCTACCTCTGGGTGTGGTGTATTCCTCTCACTTGATATATCCACGTTTATAGTCAGAGATTTACTGTCAAGAATGTTGTAGCAATGTCCCAAGCATTGGATTAGAGATGATAGATTATTCACAGTGAAGTGAAAGTGAAACTGTTAGTCACTCAGTTGTGTCCAACTCTTTGCGACCCCATTGAGTATAGCCTTCTGGATTCCTCTGTCCATGGCATTTTTCTGGCAAGAATACTAGAGTTGGTTGCCATTCCCTTCTCCAGGAGATCTTCCTGACCCAAGGATTGAACCCAAGTCTCCTGCATTTCAGGCAAATTCTTTTACTGTCTGAGCCACCATTCATAAGGTACTTTTAAATCCTGAGGTATCATTTTTGTGGACCTCTGCTTGTCAGGCTAAAGAGAAACTCCCATGATCTTAGAACAAAGTCAAGCTCTTTGGAATGAGACTTTGTGGGCCATTGGTATCACCAGTTGGTCCCAAGGCAGCAGGGAATGAGCTGGCTAAGGGAAGACAGCTTCATCTGGGCCATAACTATAGCTTCGTAGCAACATGGTACAGTTGAAAATATGTGGATGTGGACCGAAATAGACCTGGGCTTGAAGCTACTGTCTGAGTCTCCAAGTTTTCGTTTCCTCATTCTACAAAATAGTTTAGTAACATTAAACGTTTACTAACGTGTACTGCTAGTAAAGAGAGCAGCACATGGTAAACAGGAACTTCGTCATTAAAATTCTCATCATCTCTTTGCTGGAAGGAAGGTACCTCTTTGAAGAGCATCTGGCAATAACCACCTCTTCTTTTCCTATCAGTGGTCAGCCTCCAGGCATGCATATTGGAGTGGGTTGCCGTTTCCTCCTCCAGGGGATCTTCTTGACCCAGGGATCAAACCTCTCAGCTTTCCTGCATTGGCAGGCAGATTCTTTACCAGTAGTGCCACCCTGGAAGCCCACATGACTAACATTGCCCTTTAATTGGTCAGCCTCAGGCAACATGGACAGAGGAGGTAGTCTTGTAAAATATTAAAGCTGAAGGGATTTTATAGATTGTCTAGTTCTGTATTCCTCAAATTTCCTGTGATAAAAGATGTATCTGTGAGTGTGTGTGTGTTTGTGTGTGTGTGTGTGTAAATTTACAATCTATTGCAAACCAATACATTTCTAAAACGTAACGAAAATGAATTTCTAGAGAAAGAAAATGAAAAAAGAAGTACAAAATACAATCCCATACAGTTTTCTTTTTCCAAAAATGTAAAGACTAGGAGTCTGTTAAACTGCTGTGAAAGGTTCTGAGTGCTTAGTCTCTTTTTTAATACTGACTTTATAGTAGATGGGGAACAAATAGCTGGCAGACTAGTGTAGGTCTACAGATCACATTTGCTGCTGCTGCTGCTGCTGCTAAGTCGCTTCAGTCGTGTCCGACTCTGTGCGACCCCAGAGTTGGCAGCCCAGCAGGCGCTTCTGTCCCTGGGATTCTCCAGGCGAGAACACTGGAGTGGGTTGCCATTTCCTTCTCCAATGCATGAGAGTGAAAAGTGAAAGTGAAGTCACTCAGTCGTGTCTGACTTCACAATCCCATGGACTGCAGCCTACCAGGCTCCTCCGTCCATGGGATTTTCCAGGCAAGAGTACTGGAGTGGGGTGCCTTGCCTTCTCTGCAGATCACACTTAGAGTATCAGTAATCTATCTCATTCCTCCTGTGTACAGGAGAGGAAGCCTGGAATAGGGCAAGGACTTGTCCACTGTTACATAAACAAATGTCATTATTCCTACCAATTTATTTATTATCATTGAGGACACCTAAAATTAGGGATTTGTGTTTTAAAAAAAATAGCCACACATGCCAGGAATTATAGATCTTCTCGGCACTGTAGGTTAATTCCTCTACTATCCAGTTAGGAAATAACAGTGGTCTCTCATGAGGTTTTAAGTCTTTTGACTGGAAGTTAATGTTTTGTCTGAGATGAGGAAAGAAAACTAATGACTGTTAGGTGCTTGCTTTATAAATGCTAGGCTCTACACACAATATTCCATTAATTTCTCACAATAATTCTCATATGAGGGTGGAACTATCTATATTTTTTGAAAGCCCAGAAAAAGTAAGAAACTTACCTAATGGAACACAACTAGAAAGTCGTTAAACAGATTTAAGCCCAGGTCTGTTTGACTACAGAGTCTTTCTCTTTTCACCACATCGTTGTGTAAATATAGTCAGCAGCTTGGGTGTATCATACTCTTGAAGGAAAATGCTTTCCTTTAATAAGTTGTTACCATTTGCATAACATTTTGCAGTTGCAAGAGACTTTATAACCATTTATTATTACTTTGTTCTCCTCTGTTGTTTTGACAAAGCTTTCCATAGAGACTAGGAGAAAGGCATAGAAAGACATGTTTTCATTATAATTATTACAATTTGGTTACAAATACATATTCCACTTTTAAACTCATGATAGTTCAATTCAGTTCAGTTTCTCAGTCGTGTCCAACTCTTTGTGACCCCCAAACCACAGCACGCCAGGCCTCCCTGTCCATCACCAACTCCTGGAGTCTACCCAGACCCATGTGCATAGAGTCAGTGATGCCATCCAACCATCTCATCCTCTGTCATCCCCTTTTCCTCCTGCCCCCAATCCCTCCCAGCATCAGGGTCTTTTCAAATAAGTCAGCCTTCTCATCAGGTGGCCAAAGTATTAGAGTTTCAGCTTCAACATCAGTCCCTCCAATGAATACCAGGACTGATCTCCTTTAGGATGGACTGGTTGGATGTCCTTGCAGTCCAAGGGACTCTCAAGAGTCTTCTCCAACACCACAGTTCAAAAGCATCAATTCTTCAGTGCTCAGCCTTCTTCACAGTCCAACTCTCACATCCATACATGACCGCTGGAAAAACCATAGCCTTGACTAGATGGACCTTAGTCGGCAAAGTAATGTCTCTGCTTTTGAATATACTATCTAGGTTGGTCATAACTTTTCTTCCAAGGAGCAAGCATCTTTTAATTTCATGGCTGCAATCACCATCTGCAGTGATTTGGGAGCCCCCAAAAATAAAGTCTGACACTGTTTCCACTGTTTCCCCATCTATTTCCCATGAAGTGATGAGACCAGATGCCATGATCTTCATTTTCTGAATGTTGAGCTTTAAGCCAACTTTTTCACTCTCCTTTTTCACTTTCATCAAGAGGCTTTTTAGTTCTTCACTTTCTGCCATAAGGATGGTCATCTGCATATCCTTATGTCATCTGCATATCTGAGGTTATTGATATTTCTCCCAGCAATCTTGATTCCAGCTTGTGTTTCTTCCAGCCCAGCGTTTCTCATGATGTACTCTGCATATAAGTTAAATAAGCAGGGTGACAATATACAGCCTTGACACACTCCTTTTCCTATTTGAAACCAGTCTGTTGTTCCATGTCCAGTTCTAACTGTTGCTTCCTGACCTGCATACAGTTAAGATTTTTAAAATGATTTTTGGCAGAGTCCTCCATATCCCCAGCTTTATTCAGTAGTCCATCTTAGTCTTTTGTTAATATACTCTGACCAACACATATGTTTCCTGATTATTTTAATAATCTTTCTGGTAACAATATACCTATAGAGTCTACCAATAATTCTATTAAAAATAATGTTCACATTTCTAATGAAAAATTAGTATTAATATTTTATCCAAAATTATAGTTATGAAGGGAACATAAGCTTATACCCTGATACATTAGCTAATCCATTTGAATCTTATGCTGGAAGTAACCTTGTCTTTTTACTCTAGCAAATATTGAAAATTGGTCAGGTTTCTTTTTATTTTTAGTCATTTTTCACAATGATATCTGTTGACCTACCCTAGGTAGCCTGGGTAAGGGATGTATACTGAATATCTAAATGGCTATGAGATGAAATGACCAGAACCACTGGCCCAGCCCATAAATTGGCATGCTGCTGTTGCTGCTAAGTCGCTTCAGTCGTGTCCAACTCTGTGCGACCCCGTAGACTGCAGCCCACCAGGCTCCCTCATCCCTGAGATTCTCCAGGCAAGAACACTGGAGTGGGGTGCCATTTCCTTCTCCAATGCATGAGAGTGAAAAGTGAAAGTGAAGTCACTCAGTCGTGTCTGACTTCACAATCCCATGGACTGCAATCCACCAGGTTCCTCCATCCATGGGATTTTGCAGGCAAGAGTACTGGAGTGGGTTGCCATTGCCTTCTCCTAAATTGGCATGAGTGGTCAGTAAATATTAGCCTGTCAACATGGAAAGAAAAGGAAAGATGGCAGACATGTTATAAAGATTATGAAGATAAGAAAATTTATTTTTTCTAACAATCAACAAGCAAGCAAAAATTCACCCTTTCATTCAGTCCATTATTCTTCATCTGACATTTATTGAGTACTCTCTTTGATCCAGGTGCTATGCACAATTTATTTAGGATCAAAACTTTTTATGACTCTACTGTGTCTTATAGGATATTCTCTTTGACATCTATAGCTCCTCCATTCTTTTCAGATCTATATTTTTTTGAATTTATGTTGGTTTAAATACAGCTCCGTGTATGGCCTTGAGTATGATCCTGAAAGACACGTTGGAAACTCTCCTGCTCTCCAGTGATCCTCACTTAGGCCAGGAGGTCAAGTCTGTGACTAAATAAGTTACTAATACATGTGGTTTAGATTCTACAAATCCTATATCCAATTCCTACCTCTCCCCTGACCTCTGTATGTATAACTTCAGTGCATATTCAAGACCTCTGCTTGGATGCCTAATAGTGATTTCAAACTTACATGAAAACAAACCTCTTCTTTCTTCCCACCCTCAGTATCGTACCAGACCAAAAACAAACAAAAAAATTGATCTCTGATTCTTATCCCTAGTGACTCAGATGGTAAAGAACCTGCCTGCAATGCAGGAGACCTGGGTTCAACTCCTGGGTTGGGAAGATCCCCTGGAGAAGGAAATGGTAACCCACTCCAGTTTTCTTGCCTGGGAAATCCCACGCATAGAGGAGCCTGGTGTGCTACAGTCCATGAGGTTGCAAAGAGTTGGGCATGACTGAGCAACTAACAGTTTCCTTTCGCTCACAACGTACATGCCTCCTACTGGCAAATTCTTTAGGCATTAGATTTAAAGAATGCCAGATAATCCAGACCATCTAAACTATGGGCACTGTTTCCTATCTGGTCTCCCTGCTTCTGTTCCCTCCCTTGTCCTGGTGGATCTCCCCCTAATAATCAGGGTGATCTGTTTAAAAAAGAAAATCAGCTTCAATAGCTTTCCATCACAGAATAAAATATCAAATCAATTGATGTAATTTTGTTCTTTGCAAAACCATGTGTTTTCCCCCTTCCTGGCATCCTAATGTCTTCCTTACATAAGTGGATCCCAACAGTGTTACTACACATTTGTGCAATGTGATCAATTATAGTTTGTTACTAATGTCGAAGTATTTATTTTCTTAAAACCAAATGATTTTATTCAAGAATATCAAGAAGTCCTTTTATCTTTCTGTGTGCCTTCTTAAGCTCTAGTTCTCAGAGAACTGCATGTAACCACAGCTGGTTTGGACCAAGTAATCTAGGGGTGCCCATGAAATTGTGCCTCCTTGTGATTGCCTTATGTTTTCCCATGTAGGTTGTAGCACAGAGAAAGAAGTGTGAGAACCACTGTTCTAAGTTATTTTTGATGTTGATTTGGGGTCGCAAGGAGTCGGACATGACTAAGCGACTGAACTGAACTGAACTGAACTGAGGTTTCTCCAGGATATGACTGCTTGGGCAGGGTTTTGCCTTCTTTTATTTTTTTAAAATATAAATTTATTTTAATTGGAGATTAATTACTTTGCAATATTGTATTGATTTTGCAGAAGTGAAGTAACTGTTCCAAACCTGGCCCTTGCTTGTACTCCATAAATTCTCATAAATAATGCCTAAGGTTTTTGTGATAGTAACAAGCACTGTCACCTTTTAGCTGGCTGAAATCGTAGACAAGTTACAAAGTTTTGTAAACCTCAGTTTCTTCTAATAAACAAATGGAGATAATAATACTATACCTCAGTTCTTTCAGAGATTGTGAGATGCAGTACGTAACAGTGACTGCAGCAGTACCTGAACCAGGTAATTAACTAGTGTTCGTCTCTTCCTCTGTGTCAGTCGCTCAGTCGTGTCTGACTCTTTACGACCCATGGACTGTAGCCCACCCGGCTCCTCTGTCCATGAAATTCTCCAGGCAAGAATACTGGAGTGGATTGCCATTTCCTTCTCCAGGGGACCTTCCTGACCAAGGGATCAAAGCCAGGTCTCCCTCATTTCGAGCAGATCTTTACCATCTAAGCTGCTAGGGAAGCCCCTCCTCTCTCTAGAGTGTCTTTGATTCACCTTTTCTGACTTACAACTTTCCCTCAAGAATGTTCTGATATAAGAGCTGAACATGGATTTGCCGTCAGTTCCTCTAAAAGTGCAGATAATTCAGCTACCTAATTCTCTTATCTTTTCTAATTATCTATGCCATTCTTTTTTTCGGTAATATCTCTGCTGTCAGTTAAATACATTGCCAATAACAGGGAAATTCTTGGCTTAATTGGATACTACAATGCCTGGTTTAAATTTTATAAGTGTTGTATTTCTCAATTATCCAACTCAGAAACCACTGGGAAGTGTTAATTAGGTACTAAAAGCAAATTGGATTACCTTAGGGATCTTTTTAACAACAATTTTACACTCAATCAGGTGATAAGGCCACAAATTACATGTATCATCCTAGGAGCCCCTCCAATGTGTTTTGAAATATTTGACTTTCTCTGGTTTGCCGTGCAACTTTGCGTCTTTATAAAGTTATTTAAAAGGACTCCATGTTCTTCAAAAGCACCCTGGTTGGTGGAATAGCACTGGTAAACAGTGATAATTATGATAGCCAGCTTCAGAGATCTGAAGTTTCTGGGAAAAGAGTTAATTCTATGAGCATCGTTTGGTATACAGTTGTTTTCGTATAACTTAAAAAAAATCTTTACTGAGGTATAATTTATATATGATATTTAGTTAGTAAAGATTTGAGTAAAGTTTTGAATAAAGATTTTTCTCTCTAAAGTCAGCAACAGGAACATTTGTGTACTTACCTATGCCCGACCTGATATCAAATCTTATAACAAGGTGTAGTGGAATCTAAAGTTAGAAGTCCTGACTTCACATCTCAGCTTCTTCCTGGCTGTATGTTCTTAGAGAAATCAGTTTAATTAATCTCCATTTAGTAGTTTAAACAACAGATATTTTATGAGCCATTATTACTTGTTACACGCTCTTGTCAATATTTCAGATACAGTGATGAGCAGAGCATGCAGCAATCTTTGCCTTTGTAGAACTTCTAGCGCACGTTTAGAGCTTCTAGCGCACGTTTAGAACTTCTAGCGCACGTTGATTGGAAGTTGGGACATGCCTGATGGAGTTCTAGTAAAGTAAAGAGCAAGGGGAATGCAAAGAGACTGAAAATAACATCCTACTTGGTAGGAGCTCATCCTTGATTTATTTTTTAAATAAGAATTATATAAATATGTACATTCCAGCTTTGAGGTTTCTGTATGTCAATTATAATCAGGCCTGGCAAAACAGAAACTTGTATTTTCACTGAAACAGTTGTAGAATCCATTTTTTTGTTTTTGTGTTTGTTTTTGAAATGGAGAAGACTTTTTAGATAGATGGAGTAATGTGTGTATGCAAAAGCCTGGGGTCAGGGAAGAGCAGGGTTTGCTCAAAGAACAATAAAATTTCTAGTTAGTGGAGAGCAGTGTACAGGTAAGGGAGGTTGGTTTATAAAGCTTGAAGGGTCATTTCACACACTCCTCTACCATCTATTTTTCAAGCTATCGGAAATTCTACTATAAATTCTTCCCAGATTTATTGAATGAATAAAATCTTTGAACTCTATAGCCTTCTTTGTTGTTTAGTCTCTAAGCTATGTCTGACTCTTTTGCGACCCCATGGACTGTAGCCTGTTAGACTCCTCTGTCCACGGGATTTCCCAGGCAAGAACACTGCAATGGGTTGCCATTTCCTTCTCCAGGAGATCTTCCTGACCCAGGGATCAAACCCACGTTTCCTGCACTGGGAGGCCGATTCTTTACCACTGAGCCACCAGGGAAGCCCCAGTAGCCTTGTTGTTGTTGAGTTGCTGTCATATCTAACTCTGCAACTCCATGAACTGTAGCTTGCCAGGCTTCCCTGTTCTTCACTATCACCGGGAGTTTGCTCAAACTCATATCCATTGAGTCAGTAATGCCATCCAACCATCTCATCCTCTGTCACCCTTTTCTCCTGCTCCCAATCTTCCTCAGCATCAGGATTTTTTCCAATGAGTTGGCTCTTTGCATCAGGTGGCCAAAGTATTGGAGCTTCAGCTTCAGCATCAGTCCTTCCAATGAATATTCAGGGTTGATTTCCTTTAGGATTGACTGGTTTGATCTCCTTGCAGTGCAAGGGACTCTCATGTGTCTTTTCCAGCACCACGGTTTGAAAGCATCAGTTCTTCAGCACTCAGAACCCTTTATGGTCCAACTGTCACATTCATACATGACTACTTGAAAAACCATAGCTTTGATTATTCAGACCTTTGCTGGCAGTAGCCTTCTTAGAGGCCAAGTATTAAGGGAGAATATTTATTAATAAAAGACACAGTCTTCATATGTCTTTGCTTCTTAACTGAAAACCAAGAATGATATTGACTTCATTGCTCAGTAACATGGGACTAATATTCATTTATTCTTTGGATCACTTTAGGAAGGGTATACACAAATAAAGTAAACAAATGAATATATGGTATACTCATTTTATACTCCTTAATAACATATGGTTGGGACTCAATAAAAGTTTATTCAGTAAACAAATCCATAAATGCATGCCCATCTCTCAGGATAGAGGAGATGGAGTATACAAAATTTTATAGTGCTATGCAAATGAAAATATTAAATACCACTTCACTGTTCTTAATTTATATTATAATTCCATGCTTTTTTGAACATGTGACTACTAACTGCCCAAGAGTAGAAGCCAAATCTTCCTTATCTCAGGTTTGATGATTCCTGTCATTCAGAAGGTCTCAGTGAATGCCAGTTGGCTTGGTGGGGGCCACAGCCAAAGTTGGTGGGTAATCTAATTGACACCTCTCAATAAGTACTTAGTGTCTAAACAAGAGAGCAGGTTTTCTCATACATGATATCTTGTCCCAGAATCCAAAAGGGAGTGTCCTGCAGCTGCACAGCCTGAGAACAGATGCTGCCCTGTCAGCTATCTCTGATTCTACTTGAGAAACCCCAGGAAGCTGGTTGCAGACAAATCATCAGCACTGTAGGGACAGGGGAATGGCAGCCTATGTTGCGTGCTCCCAGCAGAGACATGGCACTCGGCCACACAGAGACAAAACTGACTTGGGCTGGTCTAGAAGTACAAATGATGGGGCCTGCCTGTTGTCTAGTTCTACTTTGTTATAGAACTCCTTCCTCTCTGCTTTAGTAGGAGAATCAATTTTTGAGACATTTGTGTCCTCTTTTTAAATAACCTTTTGATGACAAGAACTGCATTTTAACCATTTAGGATACCCAGTAACTGAATTAGTGCATATACCATAGCATGTACCATAAGATATATTTAGATTTCAATTATTTGGACTATACTGATATCTACGGACAGTAGGGGTGGAGGAGAAAGGCAGCCAGTGGGAGTAATATTTATTAAATACCTTAGGACAAGGAAGAGTATTTTTATAGTTTATCATTTCATTTTTACAGCAATTCTGTTTGACAGCTAATATTCCCACTATGTTGTGAAGCGGGTTGAAATGTCTCCATGAATTCCCAAGGCCATGTAGCTAGTGTATTACAGAAGAATTCAAGTCCATGTTTGTCTGACAACAAAGTCTATGTACTTTCTCCTGCCTCAAAGCTACTAGATTGTTTCCTTTGGTATAAAAGTTGAAATTTAGTTCTGTCATGCTAAATGCATTTTTATTGTAAGTACAAACCAGTTATATGCATAGGTTGTATGAATATGATGATGAATTATTCTATAATTTTAAGATTATGCCAATAATTTTGGTCATTAGAATGTTTTTTCTAACAAGAAATAAAATTATATTTTCCATTATAGCTTTCAAAAACACTTTTGGTTACCTACCTAGAATCCACTGGCCCCCCTGCCTTCTTCCTCATAGAATCTGCTGTTCGAGCATTTATTTCTGTACCACAAAACCCATGTGCCTCAGGGAAGGCATGATCTACTCAAACATGACTTGTTTAAGGCTGCTCCCATCCCAGTGGAACTTGTCTAAAGCTAACCCCCTTGCCAGTGTTCGGTCCTGGATCAGCCGTGTAATCCATTTAAAGTCTATAAAATGTGGGAAGAGATTTTCATGAGATTTCTGGAAAAGGTTATTCTTCATTTTTGGAGACACCTTCCAGATCCCAGTGTCCTTTCTTCTGCACATTGTGGTCCATAGACATGAAGTCCTGGGCTGCTATAGCCATCTTGCTACCACCCGAAGCTACCGCAGCTCCATACAGAAGAAGGCCAGGCCAAGAGTTTGGCAAGGAAATGGTCCTGAACCCTTTGGATTAAATTCACATAATGCTGTGCAAACAGATATTCTTAGTGTATAAGCAGATTTCAGTTGGTTTCCTGTAACTTCTTTTCAAAAGATAAAACTACCTTACATCCTCAGACAACACAGTATGTGATAAGCTTGATTCCTTTTCTTAGATCAGATCGTCATCTTTTTATACATCATTTTATGATTAACAACATGCTGAAATCCACCACGTCCCGTCAGATCTGGGACTTCCCTGTAGCTCATATGGTAAGGAATTTTCCTTCAATGCTGATACGTGACTTTGATTTCTGGGTCGTGAAGATTTCCTGGAGAAGGAAATGGCAATCCACTCCAATATTCTTTCCTGGAGTATCCCATGAACAGAGGAGCCTGGACGGCTGCTGACCGTGGGGTCACAAAGAGTCGGACATAGCTGAGCGACTAACACTGTACTATACCACCCATCAGATTCTTTTTAATAGCCTCATTTTATACACATAGAAAATGAGTCTCAGAGTTAAGTGACTTGCCCAAAGCTAAATCTTACTAAATAACTTGAATTTGGGGTTTCTAACTCCCAATTTAAAATCTGATGCTTTTTATCTCGTTGTTGTTGTTCTTGTTTAGTCACTCAGTTCTGCCTGACTCCTTGCAAACCCGCGGACCATAGCCCGCCAAGCTCCTCCATCCATGGAATTTTTCAGGCAAGAATACTAGAGAGGCTTGACATTTCCTTTCCAGGGGATCTTCCTGACCCAGGCATCAAACCTGTGTCTTTTGTGTCTTCTGCATTGCCAGGCAGTTCTTTACCACTGAGCCACCTGGGAAGCCCCTTTATCCAGTCTAAACCAAGCTCAAACAAAGAGCAAGGGTAGAGTTAAGTATTTTTAATGTAAACAATAGAATATCTTAATTGTTACCATTATTCAATAGTAAAGAATTATTTCAGAGCATCCGTTTCTAGAATCCAATAAAAGAAAAGAGTGGCTGGTCATGTTCCTTTTTTTGTTTTCTTTCCTTTCTTTTTTTCTTTCCTCACAGAGTCACCTTCAGACTTGGGGTTAACTGAGCAGTCCTCTTCTGAGTTCTCAGTGTTTCTTCTCACAAAAATTAGCCCACCAAACAAATAATGATCTCTTCCCCTGTCTACTTTACCTACAATCTAAGCTATCCCAAAGCAGGAACATTATCTCATTTATTCTCATGTATCTCATTTCTGGCACATAGTATTCAGTCTGTTCATGTTCATAGATCTCCACAGTCCACCTGGAATTTTTGAGAAGTCATTCTGGATAGCTAAGTTGTGTAGATAGTAAAGGTTAAATATTTGAAATACACAGACTTTTACAGTTTATTTCTGAACAAGAATCTTTAGTAAATTCACTGCATTGTTTTCTATTTTCATAAATCATAAAGGATATAGTTTAACCATTTTATTACAATAATATACTCAGAAATTATTCACGTTGACAAATATTTAACAATGATGGCTAATCCATAGTTACTGTTATTCTTTAATTCATGAAGCTGCTTTTCACTCATTTATTCACCTTCCCATGCTTTCTTTTATAATTGCTTACACAAGATCCATCTGTTTTAATTTTTTAATCTAATAAAACTTTAAATTCTAATATGAACTTTACATTTGGAACTGTACATTAAGTAAGAATATACTATTTTTGAGTAAGGGGCTAAGAGTGTCTCATTTTCATAGATTCTAGAATAGTGAACTCCAATTTGTAAACTTTGAATTATTTCAGTTTGAATCTTCAGAGTTGTTTTCTTTATTCCTAGTGTTCAGGATTTGAACTAAGTTTTCTTCCTGGAGGTGATTTCTCAAAAGATGAGGATGGTATTTTGTAGAGGTGATTTGTCTGATTTGGGAATTTATTTTTCTAACTTTAGTAGAAACTAAAGTAGAAACTTTTGTGGTTTAAAGAAATGTCATGTTTAGTAGCTCTCTTTCCTGAAAATGCAGGTGGGCTTTCCATTTTTCTCCCCTCAGACTTATTGATTCATCTTTCTCCTCATTTTTTTTTTCCATTTGTATCTGGCTGTGAGAGGAAGCTTTTTAAAAACCTCCATGTATGTTTTTTTAAAATTGAAAAGAATGTGCAAACATTAGCTCAGGTGGGAAGCTGACTTTGCTCCTGCCTCCTTCATTTTAGCTTAGTATTTCAACTTGAAAATAGATTTAAATATGTTTAGCATTTTAAAAGAAAAGTGCTACCTACTTCGTTTGAGGACACAGAACTATAAATTCTGTAATTAGTACAGTCAGAATGGAAGAGTTCTTTCTGAAGAGCTGTATTCATACAGGAGGAGTCTACATAAGCACTTTACAGTTAAATTTTCAGAATCTGTTTTATTTGAAATTTGCCACAGCAGGGTACATAAGAAAGAACATTCAAGAAGGTGTCACAAGGCCTATACTTACCAGCCCCACCTGCACCTCAAAAGCATTGTGCAAGAGTTAAAAGGCAGGCCTAATCTGAGCTATTTCTATGTGTAGAAATGATATATTGTCTGATGTACAGAGAGTGTGATATAATTCATTTTCTCTCAATTCAATATATTTAGTAGTTCATTGAGGATTCCTGGCCTATATCTTTGTTGCTGTTGTTACTGTTGAGGGTTCTTCATTATATAAATTGACAAAGAGATGAAATCAAATCTCCTTGCTCAGGTTAAAATCTACCCACCCAACCTCTATTCCATTACTAAGCACCTTGTGATCCAAGCATGTCACACTTCCCCCTGTTCCTTGTGGATACTCAACTGTTATGGCATTGCTGTTCTCTCTACACAAAGCCCATCACAATGTACGTGCATGGTAAATCCCTTCCTCACAAGAACGTGATTGAATAGAGCTTACTCAAAGTCCACTCTGTCTTCCCAGGTGGCGTTTGTTGGCACTGCCTTGCTTTCCCATAGCGTGTGGACAGTCACTGTCAGCCCTCTTCTTATTTGTCATCAGTTCAGTTCATTTCAGTTGCTCAGTCGTGTCCGACTCTTTGCAACCCCATGAATCACACCACGCCAGGCATCCCTGTCCATCACCAACTCCCGGAGTTCACTCAGACTCACGTCCATCGAGTCCATGATGCCATCCAGCCATCTCATCCTCTGTCGTCCCCTTCTTCTCCTGCCCCCAATCCCTCCCAGCATCAGAGTCTTTTCCAATGTGTCAACTCTTCGCATGAGGTGGCCAAAGTACTGGAGTTTCAGCTTTAGCATCATTCCTTCCAAAGAAATTCCAGGGCTGATCTCCTTCAGAATGGACTGGTTGGATCTCCTTGCAGTCCAAGGGACTCTCAAGAGTCTTCTCCAACACCACAGTTCAAAAGCATCAATTCTTCGGCACTCTGCCTTCTTCATAGTCCAACTCTCACATCCACACATGACCACAGGAAAAACCATAGCCTTGACTAGGTGGACCTCATAGAAGCACAGAAATGCTGGGGAATTTGTATAGATTCAAGGGGACTAAAGAGACATGATAACTAAATACAATATAGAATTCTAGACTAGATCTTGTGTTGGAGGAAGAACACACTGAGGATATTAGTGGCTAAACTGACACAATTGAAATAGATAGTAGATTAAATTCTATGTTATGGTTCAAATTACTAATGTTTATAACTATGCTGGGGATAGGAAACAGAATATCCTTATTCTTAGGAAATATTCACTGAAATATTTAGGTGTAATGAATAACTTAAACTTACTCAAATAGGCAAAATAGTGATATGTATAAGTATAGACAGAGAAAATAGAACAAAATGCTAAAACTAGGAGAATCTGGGCCATAGGAATGGCAGCACTCTTACTATTCTTGCAGTTTTTCTCTAAATTTGTTAGTTTTTTCCAAAATGAAGTTTTCTTTCTTTCTTTCTTTTTTTTTTTTTTATAAATAACAGCCAGTGCCTATGTTCCCCTGAATTTTTTCTCTCCTTTGGCACTCTGACTTCAGTCTCATAGCCCTCAGAAATGTGCTATTACAACTGTCTCAGTGAAGAGCAGAGGGAAACACTTACCACAACTGAGGTTCTATACAGAATATAGAACAAGAACACATGGGAGAATGAAATAAAAAGCGTAATATATACCAAAAACACAGAATTAACAGAAATAGAAAGAATTACATTTATAACAGTTTCAGATGCTAAGAATCAGAGTGAAGAATTTAAAGTCAGTAAAACCAGAGTTCTAATCAATACAGCCATATGACGTGGAGCAGGACATTTTACCTCTGTGTTCTTAGTGTCCTTATCCGGCACTGGGAGATATATTCTTAGTGCACGTAGGGAAAAAAGTGCTAGCAAAATTGTTGCTTGCCAAAATCTTGGCTTTTTCTGCCTACTGGCGCCGAATACAAACTACAGAGACAAGAGTTCAGAGGAAATAGAAAGGTGGCTTTAATTCTCAGCAAGCAGAGAGGGAACACAGTAGGCTCACACCTCAAGAACTGTGCCTCCTGCCCCCATGAGAAGTCTAGGGGTTTATATAAGATGAGGGATCATAGTCAGGAGCCAGTGATGAGGAACAAAGGTGTTAGGACCTTGATTTCTTCCTTTTGCACTGTTTCAAAGACAGTCATAGGCTGGCATCAATAACCCAGTAATTAAGTCTGGCAGTTCGGTGGCCCTGCGGCCTTCTTTCTGATATGTAACTACAAGGGGAAGCATGTTGTAAGGGTAAACTCCAGATCCAGGATGTATTTAGTGTACAGTCAAAAGAAAATAGGTGTGAATTATAGCTCCTGCAGAGTTAGGGGGCAGAAAAGCAAACTTAGTTACAGACATGCAGAGTTAGGAGCAGCACCAGTAGCTCAATGATAAAGAGTCTGTCTGCAACTTAGGAGACACAAAAGACACGAGTTTGATTCCTGGGTCAGGAAGATCCCCTGGGGAAGGAAAGGGCAACGTACTCCAGTATTCTTGCCTGGGAAGTCTCATGGACAGAAAAGTCTGGCAGGCTATAGTCCGTGGGGTCACAAAGAGTCAAACATGACTGAGCCACTGAGCAAAGTAAAAAGAGCTAGGAGTGTTCAGGCCTGCTCACTGTTCTCTTTATCTTCTTCTCAGGAAAGGGAAAGAAAAAAATTCATTCCTCTTTTTTCCCTTTTCACTGCAAGAATATGAAGAAGATTCCTGAAAATGAAAGGCAAGGCGGGAAAACTAGATACCAAATAATCTCCCACCCCAAGATCTTAGTAATGTCATCAGTATTCTTTGCAGTCTGAAAAGCTTTGAGGTCTCCAAGAATTTCTAGCTTTAAAGGGGTAGGGAAATGAATGGGGAAAGAAAAGGGCCATATTTCCTAAAGCGCCTCTCAGAACCTTGTACATTATATGTGGACTCACTTAGTATTTAAGACCTCATGGCACTCTCCCATGCTGCTGGTAGAAATGTAGATGTTAGAACTTTGGGTGTTTTAACAATACTTATTCAAATAAAAATGCATATGTGCACAATGAAATTTGTATGGGGATGTTCATAGCAGTATTGTCCTAGAAGCAAATTCATGGATGTGAAATGTCCACCAAAGTGATCAGTTGAATAAACTATTATATAATACATCTATATTAAAGACTGTATCCATTAAAAGAATGAGACATATGCATATACTTATGATTTCTTATATGTGTTTACAATAGAAAGCAAGTTATGTAAAGAATGCTACAATTTTGGGGGGCTGGGAGAGGGTAGGATACACGCATACCTGTCTACCTCTCCCAAGGCAATCAATTTACACTTAAACTACTGTGTGGATCACAACAAACTGTGGAAAATTCTTAAAGAGATGGCAGTACCAGACCACCTTACCTGCCTTCTGAGTAATCTGTATGCAGGTCAAGAAGCAACAGTTAGAAGGAGCTATGGAATAATGGACTGGCTTAAAATTGGGAAAGGAGTATATCAAGGCTGTATATATTGTCACCCTAATTATTTAACTGATATGCAGAGTACATCATGTGAAATGCCAGGCAGGATGAATCACAAGCTGGAATCAAGATTGCTGGGAGAAATACCAACAACCTCAGATACATAGATGCTGCTGCTGCTGCTACTAAGTCACTTCAGTCGTGTCCGACTCTGTGTGACCCCATAGACGGCAGCCCACCAGGCTCCCCCATCCCTGGGATTCTCCAGGCAAGAACACTGGAGTGGGTTGCCATTTCCTTCCCCAATGCACGACAGTGAAAAGTGAAAGTGAAGTCGCTCAGTTGTATCCGACTCTTAGCGACCTCATGGACTGCAGCGTACCAGGCTCCTCTATCCATGGGATTTTCCAGGCAAGAGTGCTGGAGTAGGGTGTCATTGCCTTCTCCAAGATACATAGATAATAGCATCCTAATGGCAGAAAGTGAAGAGGAACTAAAGAACCTCTTGATGAGGGTGAAAGTGGAGAGTGAAAAAGCTGGCTTAAAACTCAACATTCAAAAAACTAAAATCATAGCAGCCAGTCTCATTACTTCATGCAAATACAAGGGGAAACAGTGACAGATTTTATTTTCTTGGGCTCCAAAATCACTGTGGATGGTGACTGCCATGAAATTAAAAGATGTTTTCTCCTTGGAAGAAAAGCTATGACAAATCTAGACAGCATATGAAAAAGCAAGGGCTGGGAGAGGGTAGGATACACGCATACCTGTCTACCTCTCCCAAGGCAATCAATTTACACTTAAACTACTGTGTGGATCACAACAAACTGTGGAAAATTCTTAAAGAGATGGCAGTACCAGACCACCTTACCTGCCTTCTGAGTAATCTGTATGCAGGTCAAGAAGCAACAGTTAGAAGGAGCTATGGAATAATGGACTGGCTTAAAATTGGGAAAGGAGTATATCAAGGCTGTATATATTGTCACCCTAATTATTTAACTGATATGCAGAGTACATCATGTGAAATGCCAGGCAGGATGAATCACAAGCTGGAATCAAGATTGCTGGGAGAAATACCAACAACCTCAGATACATAGATGCTGCTGCTGCTGCTACTAAGTCACTTCAGTCGTGTCCGACTCTGTGTGACCCCATAGACGGCAGCCCACCAGGCTCCCCCATCCCTGGGATTCTCCAGGCAAGAACACTGGAGTGGGTTGCCATTTCCTTCCCCAATGCACGACAGTGAAAAGTGAAAGTGAAGTCGCTCAGTTGTATCCGACTCTTAGCGACCTCATGGACTGCAGCGTACCAGGCTCCTCTATCCATGGGATTTTCCAGGCAAGAGTGCTGGAGTAGGGTGTCATTGCCTTCTCCAAGATACATAGATAATAGCATCCTAATGGCAGAAAGTGAAGAGGAACTAAAGAACCTCTTGATGAGGGTGAAAGTGGAGAGTGAAAAAGCTGGCTTAAAACTCAACATTCAAAAAACTAAAATCATAGCAGCCAGTCTCATTACTTCATGGCAAATACAAGGGGAAACAGTGACAGATTTTATTTTCTTGGGCTCCAAAATCACTGTGGATGGTGACTGCCATGAAATTAAAAGATGTTTGCTCCTTGGAAGAAAAGCTATGACAAATCTAGACAGCATATGAAAAAGCAAAGACATCACTTTGCTGACAAAGATCTGTATAGTCAAAGCTATGATTTTTCCAAAAGTCATGTATGGATGTGACAGCTGGACCATAAAGAAGACTGAGCACGAAAGAATTGATGCTTTCAAACCGTGGTGCTGGAGAAGATTCTTGAGAGTCAGCAAGGAGATCAAACCAGTCAATCCTAAAGGAAATCAACCTTGAATGATCTTTGGAAGGACTGACTAATGCTGAAGCTGAAGCTCCAATACTTTGGCCACCTGAGAGCTGACTCACTGGAAAAGACCCTGATGCTGGGAAAGATTGAGGGCAGGAAGGGAAGGGGTGACAGGACGAGATGGTTGGATGGCATCACTGACTTGATGGACATGAGTTTGAGCATGCTCCAGGAGTTGGTGACGGACAGGGAAGCCTGGTGTGCTGTGGTTCATGGGGTCACAAAGAATCAGACGTGACTGAGCGACCAAACAACTGTAACAGAGCAGAATGAGCACAGCCCTTAGCAGGCAGCCATATCTGTGCCTCATTACTCTGTGACCTGTAACTAGGCAACAGGTCTCGCTCTGCCATTGGTCAGTGCCTCAGTGGGTCCCCCTCCCCCACAAGCAACCAACTGTCAATGAGTGACCATTAGGGAAGTGATTCAGCCAAAGGTCAGTAGTCATCAGGTGGAGAGCGAGGTAAGAGGCAGATTCAGGCCTTCTCCTGGAGGGTCCAGGGAACAGACTGGGGACTGTGTCCTGCGGAGCTCTGGAGCCCTGACTAAGGCCCTCCACTAGCCTTGGCCCAGGTCTTGAGACAGCGGTGCATCTCTCCCCCTTCCGTCTCTGTGACCTAATAGCAGTGACTGCTTGGCTCGCAGTCTGTGAGACCTGGCCTCTCCCATTTGGGTGGTCTGAGGAGACGGAGGGCCAGTTTGATTCGGTGCCTGGCTCCCTCAGAGATGACAGCTGGGCAAAGTGTAGAAACCTGACCCTGCAGGAGCTGCCAACTGAGATCTGCCTCCTCTTGGTCAGGACTGAGACCTTGGAGAGTGAACGTTGTGCCTTGAGACCTTGCTTTTTCTTGTCAAGACAGAGAATAACATCATTTGGTAGGAGATTATAGGAACATTGTTACCTGATCATGACCTGACTTCAAGAGCAAAGGCTCTGGCACCAAGAAGTTAGCAACAACTTACCACGCTCCTCCCTCACCTTTTGCTTTTAAAGGGGCTTGCTGAAAGCTTTTAGTCATTTCAGGGTTCTTAGGGCATGAGCCACCCATTTCCTTCCATGAACCTATAATAAGCCTTTCTCTGTTCCAAACTCTTAATGTTTTAGTATTGATTGGCCTCGCTCTGCCATTGCTACATGGACTTGTGATTTGGTACCAAAGCCACCTTTGGAAGGCCTCACAAGAAATTTTACAGTATTTTTTTGTAAGGGGAATTTGGGTACATCAGAGAGAAGTAATCTCACTCTCCCACTTTATTCTTTCATTTTTTCTACCAATTTTTCACCACCGAAACACAGCCCCCAGCTCACTGGTCCTTCTCAAGCGACTTGTCTGGCGCTGGCAACTCACCACCCCTTTCTTAAGAAAATGCGGACATGTGGTTTGAGGTGTGGGTGTGAGGTGTGGGGACCAGTCCAAGGGGCATGAAAAGGCATTTACTCTTCACTCTGTGTATTTTATGTATTTTTGCATATATAATAATGCACATATAGAACAGCCTTCTAAACACAAGGAATTTGTCTCAAAATCATCCCAACAGCCTTCGGCAGCCTCCTCTCCCCGCAGCAAGTGAAAAAGAGTCACTCAGTAGTATCTCATGGACTATACGGTCGATAGAATTCTCCAGGCCAGAACAGTGGAGTGGGTAGCTGGTTCCTCTTCCAGGAGATCTTCCCAACCCAGCAATCGAACCCAGGTCTCGGGCAGATTCTTTACCAGTTGAGCCACCAGGGAAACCCCAAACCTCTAGCCTATTTCCCCAGAGAAGCTCACCAGCTCCTCCTGCAGTAGGAAGTAGAGAGCCTTCGGCTCCAAGTGAGTGGGCTGAAAGGTGGGAGTAACCCAGAAAAAAAATGTTTTTAACTGACAGCGAACTGAGGTTTAGAAGAATTGCGTTATTTCTTCGATTAAACAGGGATACAAATATATCTACCAAACAGTAGGTAAGGAGAAAATAAGGACCCTAACAACCTCCTAAGGGTTAATAGTGAAGGAAATCCCAAGCGGAACCGCGACCCCTGGAAAAGGTCAAGGCGGGAGCGCGCTGCATGCTGGGACTTGTAGTCTCTTCCGGGAGTGGTCCACAGTGCGGGTGCGCGGAAGCGCGGGTGGTCTCTCCCGCGCATGCGTGCGGCGGCGGCGGCAGGGCTGATTGCTCTGAGAGGAGTATTACCGAGCCGGCGTCTGGGAATTCGTCATGGCGATTCCCCAGGCGTCCATGGGACCCTCAGCGCTGGGCCAGAGCGGTCCCGGCTCGATGGCTCCCTGGTGTTCAGTGTCAAGCGGCCCCACGCGCTACGTGCTCGGGATGCAGGAGCTGTTCCGCGGCCACAGTAAGACGCGCGAGTTCCCGGCGCACAGCGCCAAGGTGCACTCCGTGGCCTGGAGCTGCGACGGGCGGCGCCTGGCCTCGGGCTCCTTCGACAAGACGGCCAGCGTCTTCTTGCTGGAGAAGGACCGGTTGGTGAGCCGCTGGGACTCGGCCCGGGCTAGGGAGAGGGGGTGTGGTAAGGCGAGGTGGAAGAACGGCGTGAGAGTCGGGGTGAGGAGGAGGGAGGAGGAAGAAGGGGTGTGGAGGTGAGGGGTGTGTGTGATGCGGGGAAGACGGGCTGATGAGGGGTGAAGATGCGGGTGAGGGAGAGGAGGGCTGGTGGTTGGGGTCGGGGGACGGTGTATGAGGAGTGCAATAGTAAGGAGCCGCGAAGATGAGCGGGGGGTGGGGGGTGAAGGTGAGTGTGGAGAGTAAAGGCCGGTGGCGAGGAGGGCGGGAAGACTTGTGTGGTGGTGAGGAGCGGCTGGGACAGTGGCGATGGGCTCCGGTGATGATAACGAGTTATTCTCAAAATGACAGGGCCTCCGTGGAATTGAGTAAACGGGTTGGGACCCTTGGTGGAAGAGTACGGGTAGAAAACCACAAAGGAGGAAGGCCAGGGAGGGATAAAGAGTAAGGGCATTGGTGTGGACCCGGTCCTCAGAACTGTTCACACTGACTGGGGAGGAAAGGAGGGTAGGGTATTGGGAAGGGTTTAGGGGAAGTGACTTAGAAGGACTGGACTCTTTACTCATCCAAACTTATGTTGGTAGCCAGATACCTCGTTTTGAATAAGGTTAAGAAGTTACATGGGTAGGCAGGTACATATGGGTGAAGTGGTATCTGGATTTTGTTTTTTCAGGTCAAGAAAACAATTATAGGGGACATGGGGATAGCGTGGACCAGCTCTGTTGGCATCCAAGTAACCCTGATCTCTTTGTCACTGCGTCTGGAGACAAAACCATTCGCATCTGGGATGTGAGGACTACGAAATGCATTGCCACTGTGAACACTAAAGGTAACTGTTCAGAGGGCAGTAGGAAGAGGAGCTACTGATAGTCATTCATTTTAAATATCTTCTCTGTGTCTGCCCCTGTTGGCATGGGACATCCTGATCTGAATGAGTCGCCAGCTCCAAGGACCTGAGAGTTTAGTGCAGGGAGAGACATGTATTGAAAAAACTAATATAACATGGTCATCCTGTAATGGATAGGTTTACAAGGTGGATACCGAGAATGGAAACACTTAAGTAAGCCTGGGGAAGATAGGGAACGCTTCACAGAATTTGAGCAAACCCTTAAGATAGCCCTATAGATTTGGTGGTCACCTTGTAGTGGGTAGGCAGCTCTAGCAAGGAACAGCATGTACCAAGGAGTGGAGAATTTAGGAAACTGCTGATAGGCTAGAATGACTTGATCTTGGAATAAATGACTTTGACAGTTGGGGAGAAAATGATCTGGAAGTTGTGTAGTACATTTATAGACTGTTCTTCCCCAGATATTGCCTAATAAACCTTGAGGCCATTTATTAAGTTATATTGGCTAAGATGTTATTGATTATAAGATGCATCAATATTTTATGTTTCATTAGGAAAGAAAATATAGTTTTACTAGATAGTTATGATACACCAAAAATTTTGAAATACATCCTGATGCATTCTAAGATGCATTACAGATAATAAGGTATGAAAAAATATGCATCTTAGAATCATTAGAGTTGATGAAATTTGTGGGCTACTGGACTTTGTTGGCGAGACTTGTACCTGGAGGTGAAATGATACGGTTTCCCCAACTAGACAACTGGTGATATGTGAGTGAGTTAAGTATGTAGATGAACATTAAAAACTGATTGTATATATATTTTAATGCCTACTAGAAAAAGAGAACTACTTATAGAATTTATTGCCAAAGTGAAGCTACTTAAAAAATTTGGAGAGGTCAGTTTTAATAAAAGTCTTGAAGGAAGAAGTATAGCTATTACATGGATAGTTCAAAAATTGTGGAAATGGCATGTGAATGACCGGAGTTTGGGAAGTACAGGTATAAGAGAATTAGAGGCTCTGGTGTCAAGTACGCATTTAGATCTTGGCTCTGTTACTTCATAGTTTTGATACTTTCTATCTTTGAGTTTTTCGTCTGTAAAATGGGGAGGAAAAATGGCCCTTAGAGACATGTGAGCACTAAAGGGGGAAATGTGTAGATGAGTGTGCTGGACTTCTGGTTGGTCCTACTGATGAGGACCTTAGTGAATGAACTCTGGCAATAGCTCTAGTCTTTCTCTGATAACAGGATAAACTTGTGGAGGACTGTGGGCTAACAGTATCTTGCTGATTGTATCTGGGTTCCCAGGGGAGAACATTAATATCTGCTGGAGTCCTGACGGGCAGACCATCGCTGTAGGCAACAAGGATGATGTGGTGACGTTCATTGATGCCAAGACACACCGCTCCAAAGCAGAGGAGCAATTCAAGTTTGAGGTCAATGAAATCTCCTGGAACAATGACAATAACATGTTCTTCCTGACGAATGGCAACGGTTGTATCAACATACTCAGGTGAGGGGTTCTAAGTTCAGGGGACTGTCATGTCTTTGCACTGGGTGCTGTAGTGGATCCCGAGATGAATTAGATGTGAGTCTATCCTGAAGGAGCCAGAAGGACAAGCAATTGACTGTTGAACAACGTGGATTTAAACTGCCCAGGTCCCCTTCCATGTGGATTTTTTCAGTAGTAAATACTGCAGTGCCACATGATCTGAGATTGGCTGAATCTGGGGTGCAGAGCCACCGATACAGAGGAACCGTGAATACAGAGGACCAGTTGTAAGTTATACATGAATTTTAACTGTGTTTGTTTAACCCCTGTCAGCTCGACCCCTGACTTTGTTCAAAGGTCGACTGTAGTAATAAGGAATCTAACCTCTTAAGCACCTTTGAGCTGGGTACCTTATATTTTACTGAGTCTGGAGAGAAATCCTAGGGAGCTGATGATGGTGTGCTTCCCATTTCACAGATGAAGATCAGGGATCTCAAGAGGGGTTAAGTGACTAGTTAGCTAGTGAGCACTTGAACTGGATGTACCTTGAAGTATAGCTAATTTGTACTTTCAAAGTCTCAGTTTAAATGTCACTTTCCCTCCAGGGAAGCCCTCTTTATCCCCAACATTAGAAGCTTATTTTATGTACTTAAGTTGGAAGCATTTCTCATTCTACATTATAAATGCATGTTTATTTCTTTGTGTCTTCTAGTAGACTAAATTCTGTGGATTAGGAGCTGTATTTAACTTGTTTACTATTGAATTCCTAGTGCCTAGCCTAGTACCTGCTACACACAGTCAGGATCTTAGTAAATATTCTCTAAATGAATGAAGTTGTGGAACTGAAGTTGAGGTCTATCTGATTCTGTTCTTTCTGCTGTCTTGGGTGGACACTGCAAGGCAGAGTGTGCTAGGCTCTGTGTTAGAGAGATTGGGAGTTTGCTGTAGAATCCCAAGGACTGACTCTGGGACTTGGGAGGTGAAGGAGGCAGCTTCTGAGCTTGGCCTTGAAAGATTAATAGAATTTTAAGAATGCACAATGGACAAAACAAGTATGAATGAACATGGCTTATTTGGAAAGTAGTCAGTAGATCAGAATTGCTGGGAGTGGTGGCAGATAAAGTGTCTGAAGAGAGGTCCTGAAACAGGAAGATAAAGTTGAAGTATAATTTGGTACCAGATTATTTGGCTCTGGAATTCTATGCTTAGTAACTTGAATTTTTTTTTTTTTCAAGCTTTTGTATTAGAAAATAAAACATGTAGAAAACCACAAAATGCAAGTATATAGGTGCATAACACCTGTGTAATCCCACCAAGTCAAGAATATTACTTTGCTTGCCATCTCAGAAGTCTTTCCATGGACTTTGTCCTAATAAAAAACTCTCTCCTCGAAAAGCAGATCTTGATTTTTATATTATTTCTTTATAGTTTTGCAACTAAATGTGAATTTCTGGATAGTCTAATTCTGTCCATTTAAAAAAGTGTGATATGCCTTTTAAGTCAGTTAAACTATGGAGTCTCCCTCCTTCCCTTTGTTTTACTAGAACTTCTGTGTGGATCACAATAAACTGTGGAAAATTCTGAGAGAGATGGGAATACCAGACCACCTGACCTGCCTCTTGAGAAATCTGTATGCAGGTCAGGAAGCAACAGGTAGAACTGGACATGGAACAACAGACTGGTTCCAAATAGGAAAAGGAGTACGTCAAGGCTGTACATTGTCACCCTGCTTATTTAACTTATATGCAGAGTACATCATGAGAAACACTAGACCAGAAGAAACACAAGCTGGAATCAAGATTGCTGGGAGAAATATCAATAACCTCAGATATGCAGATGGTACCACTCTTATGGCAGAAAGTGAAGAGGAACTAAAAAGCCTATTGATGAAAGTAAAGGAGGAGAGTGAAAAAGCTGGCTTAAAGCCCAACATTCAGAAAACGAAGATCATGGCATCCGGTCCCATCACTTCATGGGAAATAGTTGGGGAAACAGTGGAAACAGTGTCAGACTTTATTTTTTGGGGCTCCAAGATCACTGCAGATGGTGACTGCAGCCATGAAATTAAAAGACGCTTACTCCTTGGAAGAAAAGTTATGACCAACCTAGATAGCATATTCAAAAGCAGAGACATTACTTTGCCGACTAAGGTCGTCTAGTCAAGGCTATAGTTTTTCCATTAGTCATGTATGGATGTGAGAGTTGGACTGTGAAAAAGGCTGAGTGCCGAAGAATTGATGCTTTTGAACTGTGGTGTTGGAGAAGACTCTTAAGAGTTCCTTGGACTGCAAGGAGATCCAACCAGTCCATTCTGAAGGAGATCAGCCCTGGGATTTCTTTGGAAGGAATGATGCTAAAGCTGAAGCTCCAGTACTTTGGCCACCTCATGGGAAGATTTGACTCATTGGAAAAGACCCTGATGCTGGGAGGGATTGGGGGCAGGAGGAGAAGGGGACGACAGAGGATGAGATGGCTGGATCGCATCATGGACTCAATGGACGTGAGTCTGAGTGAACTCCGGGAGATGGTGATGGACAGGGAGGCCTGGCATGCTGCGATTCATGGGGTCACAAAGAGTCAGACACGACTGAGCGACTGAACTGAACTGTTAAAAAAACAGACTGTTAACCTGGGGAGCTTGTCCCAGTCTGGATTTTGCTGATTCCGATGGCTTGCTTATTTAAGAGTCACTTTGTCTTATCAGTTTGGTTACCCAGTAATACAGCACGTTTAGAGAAGGCATGATAAATGTTTGATAATTTCCCTTTGTCATTAGGCAATGAATTAGTTCTCTATCGATTCCAAAGATGATCTGCTACTTTTTTTTTTTTTAAAGAAGGATTGTTATGGATCTATGTATTTAAACATAGTAGATGTGTTTTAATCTGTCATAATCATTATCCTTTTTTTTTTTTTTTGCTAAGTCACTTCAGTCGTGTCCAACTCTGTGCGACCCCATAGACAGCAGCCCACCAGGCTCCCCCGTCCCTGGGATTCTGCAGGCAAGAACACTGGAGTAGGTTGCCATTTCCTTCTCCAATACATGAAAGTGAAAGGTGAAAGTGAAGTCGCTCAGTCAGGTCCGACTTAGCGACCCCATGGTCTGAAGCCTACCAGGCTCCTCCATCCATGGTATTTTCCAGGCAAGAGTACTGGAATGGGGTGCCATTGCCTTCCTTATTGAAGCTGAATTATCTTTGGCACACAGAATCCTCTTCAAGTTGGTTCCTGAGTCATGTTTTTTAACATAATCCTCATAGTCTTCAGTTTCTTGCTCTCTGGTATAACAAGATATGCCAAGTTCATCCTGTGTATTTCCTGTCTCAAATCTTTAATTAGAAAATTCCGACCCCCCCCAAAAAAAAGAAAATTCCCAGAGAATCCCTGGATTCTTTCACTAGAAAATATTAAATCTCAGAACGTCCATATTGTTGAGTTGATCATTTCTAGACCTTTCCAGTAGACAGAGCTAGGAAGTATATGTATATACTTAAAATAATTTGTAAATTCATGCATATAACTTCCAATTAAAATCTTTTTGCTTCCAAGCTAAGTATTCTGATTCTAGAAATGCAGGGGATTATAGAATTTGAGTTTCCCATGGTTACCTACTACCTTCGTCCCCTGTTACACACACAGATATTTAACAGTAGTACTACCACCACCTGGCACCCCACTCCAGTACTCTTGCCTGGAAAATCCCATGGATGGAGGAGCCTGGTAGGCTTCAGTCCATGGGGTCGCTGGGTCGGACCTGACTGAGCGACTTCACTTTCACCTTTCGCTTTCATGCATTGGAGAAGGAAATGGCAACCCACTCCAGTGTTCTTGCCTGGAGAACCCCAGGGACGGGGGAGCCTGGTGGGCTGCCGTCTATGGGGTCGCACAGAGTCGGACACGACTGAAGTGACTTAGCAAAGCAAAGCAAACTACCACCACCAGTGTGATTACTTAAAATTGTAAATTTTGCTTTTAGAATATGTCTTCCTCCATTTAAAAAAAAGTTAATACTACATGTTGTCAGATTACATGGTTATTACATTACTTTTAAACATATATAATTTTTTATATATACAAGAGACTATATGTATTTAATGATCATCACCAACCTTGGGCTGGTAAGTCTTTAGTCACTGATTGTCACAGCTTACTCTCCAGTTTCGATTCCTCAAAAAGTATTCAAGGGGAGCAATGTTCCCTGAGTTCATACTTATCATAACTTACATACTTATAAAACTTAAGAGATACTTATATTGTGCTGCTTCTTTGAACACTTTATAATTGATAGTCAGCTTTGCTAGATATAAAAACTGATTCATATTTTCTTACTTGTTTTATCCTTTTACTCCATTTTCTTTTGGTGTAAAGTGTTACTGTCAGAAGTCTGCTGATAATCTAATTTTTTGAAAGTCCATTATTTTCAGCGCCTTATTGCAAAATTCAAACTTAAATTGAAGAAAGTAGGGAAAACCACTAGGCCATTCAGGTATGACCCTTATGATTATACAGTGGAAGTGACAAATAGATTCAAGGGATTAGATGCAATAGAGTGCCTGAAAATCTGTGGACAGAGGTTCATAACATTGTAAGGAGACAGTGACCAAAACCATCTCAAAGAAAAAGAAATGCAAGACAGCAAAATGGTTGTCTGAGGAGGCCTTCAAAATAGCTGAGAAAAGAGAAGTGAAAGGCAAAGGAGAAAGGGAAAGATACCCAACTGAGTGCAAGGAGAGATTAGAAAGCCTTCTTAAGTGAACATGCAAAGAAAAAGAGGAAAATAATAGAATGGGAAAGACTAGAGAATCTTCAAGGAAATTGGAAATACGAAGGAAACAATTTCATGAAAAGATGGGCACAATAAAGGACAGAAATGACAAGGACTAAACAGAAGCAGAAGAGATTAAGAAGAAGTGGCAAGAATACTCAGAAGAACTGCACAAAAAAGACCTTAATGACCTGGATAACTATGATGATGTGGTCACTCACCTAGATTAAGACATCCTAGAGTGTGAAGTCAGGTAGGCCTTAGGAAGCATTACAATGAACAAAGCTAGTATAGGTGATGGAATTCCAGTTGAACTATTTCAAATCCTAAAAGATGATGCTGTGAAAGTGCTGCACTCAATATGTCAGCAAATTTGGAAAACTCAGCAGTGGCTACAGGACTGGAAAAGGTCAGTTTTCATTTCAATCCCAAAGAAGGGCAATACCAAAGAATGTTTAAAAGTTGCACTCATTTCACGCCAGCAAGGTCGTGCTCAAAATCCTTCAAGGTAGGCTTCAATAGGATGTGAACCAAAAACTTTTCTGATACACGAGCTGAATATAGAAAAGGCAGAAGAATCAGAGATAAAATTGCTGTCATCTGTTGAATTATAGGAAAAGCAAGAGAATTCCAGAAAAACATCTACTTCTGCTTCATTGACTACACCAAAGCCTTTGACTGTGTGGATCACAACAAACTGTGGAAAATTCTTAAAGAGATGGAAATACCAGAACACCTTACCTGCCTCTGTCTAGTCAAAGCTATGGTTTTTCCAGTAGTCAAGTATGGATGTGAGAGGTGGACTGTAAAGAAAGCTGAGTGCCAAAGAGTTAATGCTTTTGAACGTGGTGTTGGAGAAGACTCTTGAGAGTCCTTTGGACTGCAAGGAGATTGAACCAGTCAATCCTAAAGAAAATCAGTCCTGAATATTCATTGGAGGGACTGATGCTGAAGCTGAAACTCCAGTACTTTGGCTGCCTGATGCAAAGAACAGACTCATTGGAAAAGACCCTGATGCTGGAAAAGATTGAAGGCAGGAGGAGAAGGGGACCACAGAGGATGAGATTGTTGCATGGCATCACCGACTCAATGGGCATGAGTTTGAGCAAGCTCTGGGAGTTGGTGATGGACAGGGAGGCCTGATGTGCTGCAGATCATGGGGTCGCAAAGAGTTGGACACGACTGAGTGACTGAACCGAACTTACCTGCCTCCTGAGAACCTGTATGCAAGTCAAGAAGCAACAGTTAGAACCGGACATGGAACAAAGGAGTGGCTCTAAATTGGAAAAGGAGTATATCAGGGCTATATATTGTCACTCTGCTTGTTTAATTTATATGCTGAGTACATCATGTGAAATGCTGTGCTGGATGAATCACAAGCTTGAATCAAGATTGCTGGGAGAAATATCAACAACCTTAGGTTTGCAGATAATACCATCCTAATGGCAGAGAGTGAAGAGGAACCAAAGAGCCTCTTGATGAAGGTGAAAGAAGAGAGAAAAAGCTGGCTTAAAACTCAGCATTCAAAAATCTAAGATTATGGTATCCTTCCCATCACTTCATGGCAAATAGATGGAGAAAAATGGAAACAGTGACAGATTTTCTTATCTTGGGTTCTCAAATCACTGTGGATGGTGTCCGTGACCATGAAATTAGAAGACGCTTGCTCCTTGGGAAAAAAGCTATGACAAACCAAGACAGCGTGTTAAAAAGCAGAGATAGAGGGATGGTATGGGGAGGGAGGTGGGAGGAGGGTTCAGGTTGGGAAACACATGTGCACCCGTGGCGGATTCATGTTGATGTATGGCAAAACCAATACAATATTGTAATTAGCCTCCAATTAAAATAAATAAATTTATATTAAAAAAAAGAGAGATACCACTTTGCCAACAAAGGTCCATATAGTCAAAGCTATGGTTTTCCAGCAGTCCTGTATGGATGGGTGAGTTGGACCATTAAGAAGGCTGAGGGCTGAAGAGTTGATTCTTTTGAACTGTGGTGCTGGGAGGAGACTCTTAGACAGCAAAGAGATCAAACTAGTCAAAAGGAAATCAACCCTGAATATTCTTTCGAAGGACCG
This sequence comes from Aepyceros melampus, assembly GCA_006408695.1. Lineage (NCBI taxonomy): Eukaryota > Metazoa > Chordata > Mammalia > Artiodactyla > Bovidae > Aepyceros > Aepyceros melampus. The sequence continues at coordinate 314,834 of SJXQ01003685.1, read as the reverse complement.
ATGCTGAAGCTGAAGCTCCGATACTTTGGCCATCTGATGGGAAGAGCTGACTCATTGGAAAAGGCCCTGATGTTGGGAAAGATTAAGGGCAGGAGGAGAAGGGGACAACAGAGGATAAGATGGTTGGATGGCATCACCAACTCAGTGGACATGAGTTTAAGCAAATACTGGGAGATAGTGAAGGACAGGGAAGCTTGATGTGCTGCAGTCCATGGGGTCACAAAGAGTTGGACACTGCTTAGCTACTGAACAACAACAAAATGTCTTTGTGTTGGTTAGTCTGAGTTCATATTCTTAAGTATGTAGTGTGTTGTTTCAGTATATTTTTGAAATCTCTTTATTTCAGGAAAGCCTTGATTTACAGTCTTTGATACTTATTCTGTTGTCTTTGGTTTTCTTCTTCAGCGTCTCCTATTTCTATTTTAGTACCAGGGTCATTTCCCCCAGTTTGATTGATGTCTGTTTTGTTTTTCAGCTACCCAGAGCTGAAGCCTGTGCAGTCCATCAATGCCCATCCTTCCAACTGTATCTGTATCAAGTTTGACCCCATGGGGAAGTACTTTGCAACAGGAAGTGCAGATGCTTTGGTCAGCCTTTGGGATGTGGATGAGTTAGTGTGTGTTCGATGCTTTTCCAGGTAAGCAACTCTGCCAGCACTTTGCTTGTTGGATAAGTTCGTTTTATTTCATTTTGAGTAAAGTTGGGCCCTCCTGTTTGGATTGTTCTAATGTCTCCTCTGTCTGGTCTGCTCTCTATAGGCTGGATTGGCCTGTGAGGACCCTCAGTTTTAGCCATGATGGGAAAATGCTGCATCAGCCTCAGAAGATCACTTCATTGACATTGCTGAAGTAGAGACAGGTAACTAAACCCTCACTATCTTAACGAGACTCCTCTGTCATTCATCCTTGGCCATGAGAACTCCTATCATGTGTTTTCATCTCTGTTCCTTACTACTTTGCCAGTATTAGCCTCCTTAAGGCAAGTGTGTTTATTATAACTGTTATCAGGTAATGAGGGAGCAAAGATTTAGGAAAGAGAGGGACGGGTCTAAAGAAAGTGATTAAAGAAAACAGTTTGCTTTTTATTCACTTTTAATTTTTCCATTATAATAATTTTTTTCCAAAATTTTTAAAATACAGAAAGGAAGGATAAATGAATGGCTGGCTGGCTGGATGGATGGGTGATCTCACATTTAAATACAGCCTCTTTTAGCAATATGGTATATTTCTTTTTGTCTTTTGCCTGTATGTTGATTTATATATTTTACAATTTAAGAAATTATCAAAGCACATGTGATCTGTTTTAAAAAGCAACAAGACAGAACTTGAAAATAGAAAAATGAGAGGCAAGTATTCATTCTACAAAAGTATTTTTATTTTATTTATTTATTATTATTTTTATTTTTTACTTTACAGTATTGTATTGGTTTTGCCACACATCAACGTGAATCCGCCACGGGTATACACGTGTTCCCAATCCCGAACACCCCCTGTGATATTATACATGTTTCAATGTCATTCTCCCAAATCATCCCACCCTCTCCCTCTCCCACAGAGTCCAAAAGACTGTTCTATATATCTGTGTCTCTTTTGCTGTCTAGCATATAGAGTTATCGTTAACCATCTTTCTAAATTCCATATATATGCGTTAGTATACTGTATTGGTGTTTTTCTTTCTGGCTTACTTCACTCTGTATAACCAGCTCCAGTTTCATCCACCTCATTACAACTGATTCAAATGTATTCTTTTTAATGGCTGAGTAATACTCCATTGTGTATATGTACCACAGCTTTCTTATCCAGTCATCTGCTGATGGACATCTAGGTTGCTTCATGTCCTGGCTATTATAAACAGTGCTCTGATGAACATTGGACTACACGTGTCTCTTTCAATTCTGGTATCCTCGCAAAAGTATTTCTTCAGGTGTATTTTTAATGTAACTTTATTGTTTTTGGAAAAACATGATACTTTAGTAAAAGAATTCAAACTATTTAGAAAACTTCAAAGAAAGTATGTGTGTGTGTGTAGAAACAATATATATCAAAACAGCTTTATCGGAAAATTCACATACCATCTAATTGACCAATTTAAAGTGTATAATTCTGTGTATCCTGCATTTTTAAATCAACACCACACTGAACACTTTACTACATTAATCCAGCTAAAAAAAAGTGGCTTTGGAAAAACCATGTTTAATTTAAACAAGCAGGCAAGATAGAAATTTTGGAAAAAGAATTTTATTTGCAAGGCAAGTGTGGTTGAGTAGAAAGATCCGTGGCTCCTGACAGACTGACTTTCTGTGCTGACTCTGTTCTTTCTCGCCCCACTTTTTTTTTCCCTGCTGCTGCTTTGAGGTGTGACTTAACTGTTCAGTTACCCATTTCTTTATAAAATGGGGTTTAAAACCATTACTTGTGTTGATGGATAAAGTTGTCATACTTTATTAGGATAAGTATAATGCATCTGATTCATAAGAAGTGCTCGACAAAGAGCTGACATTGCAGTTTTTTTAGGAAGTGTAGGCTAGGGCTCAGAGCATGGGCTGTTAGGTTCAGATCCTGCTCCGCCACCCGACTGCCTTGTGACCCCTCTGTACCTCAGTGTTTTCTGTAAAACGGGGTAGAATTGTTTGTATCCTATAGGACTATTATGCAGATTAAATGAGTTAACATAGGTAAGTACTTAATGAGTGTGGTCTACTGTTAACATACTGATTGATATCCTTATATTGATTTTTATAGGAGACAAGCTGTGGGAGGTTCAGTGTGAGTCCCCGACCTTCACCGTGGCTTGGCACCCCAAAAGGCCTCTGCTGGCGTTTGCCTGTGATGACAAAGATGGCAAATATGACAGAGTCGGGAAGCTGGAACTGTGAAGCTGTTTGGGCTTCCCAATGATTCCTGATAGGAGGACCCAGCGTATGGCAGAGGCTTCCGTTGTATAGTTAGTTTGGTCTGTTCTCTGGGGGTTGGTGGGCACCTTAAGTATTTATGAATCAGTATAAATGTATCAGTGTTTTGTCCGGCTGCCCTCTCCGGTCTCCTGTGTGTTTGGTTTGGCTCTCGTTCCCTGCCCCTTGCAGTGATGACACCAGCATGCCTTGTCCTCTGGGGACTTCCTGTCTTCCTGCTGTTGGGTGTGTGGTGGGATTTGTTGGGCTTGGTTCTGCTTGGACAGTATGTAGTTTGGAGGGGTAGGTGAGGAAGGGTGAGATGGGGTTGGAGATTTTTTATAATAAAAAAGTACATATTAATAATTTTGAGAATTGAACATTTAATAAAACTGACTTTTTAATTATGGGACTTTTAGGACTTTAAAAATTATGGTAATATTATCCTTATTATTTTCTTATGTCATTATAGGGATGTGTTGTAGTACTGTATTTTAAAAAAGCTTCAGATGGGATTTAAAGGTTGTAATCCTATCATTTAATGTCATAAGCCAGAACCCGATGGTCTGTGGCGTGAAATGCATGGACAATGGCACTCTGATAACATGTTGAGTCATTGCTTGTTTATGTCTATGTGTACCTGGCCTCATTCTGCAAAGATTTGTAGGCCACAGATTTATGATAAACATCGAGGAAAAATAGTAAAATATATAATTTTTATATATTAAAAATATAAGCAAGAAATAAAAAATTTTGAAATGACCTATAAATTAGAATGGGAAATCAAGACTGGGGGGAATTAAAATAGAAACCTGCAGAGAATAAGAACCTAATTGAATGATTGAACTAAAATTTGACTCTGTACTCCCCGGTGGCAAAGTGAAGAAGGGGCTAAGTCAGCTAATTCTTATTAAAATAAGCACATGCCAGCTCCCTCAGAGAAGGCACAGCTTTTAATAGCTCTTAGCACCAGAAGAACTGGCTCTGTAGGGGGTTGTTATCTGTGAGCAGCATCTTGATTTCATTGTGTTTTAATGGATTTCAGCTTTAAAAAGAAAAACCAAATCAAATATACCTCAGAAAGTGATGTTTGTGGAAAAATTTGGAAAAAGCCGGTAAGCAAAAAGAAAACTCATATTTCTAACACGAGGAGATAACCATTTTTCTGCTAATAAGCATTTTTACATATACCCTTCTAGGAGTTTTCTTGTACTCATGTTTTTTATATAAAAACATGTTTATAAAAATCTTGAGGGGTAGACAAATCAAGTGTGACCAGATAAAAGCGTACAGGGTGCTCAGCACCATGTTTGGCAATATATAAATCACCAAGTCTTAATAGGCATTTTTAATTATTGGACATACCCTGTGTGTCTGGTAGTGTAATGATCACTCAATTTTTGCAACAATCTTCAGAGGTTGGGTGTTATCACCATTTTACTACCTCAGGGAGTTCAACTCAGGGTTACTTATTAAGTGACAGTATTCAGATCTAGGTTTGCTTAAAGGCCCATATGCCTTCTGTTGCAATGGCTATTCTGGTTCCATTTGCGCTTCCCATTTGACAGATGAACAGACCTTGGCTCTGAGCTGTTAAGTCTTGGTGCAGGTTAGCAGATGATCAGCTGAGCTCCATCTGCAGGCTTGGTTGTATTTCCTGCAGCCTGGAACAGCCTCTGCCTCCACCTTCCTTGGAGAATGGTTTCTTTGGTTGCAAATCAGCTAGCCACCTCATTGTGTAAGAAGTTAGATTTGCTCCGTTGATGACCCCATTGCTAAATTGACTAGAAGTACAAGTCAGATTGAGATTTTGGTGTCTCTTGCTGAGATCCTGGATTTTCTGTGGCATGAGAGCCAGGGAAGGATGGAACTTAGAAAGTGTTAAGCTTGTGTGAGGTGTACGTGTGTGCCTTGAGGATTGTTCCCTCCACCCTAGTGTGTGGAGGGGGAGGATTGTGCAAGGAGCTGTGTGTGGGGGAGCGGTGGGAGCGGGAAGGTTCCTGGCAGGTGTTGGGAGGCTAGAGCAGGGTTAGATTCAAGGAGCAGGCAGGCAGGAGCAGGCTGTGCTCTTTAGTCAGGAGACTGAGATGTAGAGGACCAGAGGGTGGGTCACAAGAGGCCAATTCTGGGAGTTCCTAGAGAGGGTATGGGGCTGGGGGTGGTGTGTGTAGCTGGTTGGTGTATGGGGTGTGGGTGAGCTCGGTCTGTGTGTGTGTGTGTGTGTGTGTGTGTGTAGCTGGTTGGCATGTGATATGTGGGTGAGCTCGGTGTATGTATGTGTGTGTAGCTGATTGGGGTGTGATTTGTGGGTGAACTCAGTATGTGTGTGTAGCTGGTTGGGGTGTGATGTGTGGGTGAACTCTGTGTGTGTGTGTGTGTGTGTGTGTGTGCATGTGTTCACACATGTGTATGTAGCTGGTTGGGGTGTGATGTGTGGGTGAACTCAGTGTGTGTGTGTTGTAGCTGGTTGAGGTGTGATGTGTGGGTGAGCTCGGTGTGTGTGTGTGTGTAGCTGGTTGGGGTATGTTGTGTGGGTGAGCTCGTGTGTGTGTGTGCGTGCACACACGTGTGTATGTAGCTGGTTGGGGTGTGACGTGTGGGTGAGCTCGCTGTATATGTGTGTGTGTGTGTGTGTATAGCTGGTTGGGATGTGGTGTGTGGGTGAGGGTGTGTATGTGTGTGTAGCTGGTTGGGGTGTGATGTGTGGGTGAGCTCAGTTGAGAAAGACCAGGAATGACTTCCTAGCTGTTTCCCTTATACACTTAAGCTCTTTTCTGTCAGAGGTGTGTTTTCTACTCTTGGAGAGTTCTAGTCACAAAAGGGACCATGAGATGTGGCCTTCATTGGAAGGAGGAAAGCACACAGGTGGCGTTAAGGGGTAAACCTGTCTTTGAAAGTGTGGAGGGTGTACCTGTAGAGGTGCAGCGCACCCTCAGAAGCCCCGCGTGTGGGTAACCCAGCACCTCCTCTCCTCCCCCGACTGCCGCTCTGCCAGTCAGGCGACTTCACACTTGAGCAGAGTGAGGTCTAATCCCGGCCCCAGCAGGGACTGATGTGAACCGCGCTCCTCATCCATGACGTGGGGACCACCAGTCCCTTCTGCGTGGGTTGTTAGGGGAATGAGAGGAGGTGAAGGGTTTGTGAAGCGCCTAGCACAGCACCTGGCCCGTGGAGATGCTTCATACAGCCCTGCCTGTGAGGAGGAGCAGCTTCTAGAGAACACGGGCCACCTGGCTGCCAGAGAGAGGCCGTCAGTCTGTCAGCTTTCTCGGCTCTAAACGCCGGCGCTGCAGGAGCCAGCTCATCCTTCCAGGAGTAGGTGCTGGGCAGCAAGGAGGCTTATCCATCACACACGGGCCTGGTGGGAGGTCCAGAGGAGACACGGTAGAGCTGCTTCCTGCGGCATCCGCTGGGGCTCATGATGGATGTGTGTGCCTGTGAGCAGGTGGAGCAGAGGCGACGGCTGCGTGTGTGACAGGGAAGGAAGAGCAGGGGAAGGTAAAGCTCTGTTAGCTGAGGTTTCTGGAAGGGATTGGATGGGGAGGAGGTGGACACAGTGCGAGTCTTCACTCTGGGGGCGTGAATATTGGGCAGAGGATGTGGGAGATGGGGTGCTGTGGGCTGGAGGTGGCGGCAGGGTCCGGGGATGTAGGGTGGGTTGGTGGGATGTGAGATGAGCTTGGGCTTCCCTGGTAGCTCAGTTGGTTAAGAATCCACCTGCAGTGCAGGAGACCCTGCTTCGATTCCTGGGTCGGGAAGATCCGCTGGAGAAGGGATAGGCTCCCACTCCAGTATTCTTGGGCTTCCCTGGTGGCTCAGCTGGTAAAGAATCTGCCTGCATTGTGGGAGACCTGGGTTCAGTCCGTGGGTTGGGAAGGTCCCCTGGAGAAAGGAAAGGCTACCCACTCCAGTATTCTGGCCTGGAGAATTCTGTGGACTGTATAGTCCATGGGGTCCCAAAGAGTCGGACACTGCTGAGCGACTTTCCCTTTCCCTTTCGGGAGGAGAGAGGTAGGGTGGATAACTACAGTTTGGACTGGTTGGTAGTGTGCCTGGTGAGTAGGGCAGAGTCTGATGGGTGCTGGGGGAAGTTGTTCTGTTAGGAGACTGGTGAAATTGCATCACCTCTGTAGCTGCAGTTTGCTTACATTTGTATATCCGTAATGGCTGTACAGCTTCTAAGAGTTAAATGAATTGGCCTGTGTCAAATGCCTGGCACACTGTAGATGTTCAGTAAGTAGCTACTGTTGTTATGTAGGTATTAATACCACATCTGTATAAACCCTTGTACCATACAGAGCTTTCTTGCCTCCTAAGCTCATCACATTTTGTACAAAAAAGGATGGGGGTTGGATGGGCAGGAATTTGGAGAAAATGAATATTTAACGCACCTTAAAATACCCACTTTTGAACTAAGGCCCTTTGTTAACGTTTAGGGACGCTAAACTGAGATGTGCAAATTTACTAGTAGTGCACATGTTTGAAATTGTTGCTGACATGGAACGACAAGCTGTTGAACTTCACACAGCATCCAGCATCTTGTCTCTCATCCCTTAGGAGCAGCAGGCAGAGTGTGAAAGCATGCTTACCCGACCGGCAGTGTCACAGCACAGAGTCACCGGCTGGAGCTTTCCTTGGCTGGAGTGGCAGGAACATCCCTGGGGTCCCTGTGCATTTGCCAGGAACAAGTTGCTAAACTTTGTTTCCCGTTCCCTTCTTGAGAAAGTTACTGGGATACAGGACAGGCAGGGATGTGGATACAGCACAGAATCTGTCAGAACATCTCCTGGAGGACCAAAGGAGATCTGGCAGGGCACAGGCCGATTTGTCCCTGGTCATCACTGTACCCAGAGTGGGGATTAAAGTCAACTTGGAGGAAAGTTTCTTTCTGAAATGAGATCTCACCATAGAGTTCCATGGATGGTGACCAGGCCTGTGAAGATTTATTGGACATTTCTGATGCATTGCATCTCTGTAGTGGCAGCTGAGGGGCTGTGATCAACACGGAGCAGAGGGAGGCCCCCTTGTTCTCTGTGTAGAAAGAAATCTTTGCCAGGTTGACCAAACATCGGACTTCCTCTGAGTGCTGAGCCTGGTACAAGACAGAAGGGACTATCAGACAAGCTGTACCTTGGACGTATTTTTCAGATGAAAACCGAGGTGCAGGGAGGGGAGGGAGCTTGCCCGGGTTCACCGAATCGGCACACTAGTTTGAAGTTTTTGCTCTCCACTGCTATGCCCTGCATGTGGGCCCGCGTTCCCAGCCATTGAGGGTCAGCGCAGGCTAGGTGTGCCTGCACAGCCACTCCGACGTGACGGCATGGGAGCCTTCGAGGACTCATCATCCACACTGGGGTCCATCTGGAGCTTTGTGCAAAGTTGTGATGCTGAGACCAAAGAAAAGGTTTGGCTTAGTGAACTGAGATGACACACGAAGGGCAAAAGGATTCACTGAGTACCCAGCCCTGTGCCAGGCCCGGGCTGGGTGCTGCTGAGTACAACCTATTAAAACACATTCCTAGCTCCCATGCTCGGAGTTTTTAGTTCCCTTACGAGGGATCAGGGTCCTGGGGTTTCTGGGAGATTCCTAGGGGATGCTACTGCTGATGCGTTTCAAGCTGGCAGGTATATGTATGTAGGGCCTGACCCAGCGTGCTGCTGGGTGTAAGCTTTAGATCTTCCACCTGTAGCTGGCCGTGTGGCCTTGACCAAGTTCTCTAAGCTGTGTGAGCCTATTTCCTCATCTGGAAATGTACTCCTACCCGATTTCAAGGTGGCTGTAAGAATGCAATCAGACAGTGTGTGTAAGTGCTTAGCACAGTGCCTATGGTCAGCGTTCAGTAGGTTGTTTTTATTAATACCGGTGAGGAGGCTGCAGTAGAAGCACCAGGGAGAGCTGAAGGAGGGGCTGGACCAGGCCATTGGTTGAGGGGTGGAGAGGAGGGGATCTAGGTTCTTTGCGAGGCTCCAAGCTCTGTGAGTTATGATTTGTTTAATTGCTAAGTCAGGACTGACTCTTGCAACCTGGTTGACTGTAACCAACCAGGCTTCTCTGTCTATGGTATTTCTCAAGTGAGAATACTGGAGTGGGTTGCATTTCCTTCTCCAGGGAATTTTTCTCGACCCAGAGATCAAACCGAGGTCTCCTGCATTGCAGGTGGATTCTTTACCACCGATTGAACTGGGAAGCCCTGAGCTAGGACTTGGCTCTAGGGTAAAACCTGCCTGCTAGTCCCTGTTTGGCCACTAGAGGGCAGTGGAGCCAAGGCTGCGAAAGGAAGGCAGCGAGCCAGGAAGGCTGGTGTGGATCTGTGCCTTCAGCCTTTATTCCTATCCTGAAGCCTAATTGTGTATTTGCATTGCACTGTCTCCTCTCTCCTTGCTCTGAGTACTTGCTGACGTTTTTGAAAAACACTTCGCATTGCAGGGCACCTCTCATTGCCTGCTCATCTTGTGGCCCAGGATTAGCCATGGCTGAAGCATCCCCCTTTCTGGCAGCTGTGTTTATTTCTCAAGGGCGAAGGCAGAGCAGAACATGGGGGCCTGCGCCCTGCAGTTCAGCAGAGCCTAGTTTGAACCGCAGTTGCTCTTCTGCCAGTTCAGAAATTGGGGCCTGTTCCATCTTGCTTTCCTCCCCCGCTCCCCAGCCCTTGCCTGCACCCTTTGATCCTGTGGGTGGAGAAATAAAGGGAATTCCAAATCTTTAATCCATTTTTGAAGGCTGGTAAACAGCACTGGTTGAATCATTTCAGAGAAGTGTGGGTGCTCTTTCAAGGTCACAGAATATAGTGAGGAAAGGAAAAATACTGGAAGCACGTTTATAATATTTGATGGTATATCTTGTACCAAGCCCTATCCATCAATGAATTGCGTTATTCCTTGAGAATGACAGAAGGTACCAGTGACAGCAGCCTGGCCCTGTGATGGTTTTCATGCATCAATTCTTTCAACCCTCATAACTGCCCACAGGGTATTCATTCTGAAGAAACTGAGACTTGGAGAGGTTACAGAAGGATACATAGAGCAAAAGATCAGTGCTGGTGGAAACTGAAACCAGTGTATCTCACTCCAGAATTCGAACTCTATTTTGTTAGCAGTATTGGTAAGTAACTCTAGTGTGTCCGACTCTTTGCAACTCCATGGACTGTAGCCTTCCAGGCTCCTCTGTCCATAGGATTCTCCAGGCAAGAATACTGGAGTGGGTTACCATTTCCTTCTCCCGTCAGCAGTATTGGACCTGACCAATTCTACTTTTAACCCAGCTCTTTCTAGAAGTGAGGTATATAGATCTTAGGAAGGAGAAGGTTAGGCTTACGACAAAACAGCTTATGACCCCACATGACCTGCTGCTGCTGCTAAGTCGCTTCAGTTGTGTCCGACTCTGTGCGACCCCTTAGACGGCAGCCCACCAGACTCCCCTGTCCCTGGGACTCTCCAGACAAGAACACTGGAGTGGGTTGCCATTTCCTTCTCCAATGCATGCAAGTGAAAGTGAAGTTGCTTAGTCATGTCTGACTCTTCGTGACCCCATGGACTGCAGCCTACCAGGCTCCTCTGTCCATGGGATTTTCCAGGCAAGAGTACTGGAGTGGCTGCATGACCTAGTGGACTAGTTAAGAACATGGTATGAAACCAGATTGCCTGAGTTTAGATCCTGACTCTGGTGCCTACCATGTCTGTGACCTTGCTTGGGTAAATTCTTTGACATCTGAGTATTTGTAAAATGGGAAGAAGAATAATAGCTCCCTTACTAGCTTGCTCCGAGGGTTAAATGAATTAATACATGTAAGTGCTTAGACTGGGCTTCCCTGGTGGCTCAGATGGTAAAGCCACCAGATGCAATGCAGGAGACTTGGGTTCGATCCCTGGGTTGAGAAAGTCCCCTTGAGAAGGGAACGGCTAACCATTCTAGTATCCTTGCCAGGAGAATTCCATGGACAAAGGAGCCTGGTGGGCTGCAGTCCATGGGGTTGCAAAGAGTCGGACAGAATTGAATGCCTAACGTGTGTGCACGTGGACACACACACAGACACATGTGTGCTTAGATTATTGCCTGGTACTAAGTAAAAGCTCAGTAAATGTTAGCTCTTTTCTCATCATTTTTAGCCATCATGTCATAGTCACCTCTGTATTCTCACTCCTGGCATATAGGGGTTGGAAAATGTTTATTGAGTGAAATGAGCCCTTGGATTCAGAAAAATATTTTCTGCCCTGGAGGATGCCAGGTGCTGGCTTGATATATAAATGACTCCATTTTGAACCCTGTCCTCAGGCCTTCTCAGTGGAATAGGAGAAGTCAGACAGCATGCTAATTTATTCCACAAGGCAGAAATATTTCATGGATGCTCTGATGGGGGTGAGAGCACTTTTGGAGTGGGGATGGGGCTGGGGGCCAGTTTCAGAGGAGACAGGCTTTGAATTAGGCCTTGAAAGATGGTAGAGGAGAAGGACGGACGGGTGGACTGGGTCAGAGAATTCAGATTTCTTGAATCCAATATGATTCCAACTTTGACAGAGGACTGTTGAATCAAGTTGGAGTTTTATTCATCCAATAACTATTCATCTGGGATGGTTTAAATCGGGCACAGTGATGGCTTTTAGCCAGTCTCTGCTGCCCTCACATGACCTGGGCCTAATGGGCGAGCAGGAAACAAGTGATGACAATTCAGTCTCATGATGGACCAGTATTGCCTTGGAGCCCCTTAGGTGCACGTGAAAGACACAGCTTTGACTGCTTTAAGTAGAAAGGAAGTTCTCATTGGACAGCCTTGCTCATGTGTGTTCACTGTGACCAGGGGGGTCATCTGTCCACCCTGCACAGGATGGGGAAAGTACAGGGCATATCAGTGTTGCCTAAATCACATGGGTTGTGGTGGCGATGGTGGGCTGTGGGGGGTGTGATTCCCCAAAGAAAACTCAGACGGGGTCACCAGAAAGAGGAAGAATCAATGTTTACATGAAATATACAGATGACCACTATGACTGCCACATGGGAACAGAATAATCCACCAGCTAAGAGTTCTGGCTTGGCACTCCAGTTCCCAGAGAATACCACTTCCACCATTAACAGACTGGGTGACCATGGCTGGGTCACTTCACCTGTCAGTCTATGACTCAGTGTCCCCATCTACAAATTGGGGGTGATGGTCCAGCGCTGTGGGTTGAACCAGTGTGAGAGCATGCGACGGAGGCACCAGCACATGTTGCTGCAACTTGGTGTGGCATGAAGTCTGAAGTCTCTGATCCAGCAAATCAACTTCTGGGTATTTAATCAGAGGAAATGAAATGAAAATGCTAACTCAAAAAGGTATCTGTACCCCATGTTCACTGCAGCATTGTTTACAATAGTCAGGATATGGAAACAGTCTAAATGTCCCCTGATGGATGAATGGGTAAAGAAATGTATACACACACACACTATATATGCAATGAAATTAAGCCACAGTGAAGAATGAAATCTTGCCATTTGCCACAACATGGATGAAACTTGAGGGCATTTTGCTAAATGAAATAAATTAGAGAAACACAAATATCGTTTGGTCTCACTTACTCATGGAATCAAAAAATAAACCCCAAACCAAGCTCGTAGATACAGAGAACTGATTGGTGGTTATCAGAGGTGGATGAAGTGGGCCAGATGGTTGAAGAGGGCCCAAGGTATAAACCTTCAGTTATAAAATAATCTCTGAAATGTGATGCACACCATGGTGACTGTAGTTAATACTGTGTTATATATTTGAATGTTTCTAACAGAGTAGATCTTAAAAGTTCATCACAAGGAAAAAAGATTGTAACTATGTTTGGTGACAGATGTTAACTAGACTTATTGTGAAGGTCATTTTGCACCGCATACAAATATTGAATCATCATGTAGCACACCTTAAGTCAACGTAATATTATATGCCAATTATGTTGTCGTTCAGTTGCTAAGTCATGGCTAACTCTTTGTGACCTCATGGACTGCAGCACAGCAGGCTCCCTGTCCTTCACCATGTCCCAAAGTTTGTTCAGATTGATGTCCACTGAGTTGGTGATGCCATCCCACCATCTCATCTTCTCCCACTCCCTTCTCCTCCGGCCTTCAATCTTCCCCAGCATCAGGGGCTTTTCTAGTGAGTCAGCTCATCGCATCAGGTGGCCAAAGTATTGGCGCTTCCGGATCAGTCCTTCCAATGAATATTCAGACTGATTTCCTTTAGAATTGACTGGTTGGATCTCCTTGCTGTCCAAGGGACTCTCAAGAGTCTTCTTCAACACCACAGTTGGAAGGCATCAGTTCTTCAGCCTTCTTTATGGTACAACTCTCACAACCATACATGACTACTGGAAAACCCATAGTTTTGACTGTACAGCTCTTTGTTAGCAAAGTGATGTCTCTGCTTTTTAATATGCTGTCTAGGTTTGTCATAGCTTTCCTTCCAAAAGGCAAGTGTCTTTTAATTTCACGGCTGAAGTCACTATCCACAGTGATTTTGGAGCTCAAGAAAATAAAATCTGTCACTGCTTCTACTTTTGCCCCTTCTATTTACCATGAAGTGATGAGACCAGATGCTGTGATCTTAGTTTTTGAATATTGAGTTTTAAGCCACGCTTTTCACTCTCCTCTTTCACCATTGTCAAGAGACACTTTAGTTCCTCTTCTCTTTCTACCATTAGAATGGTATGATCTGCATATCTGAGGTTGTTGATATTTCTCCTGGCAATCTTGATTCTGGCTTGTGATTCATCCAGCCTGGCATTTTGTATGATGTACTACATTACTTTGCTGACAAAGGTCCGCCTAGTCAAAGCTGTGGTTTTTCCAGTAGTCATGTATGGATGTGAGAGTTGGACTATAAAGAAAGCTGAGAAGAACTGATGCTTTTGAACTGTGGTGTTGGAGAAGACTCTTGAGAGTCTCTTGGACTGCAAGGTGATCAAACCAGTCAATCCTAAAGGAAATCAGTCCTGAATATTCATCGGAAGGACTGATGCTGAGGCTGAAACTACAATGGTTTGGCCACCTGATGTGAAGAACTGACTTACTGGAAAAGACCCTGATGATGGGAAAGATTGAAGGCAAGAGAAGAGGATAACAGAGGATGAGATGGTTGGATGGTATCACCGACTGGATGGACATGAGTTTGAGCAAGCTCTGGGAGTTGGTGATGGACAGGGAGGTCTGGTGTGCTGCAGTCCATGGGGTCACAAAGAGTCGGACATGACGAACTGAACTGAATTCTACATATAAGTTTAATAAGCAGGGTGACAATATACAGCATTGTACTTTTTTCCCATTTTGAAACCAGTCAATTGTTCCATGTCCATTCCCAACTGATGCTTCCTATCTTGCATACAGGTTTCTCAGGAGACAGGCAAGATGGTCTAGTACTCCCATCTCTTTAAGAATTTTTCACAGTTTGTTCTGATCCACAAAATCAAAGGCTTTCACATAGTCAATGAAGCCAAAGTAGATGCTTTTCTGGAATTCCCTTGCTTTATTTTCTAATGAATGTTGGCAGTTTGATCTCTGGTGAAAGTAAAGTCCAGTGCTGTAAAAAGCAATACTGCATAGGAACATGGAATGTTAGGCCCATCAATCAAGGTAAATTGGACATTGTCAAGCAGGAGACGGCAAGAGTGAACATTGACATCTTAGGAATCAGTGAACTGAAATGGACTGGGTGAATTTAATTCAGATGACCTTTATATATACTGTTATGGTCAAGAATCCCTTAGAAGAAATGGAGTAGCCCTCATAGTCAACAGAAAAGCCTGAAATACAGTGCTTGGGTGCAATCTCAAAAATGACAAAATGATCTTGATTCATTTCCAAGGCAAACCATTCAATATCACAGTAATCCAAGTCTATGCTCCAACCACTGATGCCAAAAAGCTGAGGTTGACTTGTTCTATGAAGACCTACAACTCCTTCTAGAACTAACACCAAAAATGATGTCCTTTTCACCACAGGGGATTGGAATGCAAAAATAGGAAGTCAAGAGATTACTAGAGTAGCAGGAATCTTTGGTCTTGGAGTACAAAATGAAGCAGGACAAAGGCTAACAGAGTTTTGTTAAGAGAACACATTGGCCACAGCAAACACCTTTTTCCAAGAACACAAGAGATGACTCTACACATCGACATCACCAGATGGTCAATACTGAAATCAGATTGATTATATTATTTGCAGCTGAAGATGGAGAAGCTGTATACAGTCAGCAAAAATAAGACTGGGAGCTGACTGTGCTCAGACCATGAGTTATTGCCAAATTCAGACTTAAATTGAAGAAAGTTTGGAAAACCACTAGACCATTCAGGTATGACCTAAATCAAATCCCTTATGATCATACAGTGGAGGTGACAGATAGATTCAAGGGATTAGATCTGGTAGACAGAGTACCCGAAAAACCTGTGGACAGAGGTTTATAACATTGTACAGAAGGCAGTGACCAAAACCATCCCGAAGAAAAAGAAATTCAAGAAGGCGAAGTGGCTGTCTGAGGAGGCTTTACAAATAGCTGAGAAGAGAAGCGAAAAGCAACGGAGAAAGGGAAAGATGCACCCAACTGAATGCAGAGTTCCAGAGAATGGCAAGGAGAGATAAGAAGGCCTTCAATGAACAATGTGAAGAATACAGGAAAACAAGAGAATGAGAAAGACTAGATATCTCTTCTAGAATCTTGGAGACATCAAGGGAACGTTTCATGCAGGGGTGGGCATAAAATGGTATGGACCTAACAGAGGCAGAAGAGATTAAGAAGAGGTGGCAGAAATACACAGAACTATACGAAAAAGGTCTTAAGAACTGGATAAGCAGGATGGTGTGGTCACTCACCTAAAGCCAGATATCCTGGAGTGTGAAGTCAAGTGGGCCTTAGGAAGCATTACTACAAACAAACCTAGTGGAGGTGTTGGAATTACAAGCTGAGCTATTTCAAATCACAAATAGATGTTGCTGTTAAAGTGTTGCACTTAATATGTCAGCAAACTGGAAAACTCTGCAGTGGCCATAGGACTGCAAAAGGTCAGTTTTCATTCCATTCCCAAAGAAGGGCAATGCCAAACTGTTCAAACTACCACACAATTGGGCTCATTTCATGTTTTAGTAAGGTTCTGCTCAAAATCCTTCAAGCTAGACTTCGTCAGTGTGTGAACTGAGAACTTCCAGATGTACAAGTTGGGTTTTAAAAAGACAGAAAAACCAGTGTCAAATATACCTAAATTTTGACTATGCCAAAGCCTTTGACTGCATAGATCACAATAAACTTGGAAAATTCTGAAAGAGATGGGAGTACCAGACCACCTGACTTGCCTCTTGAGAAACCTGTATGCAGGTCAGAAAGCAACAGTTAGAACTGGATATGGAACAACAGACTGGTTCCAAATAGGAAAAGGAGTATGTCAAGGCTGTACACTGTCACCCTGCTTATTTAACTTATATGCAGAGTACATCATGAGAAATGCTGGGCTGGAAGAAGCACAAACTGGAATCAAGATTGCCGGGAGAAATATCAATAACCTCAGATATGCAGATGACACCACCCTTATGGCAGAAAGTGAAGAGGAGCTAAAAAGCCTCTTGATGAAAGTGAAAGAGGCGAGTGAAAAAGTTGGCTTAAAGTTCAACATTCAGTAAACGAAGATCATAGCATCTGGTCCCATCACTTCATGGGAAATAGATGGGGAAACAGTGGAAACAGTGTCAGATTTTATTTTGGGGGGCTCCAAAATCACTGCAGATGGTGACTGCAGCCATGAAATTAAAAGACACTCCTTGGAAGGAAAGTAATGACCAACCTAGATAGCATATTAAAAAGCAGAGACATTACTTTGCCAACAAAGGTCTGTCTAGTCAAGGCTATGGTTTTTCCAGTGGATGTGAGAGTTGGACTGTGAAGAAAGCTGAGTGCTGAAGAATTGATGCTTTTGAACTGTGGTGTTGGAGAAGACTCGAGAGTCCCTTGGACTGCAGGGCGATCCAACCAGTCCATCCTAAAGATCAGTCCTGAGTGTTCATTGGAAGGACTGATGTTGAAGCTGAAACTCCAATACTTTGGCCACCTGATGTGAAGAGCTGACTCATTTGAAAAAGCCCTGATGCTGGGAAAGATTGAGGGCAGGAGGAGAAGGCAACAACAGAGCATGACATGGTTGGATGGCATCACTGACTCAGTGGACATGAGTTTGGGTGAACTCCGGGAGTTTGTGAGGGACAAGGAGGCCTGACGTGCTGCGGTTCATGGGGTCGCAAAGAGTGGAACACAACCGAGCAACTGAACTGAACTGAACGAAAAAGTAAATGAAATCTGAAGTCTCTGAATTATTACTTGACCAGTTCCAGGGCACCTGTCCACAGGTAGCCAAAGCCACCTGGGTTCAAGTCCTCAATCAGCCCCTTACTAGCTACATTTTTCTCCTGGATGAAGTGAAGGTCATCATTCCTCCCTGCCAGCATTATTGGGAGAAGTGATGAGGTGATGTGTAGACAGTGCCTGGCACATATTGTTCTGCAACTAATGATAGACGTCTTCTCAGTACCATTATTACTCCAGAGCACACTAGGAGTCCAGGTGCGTCTCTGGCAGGGCAGACCACGTGCTCTGAGAACAAACAACCATCCTTCTGGATAAAGGGTGCCTTTGGCCAGCAGCCAAGAGCCCTGGGAGGCTTTGTACAGGAGGCTTTGTAGCCTGGCCCTTCCTGCCTTCCTTTCAACTTGGGCTGGGTACAGCCTCACAGAGGTTCATGTTTCTCTCTTAATTACCCCTCAGGCTCTCCTCTCAGCCTGTCTTTCATTTCCACCACAGGCTTTCAGCCAGACAATTTGAATAGAATCTCATCTGGAGTGTGTTAACTCTTCTCCCCCGTTGCTGGCAGAGATCGAGTATCAGCTCTGCATTAGGACAGGTTGTAAGTAAACACACATTTGTTCTAATGTGGCCCCTCCTCCCATGCCATAGCCTTATCTTAGATTCGTATGGTTTCAAATCAGGGAACACAAGAGTGTTTGGAGAAGACCTTAGAAATAATTTAACCCTGTCTACCCATTTTACAGGAGAGTAAATTGAAGATATTTTGTTAAGTTGCTCATGTTCGCAAAGATAACTTGAGGATATGAATAGAGCTGAAAATCAGGTCTTCTGACTCTCAATCTGAAACACTTACCACAATAACCTGATCCTTAATCATTTATCCTCTCCTTCAATAATATTTATTGAATATCTATTACTGTAATTCTAGACCCTATGTACTGAGTATGTGAAAATAAGTTGAGTAAGAAAAAATGTTTGCCCTTGAACTGATTATGATCTTTCATCCATCCATCCATCATTCATTCATCTTTTCATCAGTCTGCTTCTCTTTCTACCCATCCATGAATACATCTTCTTATTTCTTTATCTATTCATCCAGTTATCAATGCCTCTATAAAACCCCAAGTCTGGTGCTACGGGCCAAGATAAGTAGAAATTTTGCTCTTTAGGTTTTCACCTGTTGTGGAGGAAGGCACACAGAAAGCTGCCTCTAAGGTATGTATGCAGGGCTCTGTACACAAAAGGAGACTTTCTCTTCTGCCTCTTGTTTTTGAGAAGGCTTCATTCTGAGGGTGATCACAGAGCTGCACTTTGTATAGAAGTCTCCAGTGGGAGAGATGGGAAAGGACCTTCTAGGCTGAGAGAACAACAGGGGAAAGGCATGAGGATGTCTGGTGGGTTCAGGAGGGAGCGGAGTTCCCTTGCACTTGATTGAGCTGATGGTTATTAGTGAGGACCATGTGTGCTAAATCACTGCAGTCATGTCCGACTCTTCACGACCCTATGGACAGGGTCCTCTGTCCATGGGATTCTCCAGGAAAGAATACTGGAGTGAGTTGTCATGCCCTCCTTCAGAGGATCTTCCCAATCCAGGATTGAACCCGCTTTAATGTCTCCTGTGTTGGCAGGCAGGTTCTTTACTACCTGGGAAGAGGATGTTAAAGGTTCTTTTAAAAGGACCTTGGATACAGTACCTGGAGCTAGAATGTCACCCTTTGGGCATTTGGAAACCATTGCAGAGTTGTTGTTTTTAGCAGAAAGTGATTTGGGCCAGTGTACATTTTAGAAAGATCACTCAGGGCATTTGGGTTGGAAGTGGGAGACTAGAAGTACAGGAATGTTTAAAACCTGTCCTAACAGCCCTAACATCATGGCCTAAGTCAAGGTATTGACAGTGGATATGGGACCTATGGGTAGGGTTTGAGCAACAAATGGAGGGACAATAAAAAGAACTTGATGATGACATTATATGTAGACCTTCAGAGAGGGAGGTGAATCAGAGAAGACTTTGAGATGTCCGATGAGTGCCAGGTGACAATGCCACTTTCTGAGTTCAAGATCATAGGAGGAAGGGGATTTTGAGAAAATAATATATTCAGTTTTAGACATGTAGGGTACAGTTAGTTTAAGATCTCATATGCGTCACGTGAGAGATGGGGCTGGGGGTGGACATGGAGCAGTCCTGAGTGTGGAGTGTTGGTTGCACACAGAGGAGCAGAGACGTAAAGCCGGAAGAGGCTGGGGCTTAGACCTGCTCACTGGAGGGGACAGGGCTGCCCGACTGCAGCTAACTGTCTCAGAGAGTGAGGAGGGGAGGATTTAGACTGCAGATTTTGGTAACTGTATCAAGGATACTCAAGTTCTTAACCTTAGGGAGAGCTGGGTGAAGTGGAGGGTATTTGGAAGCTATCTGTGCTGTCTTTGCAACCCTTCCAAAGTCTAAAATGATTTCAAAACAAAAGTTAAGAAAAAGACCTAAAGTGGATTGTACCAGATGCATCATAATATAAGCAATACCTTTTGTTTTAGGCATGAAAATGAACATTTATTTAGAATGGAAAAACCAATAGTTACAAGCATCACAAAATTTAGAAAATAACATAATATTTATATTAATTGCGTGTCTGGCACATCTGTATAATATTGCAGACTCACTTCTGGCTTCTATTCATGAAACCCTGTTTTTCTAGAACTGCCTAAGTACCTCATTTGGAGGACAGAGGTTCATAGACTAGATTCCTGTCACATTTCAGCAATATCTTTATTTATTTATTTGTTTTTTTATTGAAGGATAATTGCTTTTTTGTTGTTTTCTGTCAAATCTCAACGTGAATCAGCCACATATATTCCCTCCCTTTTGAACCTCCCTCCAATCTCCCATCCCATTCCACCCCTCTAGGTTGATACAGAGCCCCTGTTTGAGTTTCCTGAGCCATACAGCAAATTCCCATTGGCTATCTATTTTATATATGGTAATGTAAGTTTCCATGATACTCTTTCCATACATCTCACCCTCTCCCTATATCCATAAGTCTGTTCTCTATGTCTGTTTCTCTGTTGCTGCCCTGTAAATAAATTCTTCAGTACATAGAAGAACTGTACAAAAAAGATCTTCATGACCCAGATAATCATGATGGTGTGATCACTCACCTAGAGCTAGACATCCTAGAATGTGAAGTCAAGTGGGCCTTAGAAAGCATCACTACAAACAAAGCTAGTGGAGGTGATGGAATTCCAGTTGAGCTGTTTCAAATCCTGAAAGATGATGCTGTGAAAGTGCTGCACTCATTATGCCAGCAAATTTGGAAAACTCAGCAGGGGCCACAGGACTGGAAAAGGTCAGTTTTCATTCCAATCCCAAAGAAGAGCAATGCCAAAGAATGCTCAAACTACCGCACAATTGCACTCATCTCACATGCTAGTAAAGTAATGCTCAAAATTCTCCAAGCCAGACTTCAGCAATATGTGAACCGTGAACTCCCTGATGTTCAAGCTGGTTTTAGAAAAGGAAAGGAGAAGGGGACAACCGAGGATGAGATGGCTGGATAGCATCACTGATTCGATGGAAGTTGAGTCTGAGTGAACTCTGGGAGTTGGTGATGGACAGGGAGGCCTGGCGTGCTGTGATTCTGGGGTCGCAAAGAGTCGAACACGACTGAGCGACTGAACTGAACTGAACTGAGCTGAACCATTTTTTTAGATTCCATATATATCCATTAGAATATGATATTTCTCTTTCTGGCTCACTTCACTCTGTATAATAGGTTCTAGGTTCATTCACCTTTTAAAAAAGCTGTTTTGATGTTCATATTGACATATAATAAACTACAGATATTTAAAGTCTATGGGTTTGTAGGTTTTAGCATATGCAGTCTGTCATGAGATCCATCCCCATAGTCAGAGTAGTGAACATACTCACCTCTTACAACAATTTCTTCATGTCTCTTTATCTCCTTTCTCCCTGCCTCCCCCCAAACCAGGTGATCACTGATCTATTCTGTGTCACTATAGATTAGACTGTATTTTCTAGGTTTCATATAAATAGAATCATACAGCATATACTCTTTTTGTCTTACTTCATTCAAAAAGCATTCTTATTTTGGGATTCATCCATGATATTGGTTGTATAAACAGTTATTTTCCTTTTTGTTGCTAAATAGTATTTCATCAGATGAATATACCATGAGTTGTTTATCCATTTCCTGTAGATGGCCATTTGTACCATTTCCAGGTTTTGGCTATTAGAAGCAAAGTTGCTAGGAACATTTGTATATAAGTCTTTGTATGGATATATATTTCTTTTTCTCTTGGGAAAAACACCTAGAGGCAGAATGACTGAATCATATGTAGATGTATGTTTAAGTATATGTTTAACTTCATCAGCTTTAGAGTCTGGTTCCTCCGTATTTCCACTGACAGTTGCTATGGTCAGCCTTTAATTTCAGCCCTCTAAAGGGTGTATAGTGGTACCTCACTGTGGTTTTAATGAGCATCCCTTTAATGACTGATGATGCAGAGCATCTTGGCCTGGCGTGTGCAGTTTATGGAGTTGCAAAGCATTGTATACGACTTAGCGACCAAAACACATCTTGGCAAGTGCTTTTTTGCCATCTTGATATCGTCTTTGGTTAAAAGTCAGTTCAGATGTTCTCCCTATGTTTTAAAATATTGGATTGTTTGTTCTCTTGATGTTGAGTTTTGAGAGTTCTTTATTCTGGATGTGTCCTTTATCAGAAGTATGTTTCACAAATGTTTTTTACTTGTTCTTTGTTAGTTTTATTTTCTTAAAAGTGTCTTTCAAAGAGCAGAAGTGTTTACTTATGATGAAGTCCAACTTGTCAATTTGTTCTTTTACAAGTCATGCTTTTGGTGTCAGCTCTAAGAAGTCTTTGATATGCTATCAACCCAAGGTCACAAAGTTTCTTTTCCTAAGTTTTCTTCTAGTAGTTTTGTAGTTTCAGCCTTTACATTTCAATTTTTAATACATTTTTGAGTTAACTTTTATAGATGTGACAAGTATGGATCCAAAGGTTGTTTTGTTGTTGTTTGTTTTTTTTTGCATATGACTTTCCTCTTGTCCCAGAACCACTTGTCAAGAAGGCTATCTTTTTCTCCTCTGCATTTCCTTTACACTTTTGTCAAATCCTGTATATGTGTGGGCCAATTTCTCAGCCCTCTTCTGTTCCTCTGATCTGTATGGTTACTCTGATGCTGATACTACACTGTCCTGATTAATATGCATGCATGCTAAGTCGCTTCAGTCATGTCTGACTCTTTGTGACCCCATGAACTGTACCCCATCAGGCTCCTCTGTCCATGGGATTTCCCAGGCAAGAATACTGGAGTGGGTTGCCAATCCATTCTCCAGGGGATCTTCCTGACCCAGGGATTGAGCTTGTGTCTCTTAGGTCTCCTTCACTGGCAGACAGGTTCTTTACCATTAGTGCCACCTGGGAAGCCTCCTGATTAATATAGTTTTATAATAATTCTTGAAATCAGGTGGTCTTAGCCTTTCACCTTTGTTCTTCTTTCTTCAGGACTGTGTATGTGAATTTCCTTTGCATTTCCATATGAAGTTTAGAATCAGGTAGCCTGTTTATACAAAAAGCTTTCTGACATTTTGATTTACCTTGTGTAGAATATATGGATCAATTTGAGGAGTACTGACATGTGACTGCAGCCATGAAATTAAAAGACGCTTACTCCTTGGAAGAAAAGTTATGACCAACCTAGATAGCATATTCAAAAGCAGAGACGTTACTTTGCCGACTAAGGTCCGTCTAGTCAAGGCTATGGTTTTTCCAGTGGTCATGTATGGATGTGAGAGTTGGACTGTGAAGAAGGCTGAGCACCGAAGAATTGATGCTTTTGAACTGTGGTGTTGGAGAAGACTCTTGAGAGTCCCTTGGACTGCAAGGAGATCCAACCAATCTATTCTGAAGGAGATCAGCCCTGGGATTTCTTTGGAAGGAATGATGCTGAAGCTGAAACTCGAGTACTTTGGCCACCTCATGCGAAGATTTGACCCATTGGAAAAGACTGTGATGCTGGGACGGATTGGGGGCAGAAGGAGAAGGGGACGACCGAGGATGAGATGGCTGGATAGCATCACTGACTTGATGGACGTGAGTCTGAGTGAACTCCGGGTGTTGGTGATGGACAGGGAGGCCTGGCGTGCTGCGATTCATGGGGTCGCAAAGAGTCGGACACGACTGAGCAACTGAACTGAACTGAATCCAGTACTTTGGCCACCTCATGCGAAGAGTTGACTCATTGGAAAAGACTCTGATGCTGGGAGGGATTGGGGGCAGGAGGAGAAGGGGACGACAGAGGATGAGATGGCTGGATGGCATCACTGACTCGATGGATGTGAATCTGAGTGAACTCTGGGAGTTGGTGATGGACAGGGAGGCCTGGGGTGCTGCGATTCATGGGGTCACAAACAGTTGGACACAACTAAGCAACTGAACTGAACTGAACTGGAAAAATCATAGCTTTTAGACAGACCATGGCTGGCAAAGTAATGTCTCTGCTATTCAATATGTTGTCTAGGTTGATCATAGCGTTCTTTCCAAGGAGCAAGCGTCTTTTAATTTCATGACTGCATATGCAGCGATTTTGGAGCCCCAAAAAATAGTCTGTCACTGTTTCCATTGTTTCCCCATCTATTTCCATGAAGTGATGGGACTGGATGTCATGATCTTCGTTTTCTGAATGTTGAGCTTTAAGCCAACTTTTTCACTCTCCTCTTTCACTTTCATCAAGAGGCTTTTTAGTTCTTCTTCACTTTCTGCCACAAGGGTGGTTTCATCTGCATATCTGAGGTGATTGATATTTCTCCCAGCAATCTTGTTCCATACTTCACCCAGCAGAGTATTTCTCATGATGTACTCTGCATATAAGTTAAATAAGCAGGGTGACAATATACAGCCTTGACGTACTCCTTTCCCAATTTGAACCAGTCTGTTGTTCCATGTCCAGTTGTAGCTGTTGCTTCTTGACCTGTATACAGATTTCTTAGGAGGCAGGTCAAGTGGTCTGGTATTCCCATCTCTTTCAGAATTTTCTACAGTTTGTTGTGATCCACACAATCAAAGGCTTTGGCATAATCAGTAAAGCAGATGTTTTTCTGGAATTCTGTTGTTTTTCTCAGTGATCCAATGGATGTTGGCAATTTGATCTCTGCCTCCTCTCTTTTCTAAATCCAGCTTGAACATCTATAAGTTCATAGTTCATGTATTACTGAAGCCTGGCTTGAAGAATTTTGAGCATTACTTTGCTAACTTTTGAGATGAGTGCAATTGTGTGGTAGTTTGAGCATTCTTTGGCATTGGCTTTTTTGGCATTGAAATGAAAACTGACCTTTTCCAGTCCTGTGGCCACTGCTGAGTTTTCCAAATTTGCTGGCATGTTGAGCGCAGCACTTTCACAGCATCATCTTTCAGGATTTGAAATAGCTCACCTGGAATTCCATCACCTCCAATAGCTTTGTTCATAGTGATGCTTCCTAAGGCCCACTTGACTTCGCATTCCAAGATGTCTGGCTCTAGGTGAGTGATCACACCATCGTGATTATCTGGGTCATGAAGATCTTTTTTGTCTAGTTCTTCTGTGTATCCTTGCCAACTCTTCTTAATATCTTCTGCTTCTGTTAGGTCCATACCATTTCTGTCCTTTATCGAGCCCATCTTTGCATGAAATGTTCCCTTGGTATCTCTAATTTTCTTGAAGAGATCTCTAGCTTTTCCCATTCTGTTCTTTTTCTCTGTTTCTTTACATTGATCACTGAGGAAGGCTTTCTTATCTCTCCTTGCTATTCTTTGGAACTCTGCATTCACATGGGTATATCTTTCTTTTTCTCCTTTGCCTTTTGCTATGTTGTTTTCTCAGCTATTTGTAAGGCCTCCTCAGACAGCTATTTTGCCTTTTTGCATTTGATTTTCTTGAGGATGGTCTTGATCACTGCCTGCTGTCCAAGGTCATGAACCTCCATCCATAGTTCTTCAGGCACTCTGTCTATCAGATCTAATCCCTTGAATCTATTTATTACTTCCACTGTATAATTATAATAATAAAGTATAATATTAATGGATAAATAATTGTAAAATGCACCAATGGTAAGACAACCATTTTGAAATCTAAACTTATTTCACTTCTTTAGATTTTAGAAATCTAAATATATTTCATTATTTTAATACAAAACAAATTTCTTAAGAGAAAATTGAAACATTATATTCCTGAGGTCAAATTCAGAATAAACATATAATCTCCCAAGTATTATACTAGTCACTATTTCCTTTTTTAAAGTTTATTTTTTAATTGAAGTTTAATTGTGTTGGTTTCTTGCAAATATCAATATGAATCAGCTATATGGTTCACTATTTCAAAACTGTATCTCCTCGAAGTTATAATTGTGGCCTTGAGGGACCTTTATTCACACATGAGTAGGAAGATTCTTAGCCATTACTGTAGTTCCATTCCTGTTCAACCAGCAGCATCAGCTATGTTTCCCATTTCTTTACCATCCCAAATGTAGCAATACTTTCCTGTGATTTAATTCACTCTTGCCTCTCCTTAAGAAAGTCATTGCCAGCTGAAGAAAAAAATGAAATCTAATAAAAACCACAGGAGTATTATTAAACTGGATTTAAATGAACAACTTTATTAGAGAAAAATAAAAGTTCTGTTCCCTATTTGTTAAAGAAGTACCATTTTGATGTTATACATAACAGAGCTAAGCAAGAAATTATAGCTCCAGAAGCAAATTGCTAGCCTACTATGTTCTACCAGAGAAAAGAGCAAAATGTCCTTTTAAAGAAGCTTTATCGTCATTCTTAAAATCTCATAGCTAAGAGGCATTCATTGATAGTTGAAAATTTGAAAAACTATCCAGGAAGAAAACCAAGTAATAATAGTTTTGTATTGATTAAATATCATTTGTAAATATCATATGTACAAGTGCCCAGCTCCTCCTTAGGAGAACTGCTAAGAGAACAAATACTTGGAGCCACGGAATAATCAAAGAGAACTGAAGAAAAGAAAAATATACTACATGTAAATTATTTTTATTCTGGAGACAGATAAAAGTGGTTTCTCTAAACAGATGACATGAGCCAAAATAAATTTTAATGGCCATTTGGGAAAACATGATTGACCAAGCAGCAGAATGAAACATGTTCTCCAGAGAACAGAACAGGCCTTAGGAACTCCATAAGTAAAAATGTGTAATGATCATGATGACAACTTATCTACTTTTTTTACTACCTTAAGAATCCAATAAAGAAAATAAATGTGTTCTCTCACAAGAAAGAAATGACCTCAAAAACTTATTTGGTATCCTTTAAATAAACTACATTCATATTTTATAGGTATGTATATTAAATCTAATATTAGTATGAAAACCCAAGCAATATAATTTGAGAAATCTATTCACTTTATTTACAGTTAGCACTAGGGAAATCAAAAGGCTATGTTTCTTATAAAAATGACTGATTTACATTTTGTTAATATACAAAAGATAAATGATAGCTTTATTGACTCTGTATTTTGAACTGTTAACTTATTTAAAAATAGAAATAGGAATTTCCCTGGTGATCCAGTGGTTAAGACTCTGTACTTCCAATGAAGGGTGAATGGGTTTGTGGCCAAAAAAAAATATTAGTATCCTTATCTTTCATTATTTAAGACCCTTTCAACATTCTCCTCTTCTCATCTAAATGTTCTGTTTCTGCCTTTTTTTTCTTTCCTCCACTTCTTTGCTATCATTCATGTAGTTTCATAGGAGGATGACAGTGACAAGCCTATGAATTCCAATAGTAAACCCACAGCATTGAAGTCCTCATAATAATGCGCCAGGCTCTCTATATTTTAATCCTCATTTATTTGTCCTTTTGATCCCTGAGGAAAAAATCTCACACTCATTGTGTTTTACATAACTTCCCTCCAGAGTATAAGCCATTTTAATGAACTTATTTTATATCTTTTTCTCTATCAGTCTAAGTTCCTTGAGCACAGGACCCTCTAAGCATCTTTGTGGAACCAACTCAATGCCCAAGACTGAACAAGTGGTGTTAACTCAACCTGTACTATCAACCTTTTTCTTCAATGGCCAGTAGTAAATATTTCAGACTTTTGAGAGCCATCCAGTCTCTGTCACAACTACTCAACTCTGCCACTGTAGTAGGAAATTAGCCATAAATAATCTTTTTTTTAATGAGCATGGCTCTCATTCAATAAAATTTTATTTACAGAAAGGTGGACATCCTGTATTTCAATAAAACTTTATTCACAGAAAAGGTGGGCTGCCCACAGTGCCATTAATTTACCAACACCTGCTATAGGAGGGTAGGCATAAACACAAAAGTGAAGGCTAAGGGGTGAGTCTAAAACACTGTAGCTTAGGTGAAAATTACTAACACCACATGCCATGTGTTCCTAAGTAAAATATGGTTGTCTTTAGGTTTTTAAACTTTTATAAATGGTATCATAGAACAAACAGCTTCCTACATTTTGCTTTTGAGCAATGCACAAGTGTCAACATGTGATACACATGTTGGCCTCTAGTTCATTTTATTTGACAATTGTATAATATTCTATTATATTGTATAAGGGAAAACCATAGTTTTCCCTTGCTGTGCTGTTGATGATAAATGTTGAAACAACACAAATCTTTTATCTCACAGTTAATTTTTAACTACCAAAAATGCTGCAACTGTCTTATATAAATTCTTTTGAAAATGTACCAAATTTTCTGAAGGGACTCAACTTAGAAATGAAAGTGCAAGGTCATTAGACACAAAAAACTCAGTTTTAATAGACAGTTCCTATTGTAGGCAGAATAATAGTTCCTCAAAGAAGTCCATGTTTTAATCCCCAGAATTTGTGAATATGTTTGTTTACATGGCAAAAGAAAATTAAGGTGGCTAACCAACTGACCTTGAATGAGATTACCTTTGATTATTCATGTAGACCCCGTGTCCTCACAAGGGTCCTTATAAGTACAAGAAGGAAGGAAAAAGTGAGAGGAAGAACCAGAGAGATGGTAGTATGAGAAGGACTCAGCTCAATGTTTCTGACATGAAGATGGAGGGAATGTAGATGGTCTCTAGAAGCTAGAAAAAAACAAGGAAGCAAACTCTTTCCTAGAGTTTCCAGGAAGGAATACAACCCTGCTGACCCACTTTAATCCAGAGAGACCCATTTCAGATTTCTGACCTCTAGTACTGTGAGATAATAGTTTTGTGTTGTCTTAAGCTACTTGATTTATTATTAATACAGCACTAATAGAAAATTAGTACATGTTTATATTGCCATACAAGTGTTAGCTCATGCTAATTTATAAGCTTACTAGCAGTATATAATGTCTAGAGTTATTGTTTGTATATGGTTTTAGGAAGGGATATAACTATGTTTTTCAATATTAGCTACTCAGTACAATTTATTGTATCATTTCTACTAATAATACCAATTTCATTATTATATCAAATTCAAATTTTTTTATATAGTAGATCTATATCTTAGGGTTTTTTTTTTTCATTCTATTTGGTCTCTTTATCTAGGCTGCTTCAATACCATATTATTACATTGATTATCATTATTTTGTAACTTTTGTCATTTATAATTTACTACTGTTTCATAATTTTACCTTATTTTTCTTCAAAGTTGTTTTAGCAACTCTTGGCATTTTGTTCTTCCATATAAAGAATTCTAGAAATTCTCTCAATTACATTGCTTCTCTGATATTCTGTTATTTTTCTCTTGTATCTTTTCTAGAAACCTTTCTATTTTCCTTCTCTTATGACTGCTCTGTTATTTCTTCTTTTAATTAGTTGCCCTCTGCTTTGCTTTGGCATTTAGCACTCTTCTGATTAATTTGTTTTCTTTCTACAGTTGCATGACTTACAGAAGATAAGGAGAAAAGAAGTCTCCAGAATCCCCAGTTGGCACATAAGTTAATTTTTCCGAGAGCAGTATTGTACATAATAGCTATTTCCTTAATGATGTTGGTATACATGGACACTTCAGAAATCATGAGAGGTGGTGTGGGAACCTAGCCACCATACAGAATGTTTAATTCTAAGGGAAAATGTATCTGCATTCTAAGTAATGGAATGAATTTTTTAAATAAAATCAGTTTGTAAGGTAGAAACAAATACCAGTTGGATTTTGTTTGTATGTGCTCCACAATCCCAACTCCCTCCACTTACAAATAGACTTTATAATGGCCTCCAAAATCATCTATCAACTTAATGACATCGAGAAACGTTTAGTTCTCTAAGAACCAGGTCTGAAGTTTAGATATTTTTTTGGCATTAAAAAGTTATAATACTAAAGAATGCAAATAGCTGGAAGTCATACTGAAGAGAACTACCTAAACAATTTTATAAGGGTTTTTGTGGATATTCCCTTAATCATTGGGCCAGGGAACACCAAACCAAATGTACATCCTTTCCAGAAGACCGTTAGCTTTTTCACAGGACAAAATTTTAATATTATATCATTGGCTCTTAAAGAAGCATACTGATAATTTACTCAAAAATACTATGGTATGCTCCTTCCCACAGGGACGCTCAAGAAAAAATTATAAAGATTGTCTTTGGAGTCTATTCACTGTGATATTTTCTGATACTTCTTTTCTTCTAGATAATATCCTTTTCCAACTCAAATATCAACCACTTTTTAAGAAGTATTGTGCCCTTCTAGATTCCAAAAGAATTTATTCAATGCTCTAAATAAGTACATTCCCACTTAATATAAGATTCACATTCACATTTCATTCATAATTTCATTGCAAAGTAGTTACTATTTGAGAAACTAAGTCTTCAAGAATATTACCTATCATTATTGAAAACAAAATGAGCTACTTTTCTTAGGAGTGTATGCATTATAAAAAGACATTTTAGAGAAAATGTCTCAAAACAAAGAATCTATAACAATGGATTATCTAAGAGTATTATAGATGATGGACGGTAAACTTATTTCCCCCCAAATTAAGGATCATATTTGCAAAATTTAACCTTGTGTCCATGAGCACTTCATTGAAAAGTAAATATTCTTTGCCTCTCTGAAAGTGAAAGTGTTAGTCACTCAGTTATGTCCAACTATTTGTGACCCCATGGACTGCAGCCCACCAGGCTCGTCTGTCCATGGGATTCTCTAGGCAAGAATACTGGAGTGGACTGTCATTTTCTTCTACAAGGGATCTTTCCAACCCAGGGATTGAACCTGGGTCTCCTACATTGCACGCAGACGCTTTACTGACTGAACCAACAGGGAAGGGTTTGCCTCTATGGGTTTGCCTCTATGATTTTGCCTAATTTAGATACCTCCTAAGTGGAGTCATGCCATATTTCCTCTTCTTTGACACTTATTTCACTTATATAATGTCCTCCAAGTTCATCTATGTTGTGGCAAATGGCAGGATTTCCTTCTTTTTAAAGGCTGAATTATATTCTATTGTATGTATATACATTTTCTGTATCTATTCATCAGTGATGACATTTGGATTATTTTCATATCTTAGCTATCATTGAATAGTACTGCAATGAACATGGAAGTGTAGACATCTCTTCAACATTGATTTCACCTCTTTTGAATATATACCCAGAAGTAGGACTGCTGAATCATATGGTAGTTCATTCTTTTTCTTAACTGCATTATTTTACAGTCCCATCAATAGTGTGTTAGAGTTCCAATTTCTCCATATCCTTGCCACTTGTTATCTTTGGGGTTTATCTTTTTTTTTTATAATAATCATCCTAACCTTGTAGCTCAGTCAGTAAAGAATCTGCCTGCAGCGCAGGGTACCTGGGTTCAATCCCTGGGTTGGGAAGATCCCCTGGAGAAGGAAATGGCAACCCACTCCAGTACCCTTGCCTGGAAAATCTCATGGACAGATAAGCCTGATGGGCTGCAGTCCAAGGGGTCACAAAGAGTCAGGCACGACTGAGCAACTAACACTAACCAATGTAAGATGATATCATATTGTATTTTTAATTTGCATTTCCATAATTAATGATGCTGGGCATCTTTCCACAAAAAAAAAAAAAAAAAAAAAAGGATGTAGATTCCTTAAAACAAACTAGGAGCAAAACTATGACCCAACAATCCCACTACTGGGTATATACCCTTAGGAAACCATAACTGAAAAAGACACATGTACCCCAGTGTTTATTGCAGCACTGCTTATAATACCAAAACATGGAAACAACCTAGATGTCCATCAACAGATGAATGGTTAAAGAACTATAGTACACATATGCAATGGAATATTACTCAACCATAAAAAGGAATGCATTTGAGTCAGTTCTAATAAGGTGGATGAGCCTAGAGCCTATCATAGAGAGTGAAGAAAGTCAGAAAGAGAAAAACAAGTATCATATATTAATGCATATATGTGGCATCTAGAAAGATGGTATTGATAAACTTACTTTCAGGGAAGCAATGGGAATTACATACAGAGAATAGATTTATGGACACAGTGGGGGAAAGGAGAGGGTGGGACAAATTGAGAGTAGCATTGAAATATATACATTACCATAAGTAACATAAATAGCCAGTGGGAATTTGCTGTGTGATGCATGGAGTTCAAATGTGTGCTCAGTGACAACCCCAAGGGGTGGGATGGGGTGAGAAGTGGGAAGGAGGTTCAGAGGGAGGGGACTTATGTATACCTATGGCAGATTCATGTTGATGTCTGGCAGAAACCAACACAGTATTGTAAGGCAATTATCCTCCAATTGAAAATAAATAAATTTTTAAAAAAGAAAAAAACAGAGGACACAAGGAAACTTTGTGAGGTATTCAGTTCAGTTCAGTCACTCAGTTGTGTCTGACCATTTGTGACTCCATGAACCGCAGCATGCCAGACCTCCCTGTCCAACACCAACTCCTGGAGTTCACCCAAACTCATGTCCATCGAGTCGGTGATGGCATCCAGCCATCTCATTCTCGGTCATCCCCTTCTCCTCCTGCCCCCAATCCCTCTCAGCATCAGGGTCTTTTCCAATGAGTCAACTCTTTGCATGAGTGGCCAAAGTATTGGAGTTTCAGCCTCAGCATCAGTTCCTCCAATGGACACCCAGGACTGATCTCCTTTAGAATGGTCTGGTTGGATCTCCTTGCAGTCCAAGGGACTCTCAAGAGTCTTCTCCAACACCACACTTCAAAAGCATCAATTCTTCAGTGCTCAGCCTTCTTCACAGTCCAACTCTCACATCCATACATGATCACTGGAAAAACCACAGCCTTGACTAGATGGACCTTTGTTGCCAAAGTAATATCTCTGCTTTTTAATATGCTATCTAGGTATTAGGTATGCCTTTTACCTTGTCATGATGATATCACAGGTGTTTGCATATGTTCAAGCTCAAATTGTACATGTTATATATGTACAATTCCTTATTGCAATAAATCTGCTTTAAAATGAAAATTAGACAGTTTTATGGGAAGAAACAATATCCTAAATTGAATACATGCACAAATTTGAAATTATACAAAGAACAGTAAATCAAGTATGAATTTTTTTTTTCTATGTTGGCAAACTGGAACAATTGTGGCTCTTACGTCATAACACTTTTGAGTCATTCATGTCATGTGTAATTCACCCAAACAAAAATAATTGCTAGACCCTTTCTGTGAGGGGTGCTGTGTGTTGAGATTGCTCAACTTCATACCAAAGTGTACCAGAAAATTCAATTGAGATTTATCTGGTACAAGTAATTATCTTTAGCAATTTATAATTGGATCATAGAATTTAGATAGTAAAAAAAAAAAAAGATTAGCCAAGAATATCTGAACTCAAAACTCAGGAATGGACTATATATAACCCAAGTTTTACCAAGACCCAAAGATTGCAATATCAACTCAAATTACACTGGCTCTTGCTTGCATTTTCCACAATAATATCCATCTTCTGCTGAATGGCTTGCAAGTATTTCTGTGAAAACCCAGAATGCTTAATTTGCAAGTGCTTAAACTCCTTTGATAATCTCTACAACCACTTCCATTCACTCTTGTTCTCCAATAATTCCAGGACAGGCACTGGCATAGCCTCCTCTTACCAGATACTGCAATCACTATGAAAACTATGGAGTAAAATGAAGGATGGCCGTCCCTAAAAACCTCTAAAAGGTAGAAAAGTTAAGAACAGATTATTTTCTAGTCTGGACAATGGAGCCCTAATTTCCTTCCAATACTTGATTTTAGCCAAGCAAGACCCATTTCTGACTTCTAACCTCCAGAACTGTAGGATAAATTTGTATTAAGTCACTAGATGTGTAATAATTTTTATACCAGCAATAGGAAACTAATGTGAAAGAGAAACTAATCTATTTTTCTTGGTTCAATTCAGGTTCTCCTTCCTTTTTTGTTGATTGGATGTGACTTTCTAATCCTCTATTATATTCTGCACTGGTCTTGATTCACAGATCCACCAAGATCTATTCTAGAATTTTGTTTCCTTATATCAAATCTTTAACACTCATTGAAGAGAATTTTAGGTCTTTTCCTTATAGGTCTTAGAGTCTATATGACCATATCACTAATTGTTTTTGTTTCTGTATATCCTTCAATTTTATTAACAGCAAAACATTGGGTGCAAATAATTGTTATTTGGGAATGGCTTATTTTGGGAGTGAGGGAATCCTTCTTTTCTACTTTTTATACTCTTGTGTTGCTCTTTCCTTCTGGGTCATTTTGGAAGAGAAAAACTTGAAGGTTAGCTGCCACCTGAAAAAGCATATCCCAAGATGCTAAAGTCACTGGTTCTGTGGTATGTGAGTATCACACAATCAGATAGCTTATGTGAGTACAACAGCCTAGGATTGTGCTAGGCTGTGCATCTTATTCACATGGTGTGTGGGCCACATCCAGGGAAATTAAATGAGAAAGAAAATGCTTACCAATTCATTTCTCTGGGTGCCGAGATTTCAGCAAGTTTGTGAAAGAGAAAAAAGATGCTTTGAGAACTTGATAAGAATTACATACTTGGTACAGGAGCAAACAAAAAGAAAATGAAAGATGCAGCTTGGAACAAAAGAACTATAAGACGTTCATTTGGAGACAGGGAAAGAGTCTGAAGGAGAGAGGATAAGAAAGGAAATAGTCCTAGGGTCAATGCTGTTGATTTCTCTACTGTATCAACATTTTTTCAAAGCATCTGAGCTTTTATAACTTTTCACATCCAACCAATGTTCCTATTCACTAGCATAATTATCTTAAAGCTTAGTGGCTCAGCCTAGAAGGGAATTCCTGCATAGTTTTTTGTTAACTACTTAATATTCCTTTCCAATACAGTATCTAGTATAGTTATTCAAGTAATAAATCTTTAGAAAAGGAAGGAATTCAGAATTCAGGTTAAAATACAAGTGGCAAAATGTACATATGATTTAAACTGCTTTTCTACATGCAGCTGAAATTTTAGAGATAGAGTTTGTTATTGTTGGGCTAACACAGCATGTCAGGAGGTCTTAATAATTTTGGCAAGCAAGAAAGCTGTTGGAAAGTTTCTCTGCCTAACAAAAATCCTTTTTAAGGACTCATGGGAGGTATTCATTACAGAGAATTGAGAAATCCATGAGGAAAGGGAAACATTAAGACACTATTTTCGTTCTGGCACAGAAGTTTTCCCTTTTCCTTTTTATAGAAGCAAAATCAAGTTCTTACTTTACAGGTTAATGAATCAAGATATTGGATCTGCTTGGGCTCAAAATGTATGTTTTGCCCATTTGGTCACAGGCAAACATAACAGACTCTACATTCAACATGTATAAATAATAAATGCAAAGACTGAATACTTAAAGTTTGGGGAACTTAAACATTTAGTGAATTTTCATTGAAAACATTAAAGTACTTTTTCCAGGTGTTACTTTTTAATTAGAAATTTGAGAAATGTTTACAACAATTTTATAGATATTCTCATTTACAATGTTTCTTTAAATTCTGCAAATTTTTGCACATGACAAGCTACATAAGAAAATATATATTCCTAGTTGTTTTTCTAAAACCTGATTTATGACAATCTAACAAAAATCACAACAGTTTCTTCCACTTTTATCACCAACCTACTATATATATTATATATATATATATATTATATATATATATATATATTTTTTTTTAAGACGAAATCAGTTTAGCTGGCCAGCCTGAGGCCAGCAGAATAGAAACTCAATTTTAAAAAAATCTTGACCTTGAAAACATGCATGTCTTACCTAAGTTTAATTAAAACACATTTACGCATATCTTTGAGAAGTTCACCATTTTCATAATTTATACATTTGATCATTATGTCATTCACTAATGACAAATCTGTAAAAAATTATCATTAATGGGGAATCTAAGAAAGAATGAGTAACTATCATACCTGTAACCCCTCTCAAAATAAAGCTCTTCCTTCTGTATGAATTAACTTGATTTGTCCCATATAAGCCCTGGGCCATGACTCATTAGAGCTCTAAATACTAAGACAACCATCCATTAATAGACACAAGGAAAACTAGAGCCTATAAGATGGCATGATGTTCTGCAATGGAAATGGAGTGGGTTTGTCAACTAAGTGACTCACTGCTCAGATTTTCTTCCTTAGGGAATGGATAATAGATGCATAGCAAGTCCCAACCGTTCCTCTTCTAAAATATTCTCCATGTTCATGCACTCCGTCCACTCCATTGCCACTACACTATCCAAGAGACCATCTTCTTTATTGGGCTAAAGTCATAGTCTCCTTACCTGGTCTGTCCTCTGCAACAATTGCCCCTTAAAAATCCATCTTCAATATAACAGCCAGGGTGTTCTTTTAGAAAATATTAAGGTCATGTCACTCATCTGATTAAAATTCTCCAGTGATCTCATTTCATTTAAATATCAAATATATAAAATTCCAACTATAACATGAACTGCTGTCTACCTGCTTCTACACACACCCATTCTCTCTCTCTCCTACTGTGCTCCAGCTCCGTGATGCTCCATTCTCTACCTGGGACATGCCAAAGTCTCTCCCTCCTTAGGTCTTTGCAACTGCTCTTTTCTCTCTGAAGCAATCTCTTCTCCACTTCAGCAGGCTGACTTCTTCCTTCAGGTCTCCGCTCAAACATCTTCTTCAAGAGGTCTTCCTCTAAAATAGTAGTTCTCAATCCTTACCATATATCAAAATTACCTAGGAAGCTTATAAAACTTCAGCTGATAGGGTCCCACTACTAAGAATTATTCTGAGTAGGACCATAGCAGCAGAATTAAAAGAAACCAGACCTCTACAGGTGATTCTTTTTTTTTTTTAAGACTGATCTTCTTTTTTATTTATTTTTTAAATTATTTTTATTTTTTAGTTTGTTTTGCTTTACAATACTGTATTCGTTTTGCTATACATCGACATGAATCAGCCACGAGTGTACATGAACTCCCAATCCCGACCCCCACCTCCCCTCTCCCGCCCCACACCATCTCTCTGGATTATCCCTGTGCATCAGTCCCAAGCATCCTGCATCCCACATTGAACCTAGACCGGCGATTCATTTCACTTATGAGAGTGTCGGAATTGAGTTGAATTGTAGGATACCCATTTGGTGTTGAAGAATTGCTTGGAAGTACTGAGAAAAATACAGAAACTGTAGTCGGAATCAGAATGTTACCCTCCAAGGTCTCAACAGAGGTCAAGGTGTCAGGCCATGTCCAGCCAAAGCTACCCGTGAGCACAGCTTGACTCTCTGTGAGTCAAAATGTGGCAGCTGCTGGGGAAGCCCCCAGCCAAGAGTATAGATGCAAAATGTGAACACAGTTGTGAAGCTGGATAGAATATTAGGAGAGGTGGTAATGCAGGTGCTGAAACTGAAAGGCAAGAAAGATCTGAGGTCAGAGAAACACATCCTGGTTGAAATGGGCAGGCAGAAGTGAGTCTGGCTGTTGAAGTTCTACTTAGGAACTAGACTGTGAGATTTGCTGGGCTGGGACATAGGCTCAAAGCATCTAAACTTATGTGCTCTATGTAGCTGCTGGATCAGGGAGGTCTGCTGGCTCTGGCGACCACAGCTTGCTGTGCTGTGTTTGTGGACACCCAGCCGGCCTGCCCAAGCTCTCCTGGGATGAGACGTATGCTTCTGGCTTCTGTCCCACTCAGTGAGCTATCTCAATACATCTTGCAGCCCCTCGCTGTCTTCACTGTCAGAGCATAAGTGATAGACTCTGCTAGGCTGAATTCTGAGCACAATTATCTTTCATGATCCATACTCACTCCCTCTGGAGCAGACAGACCTGACCTACAGATGAGGAGGTCAGTCAGTTCAGCTCAGTTGCTCATTCATGTCCAACTCTTTGTGACCCCATGGAGTGCAGCACAGCCCCTCGCTGTCTTCACTGTCAGAGCATAAGTGATAGACTCTGCTAGGCTGAATTCTGAGCACAATTATCTTTCATGATCCATACTCACTCCCTCTGGAGCAGACAGACCTGACCTACAGATGAGGAGGTCAGTCAGTTCAGCTCAGTTGCTCATTCATGTCCAACTCTTTGTGACCCCATGGAGTGCAGCACGCCAGGCTTCCCTGTCCATCACCAACTCCTGAAGCTTGCTCAAACTCATGTCCATTGAGTTGGTGATGCCATCCAACCATCTCATCCTCTGTCATCCCCTTCTTCTCCTGCCTTCAATCTTTCCCAGCATCAGGGTCTTTTCTAAGGAGTCAGTTCTTCACATCAGGTAGCCAAAATATTGGAGTTTTAGCTTCAGAATCAGTCTTCCAATGAATATTCAGGACTGATTTCCTGAATTTCAGGACAGATGAGGAGGTAAAAATGTGTAAAGGTCATATGACTTACTCAAGGTCACCTGGCTATTTTTTGACAGAGGGAGCTCATATTCATTAGGTGCTGCAAGCTTAGTGCCAAAGGCCCACTTTCAGAGGTCTGTGGAAGTGTTTTCCTTTTCATTCCTTTTAAAAATTAGAAGGTGGCTAATACCAAAACCTGACAAAGATGCCACAAAAAAAGAAAACTACAGGCCAATATCACTGATGAACATAGATGCAAAAATCCTCAACAAAATTCTAGCAATCAGAATCCAACAACACATTAAAAAGATCATACACCATGACCAAGTGGGCTTTATCCCAGGGATGCAAGGATTCTTCAATATCTGCAAATCAATGACAGGCCAATATCACTGATGAACATAGATGCAAAAATCCTTAACAAAATTCTAGCAGTCAGAATCCAACAACACATTAAAAAGATCATACACCATGACCAAGTGGGCTTTATCCCAGGGATGCAAGGATTCTTCAATATCTGCAAATCAATGTAATTCACCACATTAACAAATTGAAAAATACAGGTGATTCTAATTGCAGCCAGCTTGTGAATCAGCAATGAAGAATCTCATCATCTCCTCCCCCATTATATCCACCTATTACTGTGCTTCTTAGTATGTATCCTGCTGCTGCTGCTGCTGCTGCTGAGTCGCTTCAGTCATGTCCGACTCTGTGCGACCCCAGAGACGGCAGCCCACCAGGCTCCCCCGTCCCTGGGATTCTCCAGGCAAGAACCCTGGAGTGGGTTGCCATTTCCTTCTCCAATGCATGAAGGTGAAAAGAGAAAGTGAAGTCGCTCAGTCATGTCTGACTCTTAGCGACTCCATGGACTGCAGCCTACCAGGCTTCTCCGTCCATAGGATTTTCCAGGCAAGAGTAGTGGAGTGGGGTGCCATTGCCTTCTCCGAGTATGTATCCTATGTAATTCTTATTTACTTGCTTTCCTGTCAGTTGTCTTTTTCTTTCACTAAAATGTTAATTCCATGAGGGCAGGGAAATTCCTGCTGTACTCCCAATGCCCAACATATATAGTAGGTCAATAAAGGAAGGATACAGTAGGTCAATAAAGGAAGGATTGAAATCAATCCTTCAAGTCAGTAGAGAAGTTTTAAGCACATGAAAGACAGTACAATGTGGAGAATCTGATAAGTAGAGAGGATATAGAATAAGAGTAAGAATGAAAGAGAATGAGTAAGAATGAAACCAAAGAGAAGCTGAGTAATGTAAATGAAAGAGAGCATAAACCATGGACTATAGAAAGCTCTCTTGGACCACTGTCTTCTCCAATGAAACCTGAAAGTAAATTGACTCAGTTCCATGCAATTAATGCTTACTTTATTAACACGCTGAGATCAAGGCTATCTCATTTTTTATCTTTAACACAAAAATATCTTCTCTTAGATCCGAAGCTTTCCTTTTTCATTCAAACTATTTTACTAGAAGCCTTAATAATATATTACATTTACTTACTGCTCAAAAAAATATATGAAGGAAATGTACATTGTCTATATCTAGGACTTTTAAAGTCAGATATTTTGCTATTTATATTACCTTGATAGTCTTATGAAATCTTTAAACATATAAACCATATAATCATTTTAAAAAGTTTTTGAAAGGGAAATTTTATGGCTCTTTAGTTTTTTTAAGTTTTATATTTTCTAAGTTTGCAGCTCAGCTTTTACCTACATGCCCTCATTGCTTACCTTGCTTATACTCAGCTGTGACCTTTTAAAGTTAATCATACTCATTACAAACAAATACAAATGCACAGTGGTTTCCAATCTATGACTGTAATTACCTGTAGAGCTTTAACACCCACAAATGCCTGCCTGCCTGCCTCCTCTTCAGACTACAGAATTTATTATTTGATTGGTCAAGAGTGAGACCAGAGCATTAGTTGTGTTTTGGCTTTGATTCTGTGTCTTGGTTCCCATGTGATTCTAATATGTATCTCATTGAAAACCCTGTGTGAAACCTTAATAAAGAAATTTGGAACAACCAAGCTTTCTATTTTTAGGGGTAATTGTATTTTTAGGGGTAACCCAAACAGCCCCACGGTTATGAGGTTCCCATTTAAAACTCCAGACCAAGAATGGGAAACCTCAATTTTCTTGGTTTTCCAAGTGGCAGTCCACTCTAGTATTCTCACCTGGGAAATCCCATGGACAGAGGAGCCTGGCAAACTACAGTCCATGGGGTCACAAAGATTTAAACATGACTTGAGCAACTAAATAACAAAATAGAGCTCTTTAAAAAAAATCTAAATTAACTCTCCTCTATTTACAAGTGACAGATTTGAGGTAGGAGAGTAATGTCCCTGAAATCATGCAACTACTTCTTCCCATAGGTGGCACAGCTAATTCTCCATTCCTTGTCAATTACAACACTGTCCCTGAGGAAAGGTGTGCTCTAGGAAGAGTATGTCTGTAGCAGGCTTGTTAGGGAAACACTGACTGAAATCACCCACCTCGGCCAGACATCATAGTAACCACTTGCATGCGTTATTTTACGACAGGAGGGTCCAGTAAAGAACACGGAACCAACAAGCCATCGCCAACCAGAAGAACTCGGGAAAGGTCAAAAGGAGACACCAGTCTGTATGGACTACCAACCTCCCAGAATCCTCCTCACTGGAATCCATCTTGACTGACAAATATATGTGCTACCAGGAAGGACCCTGAGTCAGAATGATTGGCCAGAGACAACCCAGAAACTAATCCCATCACCATTAAACCTGAGATTCCGAGTGATGTGGCAGAGCACTTCTCCTGGTTTCCTTACTGTTGCTCTCCGCCCAGGAGCCTCTAACCAACAAAGTTTCTTGCTTTGTCAGTACATGTGTTTCCTCAATTTTTTTCCTGTTTCCTCAATTTTTTTCCAAGTGTTAGATGAGAGCACACTCTGTGGCCCTTCCTGCAACAAACTCTAAAGTTATTTTAGAGGGGAAAACCAAAATTCATAAATGAGAGAGTCTCAGAATCAAGAACTTCTTAGAAATTTCCAGTCAAACCTCCTTATGAAGTGGAAAAGCGGCGAGAACCCACCTATTCTCTGACTCTAGGTGTGGGTGTGTGTGTCTTTAGGCCACATTTTCCCCCTCACTTTGCACATGAAGGTAAGTAACCGATCCCCCTGCTCCTGCGTATAAATGTCCTTCAGCTTCTAGAGCTAAACGAATCTAGCAAATACCTCTGTTTTAAAGTCTCAGGAGCAGGAATCTGATCAGTCCTCTTAGTCAGGCATCCACTCATTCCCCTTTCAGGATTGAGTAGAGACCAAAATCAGATTGTAGAAACAAATATGGGCACAGGATTACCTTACTGCTGGTGGAGAAATNTCAAGGCTATGGTTTTTCCTGTGGTCATGTATGGATGTGAGAGTTGGACTGTGAAGAAGGCTGAGCGCTGAAGAATTGATGCTTTTGAACTGTGGTTTTGGAGAAGACTCTTGAGAGTCCCGTGGACTGCAAGGAGATCCAACCAGTCCATTCTGAAGGAGATCAACCCTGGGATTACTTTGGAAGGAATGATGCTCAAACTGAAGCTCCAGTACTTTGGCCACCTCATGTGAAGAGTTGACTCATTGGAAAAGACCCTGATGCTGGGAGGGATTGGGGCAGGAGGAGAAGGGGATGACCGAGGATGAGACGGCTGGATGGCATCACGGACTCAATGGACGTGAGTCTGAGTGAATTCCGGGAGTTGGTGATGGACAGGGAGGCCTGGCGTACTGGGATTCATGGGGTCGCAAAGAGTCAGACACGACTGAGCGACTGAACTGAATTAATTATTACTTGGGGGATTAGGCTATAAATTGCAGTGAAATTTTCTCATTTTTTTGTGAGACTAGTTGGCTATGTCTATATTAATAGTTTCTGAATCTAGTTCCATTTTCTAAGTTTAAATTTCACTCTCATCTTCACCTTTTTCTCCCCAAGAACAATTGAGGCCAAGTCAGAATGTCAACAGAATGAATTTTTCCATGATGGTGGGAGTCCACTATCATATATGCTTTGCTGTGCTGTGCCATGTCATGCCAAGTCACTTCAGTCATGTCCAGCTCTTTGCGACCCTATGGACTGCAGCCCACCAGGTTTCTCTGTCCATGATCTAATTAAAA
This sequence comes from Aepyceros melampus, assembly GCA_006408695.1. NCBI lineage: Eukaryota > Metazoa > Chordata > Mammalia > Artiodactyla > Bovidae > Aepyceros > Aepyceros melampus. Next base: position 272,730 of record SJXQ01003685.1, on the reverse strand, counting down.
AATCATGAATAGACATCTCATGACAGCTTTTTCCAACTTCATCTTGACTAATATGACCATATTTTATTGTTTTTAGATCTATATTGCCTTCTATACTCTAGATATCAATAAATGTAAGATTGCATACACTTTCTTGCTTTACCATTTGTGTTAGAAAGAGTAATTTATAAAATATGAAATATTCATGACATCAAGAGCTTTATACTTCCCAACCGTACAACTATTCTCATTACCCATTTATTTAGAAATATGCTATCTTCTTTTGGAGCTCCTTGAAATCAAGAAATATTTTTACATTCACCAATCATTTACTGTTGTTTGGCTCTAATACAGTATTAGAATTTTTTCACCTTTATGATCCATACTTCCCCATAAAGTCCAGAGAAGGCAATGGCACCCCACTCCAGTACTCTTGCCTGGAGGATTCCATGGGCAGAAGAGCCTAGTGGGCTGCAGTCCATGGGGTCGCGAAGAGTCGGACACGACTGAGCGACTCCACTTTCACTTTTCACTTTTAGCATTGGAGAAGGAAATGGAAACCCACTCCAGTGTTCTTGCCTGGAGAATCCCAGGGACAAGGGAGCCTGGTAGGCTGCCGTCTATGGGGTCGTAGAGTCGGACACGACTGAAGTGACTTAGCAGCAGTAGCAGTCCCCATAAAGTCACATACATCTATTAAGAAAACTGAAAATATAGAAAGACCTGAAGAATATTAAAACAACTCATAATTCTACCATCTCATTTTAAAATCTTAGTATCCTTGTGCATTAAAGTCTGTAGTGAGGTGGGGCATTTGGGGGAATAAAAGGTTTTTAATGAAAAACATATAATTTAGAAAATACCTTTAAATTCCTAAGTATGCATTTAAAACCAACAAATAGTTTTTTTCCGTATTACTTAGAGAATCTAGCAACTAGGAATGGCCAGACTGCCGCATCCTTGGAGCCCAGAAGGTTAAGGCTTTGCTGGCCATGAAGAGCTCTGGGAGGCTCCTGACCTGCACTCTGCTCTTCTCTGCACTACAGTGAACTCCCCTCCGTTACTCCCTTGCCTTTGAAGAAGGTGACTGAGTGGGTGATGTAAGATAGAGCTCAGTGAGCACTCTCAGCAATAGGGAAGCTAAGGAGCTACAACCACCAGGAGCTAAGACACCACAGACTAGGCATGAGACCCCACCAGCTGCCCCAAAGAGTAGGTTAAAGCTGTATCTTAGTTTACTCAGACTGCCCAAGCAAAGTACCTTAGACTGGGGAGCATCAAAACAACAAAAACATATTTTCTCACACTGCTGGAAGCTTAAAAGGCCCAGATCAGGGTGTGATTAGGGTTGGTTTCTTTGGTTGTTTCCTTAGCTGGCAGACAGCCATCTTTTCCCTGTGTCTTCACCTGGTCCTTTCTCTGTGCAGATCTGTGTCTCAGTTTCCTCCTCTTACAAGGACACCTGTCATACTGGAATGGGGCTCTCTCGAGCGACCTCGTTTTAATTTCTTCATTAAAAGCCCTATTCCCAAATACAGCCATATTCTGAGGCAAAGTGGGTAGGACTTCAAAATATGAATTTTGAAAGGGGACACAATTCAGCCCATAACAGGTTGGTTTAAGTGTGCTATTATTCTGGTTGAATTTTGAGATTTGGGATTAAATGAACTGAAAGGTCCAAAACAAGCTGGCAAAGGAAAAATAACCCAGCTCTGAGAGGAACAGGGCTGCCTTGTGTTCATTTTGAAATCTTAGAGACTGAGGAAGAGATTATGGGACTGTGAGTCAAGGTCATGGCTATTTCCAATACTGCCACTATCTGGCTGTGAGACTAGGTAAAGTCCCCTTATTTCTCAAGGCCTCAGTTTCCTCCTCTACAACAGGTGGCCACAGTGTCAGTTTAAACTGAATTGACAGATGATCTCTAAATTCTCTATGAAGCTCATAAATCAAGAAAAACACACAGCACTCTTCCTGGCTACATCAACCAATCTTAAGACCCTGCTTGAATGCAGCTTCCTTCATAAAACCTTTCCTAAGAAGATTAGGTCTCTCTCTCTATGGTTTGGTTTCACTTCTCTTACTGAACATTTGTCATTCTCCCTGGCCTCATTAGTATTTCATTTCTTACAACTATCTATACAAAATAGTTGTATAGACTCTCAAGTACAAAAGACAACTACAGTATCTTGCTTCTTATAATACAGAAAATGGGAAAATACACATGTGCCTGCACAGTGGTGCAAAAATTCAGGGAGGTTAAACCAGAAACTAATGAGATTGATTGCCTAGGTGAGGTGGTGAGTAGATATGAAGTGGATGTGATGGGAAGGTGGGAGTGGAGTATAAGCAGGGTCAGGAGGGACTTGTTTTCAATTTTCCTATATAATTCTGACTCTTAAAACCATATTCATGGTTCACATATAAACAAACACATAAGTAAGTAAATAAAATCAATAAGGATGGATAAATATAAACCCAAAGCAGCATGCAAACTAACAAATGAAACCACTTCAAATTCAAATAAATGACTTCACCAAGAGGCAGATAAGAAAGTTGGCATCCCAACTCCAATTTCAACCAAGAAAATACACTTTTACCTGGATCTGAACTGGACCTATGAAGATTTCATGATGAAAAGGGGAGGATGGTGCATTAAAAAAAAAAAAGTTAACTAACCACTGACTTCACTTACTTCATAGTTGATATGACAGAAATTTTTAGATTTCTACTCACTATCCAGTTACCCTTTCCCCTTTTATAACAGAACCTTGATTTCACTGGAAGCAGCATTGGGATCATCTGAGGATGTCTTGCTAGCCTCCCTTGCAGCTAGCTGGGGGCAGTCACGCGACAGGGGTTTAGCCAATGAGATTAACTTGGACATAACCGGGGTGGGGACAGCAGAGGTTCTGAGCAAGTTTCAAAGGAGGCTGCCTCAGCTGGTGCCTGTCCCCTCCTTGCCATCAAGAACATGAACATGAGGCAGAGGGTAGATCCGCTACCATATGACCACAAAATGATGAGCAGATGCTAAGGATAACTGAGAGAAAGAGAAAATGTGTCTGGGCCCCAGAAGACACTGTGGGATGGAAATGTCAGTTCTCTACTGCCCAGCTCACCTTTTCATTACATGAGAAAATTCAGCAAGGTATTTCTCCATAACATTTTAAGCCAGTGTTTTTCAGGTCTCTGTCACACAGCTGAATGAAGACTCTGGCCTGGCTGACATTAGTTACAGAGCCAGATTTACACTCCACACCTCTTAACTACCAGCTCAGGGTATTTTCAACCACATGTGCCACTTACAAGTAATCCCTAAGCTCCTGTTACATCTCCAGCACTGCACAGATTCAGCCCTCCTATTTATCCAAAAAACAAAAGTCTCTATTATAGCATGCTCAAGTCCGATTAAGCTGGGGTTGGAAAGTTTCCCTGGTTGCTATTGATTCCATTAATTCATATGAAACTCTCTGAATTACTTTTAAAACTGTGCATGTAACAACTCTTCTTTCTTTTCCTTTTAACTAGGTAATAGACAAAGGATTTTTTTTAAGCTAAGGATAAGCTCTTTTCTTATTCTTACAGATTCAGACTGACTAAATTAGGAAACTCTTAAAATCTAAACCTTGAAAGTATCACTTGAATATACCATGGTTTGGATGTTTTGGTAGTATCACACTATAAAGAAGTCTTTTCTTTTCCCAATTTCACACTCACCTTGCCCCTCTGTACTTTACTTCAGTGTTTAGAATACTACGTTGCTATTCTTCATTATGTATCTGCTTTCCTTATTAGATTGTTAGCTTTTTCCACTGTCCAGCACAACCTCCACCTCATGAGAGCTGCTTTCATTAATAAATGGATGAAAAGAAGAACGAATTATTCTGGACCTCAGAGAAGCAAAATAACTCATTTTATTGCATTTTGCCTTACTGCACTTTACAAATGTTGCATTTTTTTCACATTGAATGATCTTCAACAACCCAGTGTCAAGCAAGTCTATCATAATCATTTTTTCAATAGCATTGTATTACTTCATGTCTCTGTGTAACATTTTGGTAATTCTAAGCATATTTCCAATTTTTTATTATTATTATATTCATTATGGTGATCTGTGATCAGTGACTACTACAATTCACTGAAACTCAGAGGATAGTATTTTTTAGAAATAAAATGTTTAATTAGGTATATAATAGTAAGTGCATAATTAAATTAAGTGTATAATTAGTATGTATACTTTTTTGATAATAATGCTGCTGCTGCTAAGTCGCTTCAGTCGTGTCCAACTCTTAGCAACCCCATGGACTGCAGCCCACCAGGCTCCTCTGTCCCTGGGATTCTCCAGGCAAGAACACTGGAGTGGGTTGCCATTTCCTTCTCCAATGCATGAAAGTGAAAAATGAAAGTGAAGTTGCTCAGTCATGTCCGACTTTTAGTGACCCCATGGACTGTAGCCCACCAGGCTCCTCTGTCCATGGGATTTTCCAGGCAAGAGTGCTGGAGTGGGGTGCCATTGCCTTCTCCACTATTGCACACTAAATAGAGTACAGTATAATGTAAACATAACTTTCATATGCACTGGGAAACCAAAAAAATTCACTTGACTCATTTCATTGCAATATTGCTTTATTGTGGTGGTCTGAAACCAAACCAACAATATCTCCAAGATTATGCTTGTAACTAGTAAGCTTAAATGTGTGCCTTTCAGAAAAAAAAATGATAAATTTTATTCAAAAATCAAGAGAGTGTATTTGGGAGCTTTTTTGGAATTAGGAAATTCATTTGGAATCAGATTCTATTTACTACTTAAGATAAAATTTTCTCACTGAAATATTAAAAGATATTATTTTAGTATCTGAAAAGTGGGATTCATTTTTGCTGAGTCCATTTGCCTAGCTAGAAACCCCCAAATACATCAAGGAGTGCCACAGGCCCTTAAGCATACAGGCATTATATTCCTTTATCACAGCTTCTGACTTAGTAAAGAAGTAATCTAGGAATCAAGAAGAGCCAACCAACAACACCCAAGACCAAAGGTAGAGATGCAGTTCTGTAAAGCTGTAGGTGATCAGCTGTTGGTTCAGAATCCTTGCTAACTGTCATGGAACCATGGGTAAGTAATTCACACATCAGCTGTGAATCAGGACCACTCCCCAAATTCTCATTCACCAAATCAGTCTTCTAATCACTAACACTCATTCAACACTCAAGGTTACTAGCTTACTGCAGGCCAAGAGCTGTGCTGGGTCCCAGGAGACAAAGAAGTCATAATCCATGGGGTGCCTGTTCTGGCTCTGTCCCTTCCTATCTGTATGATCCTGCATGTTGTGTAACCCCACTGTACCTCAGCATTCTCATCTGTAAAATGGGGGTAATAATACTATCTCATAGAGTTGCTGTAAGGATGAAATGAGTTTCTGTTTGCAATGTGTATTGGTACACAGAAGAGACAGTTTGAAGTGTTAGTTTTTATCAATAGTGAATAAATGAAGAGATGATAATGTGAGTAAATATTCATAATATATTTAAATTTTAAAATGACATTTCAAAACAGATATATACAGTAAAATGTCAAATTAATATATAATGTGTATGAAGATAAAACACTCTGCTGGAAGATAAAACTATTAATAGTGGTTTCCTCTACATGTGGAATTACAGGTTGCTTTGTTTTGTATCTTTTTTCTCTGTAGTTTTCTATATAACTTTTACCATAAGAGAAGCAATGGTTTCATTCATTTTATTATTTTTTAATATAAAACAATGCTTTAAAAAAACTTTTTTTGGCCACACCCTACATCATGTGGGACCTTTGTTCCCCAATCAGGGATTGAACCTATGTCCCCTGAACTGGAAGTGGGGGGTTTCTTAACCACTAGATCACCAGGGAAGTCCATTTCATTCATTTTAATAACACAAGCCTCAGTTTCCTGATCCCTGGGATGGAGGCAGGCAGCTCAGCTTTCACCGTCCACTGCTTCACACTCTGATACATGGTTATCAGATGCTCAGCCAAAGAAAATTACGTCACTCGCAGTTACTTTTCCTTTCCATAATGGTGAGAATGGCTTCCTGGAATATCTCTCTTCAAACCAAATCAGAGTCAGCGGTAAGCATGGAAATTAGTGTAAAGAGTAAACAATCTTGTCTTACAAAGTTAATTTCAGCACCACCAGTCTCACTAAATCCTAAATCCCTAGATGCTTCTCCTAGCCCTGGATTATGTGGTGACAGACGGACAATTTCTTTAAAGAAAAAAAGAAAAAACTACCATATGGTGTCCATTCTGCTATTTAAATGATTTTCCCTTCTCTAACATTGAGAAGTTTCTCCATCCCTTCACCTGGTTTGATATTTAAAACCAAGAGTGACCATTTACGGTTTTAGCAATTTTACAGCAGTACCAAATATTCTTTCTGTAATATACATGGAAATTAGAAGAATTTTCTAAAACCCAAGTCAGCAGAAGTTATCTATTCAGAGAACAAAGAACATTGCTTTTCCAACTCTCGAAGTTAAATTCACTCTTAGACTCCGGTCATCCAAACACATTTCCATGAATGCCCTTCAGAGCTGAGGACTACATCTGTGACAGCAAGACCATGCATCGTTCGTTGTTGCAAAGAGGCTTGGGTAAAGGCTCTAAACAAGGCGGAGTGATGTCAGGACCATGGATAAGATGCTCAACCCTTCTGGGTCTCAGTTGCCTCATCTATAGACAAGTATATAAACATCACCTTGGAAGAACACTGCCAAAGCACGTGTGATAGCACCTTGTAAAATGCATCATACTCCATGAATGTGCAAATTCAGGGGGCAAAAAGAGGTGAAAATGTTAAAGGCACAAAAGGAAACAAAAGGCAAATACTTCCAGTGCATGCAGGTACCTGGTAAGGCTGCAGTAACAGCCCTGGGTTTGTGGTCCAGGACTCTGCTAGGCATCTGAGCACCATACACCCGTGCCTGTGTGTGCAGCTGCCATCAATCACATCCCAAAAAACTTCTCAATGTGGATCTTGTGGGGAAACTCAATGAGCCAGAAGCAAGAGAGACTGATTAGAGAGGCAAAATAAACACAGTATTCTCAGGCCCTTGGAGGCCAGTGCCTCCACGCCCCAGATCTGTGCCCTCCAACCTGCAGGCGGGAAGTGTGCTGGGGCGGGGGAGCTGGTCGCCTGTGACTGAGCGCTCTGCCTCTCCTGATGCTTCTCCGTGGGTGGCAGGGGTACTTTATGTACCGTCTCCATAGAGAAGCACAAACTTGCCAGGAGATTTATGAACTTCATTTCCCCATCACAGGACAGGGAGATATTTCTGTCCTGTGTTAGGGGTGGGCAGATCATAAAGTCACAGAAGTTAAGCAGGGAGACCAGGATGGGCTGAAGCCAAGGAGCAAGACTGCTCTGGGAAGCCTTCCTTGACCTCCCAGCTGGGGAAATCCTTCTCTTTATTGAGGATCAGGCCTCAGAGCTCACCTCTCAGGAACCTGCTGTGTTCTCTTTCTTTCCTCCTCCCTCCTCCTCCTCCCACCTTCCTCTCTTTTTCTTTTTCCCCTCTTGCACTTTTTCTATCTCTGTCCTTCTCCCATTCATGCCAGGCCCCTTCTCTCCTTCCCTCCTCTCTCACCCCTCCTGTCTTCTCTCTCCTTCCTTCTCCTCTCTTTTTCTCTATTCCCCTCCTTTTTCTAATATTCTTTATTAAATACTTACCATATTAGCAGCAGGTAACAGACTTGGCACACTTTTATTGCAGCAAATAGCTTCTTATTCATTTACTCTTTCCTTTTTTAAATTCTTTCAACAAAAATTGACTGCAGATAGTGACTGCAGCCATGCAATCAAAAGATGCTTACTCCTTGAAAGAAAAGTTATGACCAACCTAGATAGCATATTAAAAAGCAGAGACATGACTTTGCCAACAAAGTTCCATCTAGTCAAAGCTATGGTTTTTCCAGTGGTCATGTATGGATGTGACAGTTGGGGTATAAAGAAAGCTGAGCAATGAAGAACTGATGCTTTTGAACTGTGGTGTTGGAGAAGACTCTTGAGAGTCCCTTGGACTGCAAGGAGATCCAACCAGTCCATCCTAAAGGAAATCAGTCTTGAGTATTCATTGGAAGGACTAATGCTGAAGCTGAAACTCCAATCCTTTGGCCACCTGATGCAAAGGACTGACTCATTTGAAAAGATCCTGATGCTGGGAAAGATTGAAGGCAGGAGGAGAAGGGGATGAAGAGGATAAGATGGTTGGATGGCATCACTGACTCAATGGACATGAGTCTGAGTAAACTCTGGGAGTTGGTGGTAGACAGGGAGGCCTGGCATGCTGCAGTCTGTGTGGTCACAAAGGGTTGGACATGACTGAGCAACTGAACTGACTGTGGTGCCAGGTACCCAACAGAAAAACTACTGATTTCAATTCAGAAAATATTTTTGAACTATCACAGTGTGCTGAGAACTAGGGATAGAGTGGATAAGATGGATCCTTTGCCCCAAAGGAGCTCCCAGGTTACAGGAGACCCACATGTCAACAGGAGACAAATGGTGTCTTAGCAGAGATGGCCAGGTGTCCAAGAACTGTGAGTCCCTTTCACGATGCAGAGTTATTGACAGGAAGTGGCCAAGAAAGAGCTACATGTTTTGTCCCCCAGCCCCGCACCAGTCGTCTAAATGCGCTAAGGTCATGAAGTGAGCTCTGGCCCAAAACACCCTCTTGTAACCCTTCACATTCTCCCTCTCCCATCTGCTGACTGGAGATTGGTGATGTGCTAATATAATTGTAGAAGCCACAAGTTGAGGATGGCAGAAACTCCATCAATGCTAAGTCCTTGAATGACTGTGTGGAGCAGTCTCCCAATCCACTACAAATAGTCATATTTTGGTTATAATGAAGCCACTGAATTTTTAAGGATTCAGTTAGGACAGCTAGTACTAGCTGAACTAATGCAATGTGACAGTTTATTTAATAAATATTTATTAATATTACATTAACATATTAATATATATCATTTTATATATTACATTCCCAAGATTATTCTAGGGACATATCAGTGAACAAGAGAAATAAAGATCTGTGCCTTCCTGGATCTGACATTCTATTGGGTACCAAACATAATGGTAAGTACTCAAAAAAACGTTTATTGAAGGTATAGCTCCAAGACTCACTGAGTTCATATATTAGAAAAGAGTGGGAAACTGAGAAACAAGTAAACAAACCTCCAAAATAATTTAAAATAGCAAATGACTTAACAACCTAGGGGGCTTCCCAGCTGGCGTCAGTAGTAAAGAATCTGCCTCCCAATGCAGGAAACGTTAAGAGACAAGGGGTGATCCCTAGGCAGGGAAGATCCACTAGAGGAGGGCATGGCAACTCATTCCAGGGTTCTTGCCTGGACAATCTCAGAATATAGAAGCCTGGTGCGCTACAGTCCGTAGGGTCGCAAAGAGTTAGATACCACTGAAACAACGCAGCACTAACAGTCTAGAATAAGAACACTTTCAGAATGTAGTTGAATCTCACCAAGTAGAAAAGCCTCTCTCCCTGCATTCAACACAAACCCTGCCCTCTGTCCCCCAACCCCAGATAGGGAGTTATTTTCTGACAGGGACTGGCTTATTTGTCTTATATTCCCGGACAGGGCACAATGTCAAGCATTTCATAAGCAGTCAATAAATGTTGAGTAATACATGGTTTTTTTGAGTTTAGCTAGGAACTCAGCTAAACAATCCATCTGCCACGCAGGAGATGCAGGTTAGATCCCTGGGTCGGGAAGATCCCCTGGAGAAGGAAATGGCAACCCACTCCACTCTTCTTGCCTGGAAAATTCCATGGACAGAGGAGCTTGGCGAGCTACAGTTCATGGGGTCACAAAGAATCAGACAAGACTTAGCAACTAAACAACAAAGCATTGTTTTATTCTTTAAAATGTATATATGCTAGGCAAATGGTTTATTCTTTTATTTTCTCAAAGGATATTTTATATTCTAAAAATAGCACAAAATTAACTTTAAAATATTAGAACTACAGACTTGCCAGAGAGACTAGTTCTACCCTGGGGATGGGTTAACTAGCATCATAGATGGGTAGATAAAAGGGTCAAAGGGCAGTAGCAATAGCAAGTGCAGACAAAGGCAGAAGCCTGAGAGCTGAAGTAGTCAGGAAAATTTTATTGAAAATACTGTTAATAATAACAGCATGCTTTTTTTATGACCTTGTAGAACTTACAAAGCACTTCCACACCTATTACTTCATTTGACACATATAATAGCTCTCTGGGGTAGCTATTATTAACCTTCAAGAGATTAAGGAATTTACCCAAGCTCAACGGCTAGTAATTAATAGAAAGTCAGAATTTGAACTCCGGTCCTTTTATTTGGTGTCTTGGAATAAGACTCCAAGGTGAAGTGGGAATGTGCAAGGCATATTTAAGAGGCTTTACAGACAGCAGCTTCCATGGAGCAGAGGGTTAAATGTCACATACCACTCAACATTTCCTGTGACTGGCTCACCCCTGCTTATAAGAAATTTCAAGTGGTCTCATAAAAGAATCAGGGACTAGTCAGTTTCCCCCCAGCATTCTGCCAGTGAGTTCCAGTGCTTTGCCAACATCACCATTTTACCCTGATTTCATTACTGCTGCTACTGCTGCTAAGTCACTTCAGTCGTGTCCGACTCTGTGTGACCCCAGAGATGGCAGCTCACCAGGCTCTTCTGTCCCTGGGATTCTCCAGGCAAGAACACTGGAGTGGGTTGCCATTTCCTTCTCCAATGCATGAAAGGGAAAAGTGAAAGTGAAGTCGCTCAGTCATGTCCGACTCTTCACGACCCCATGGACTGCAGCCCACCAGGCTCCTCCATCCATGGGATTTTCCAAGCAAGAGTACTGGAGTTGGGAGCAATTGCCTTCTCCAGACTAGGAAACAGAAACCAGTTCCTTGATTAGATGAGGAAGGATCACAAAACTATAAAACTCCTAGAGGAGAACATAGGCAAAACACTCTCCGACATACATCACAGCAGGATCCTCTATGACCCACCTCCTAGAATACTGGAAATAAAAGCAAAAATAAACAAATGGGATCTAATTAAAATTAAAAGCTTCTGCACAACAAAGGAAACTATAAGCAAGGTGAAAAGACAGCCT
>SJXQ01003685.1:145809-259121 GCA_006408695.1 Aepyceros melampus | reverse complement strand
TTTTGCATTTATTTCTGCCCTAATTTTTAAGATTTCTTTCCTTCTACTAACCCTGGGGTTCTTCATTTCTTTCTTTTCTAGTTGCTTTAGGTGTACAGTTAGGTTATTTGTTTGACTTTTTCCTTGTTCCTTGAGGTATGCCTGTATTGCTATGAACTTTCCCCTTTAGCACTGCTTTTACAGTGTCCCACAGGTTTGGGGTTGTTGTGTTTTCATTTTAATTCATTTATATGCATATTTTGATTTCTTTTTTAAAAATTTCTTCTGTGATTTGTTGGTTATTCAGCAGCATGTTGCTCAGCCTCCATATGTTGAATTTTTAATAGTTTTTCTCCTGTAGTTGAGATCTAATCTTACTGCATTGTGGTCAGAAAAGATGCTTGGAATGATTTCAATTTTTTTGAATTTACCAAGGCTAGATTTATGGCCCAGGATGTCATCTATCCTGGAGAAGTTTCCGTGTGAGCTTGAGAAAAAGGTGAAATTCATTGTTTTGGGGTGAAATGTCCTATAGATATCAATTAGGTCTAACTGGTCTGTTGTATCATTTAAAGTTTGTTTCCTTTTTAATTTTCTGTTTAGTTGATCTATCCATAGGTGTGAGTGGGATATTAAAGTCTCCCACTATTATTGTGCTGTTGTTAATTTCCCCTTTCATACTTGTTAACATTTGTCTTACATATTGCGGTGCTCCTATGTTGGGTGCATATATGTTTATAATTGTTATATCTTCTTCTCGGATTGATCCCTTGATCATTATATAGTGTCCTTCTTTGTCTCTTTTCACAGCCTTTGTTTTAAAGTCTATTTTATCTGATATGAATATTGCTACTCCTGCTTTCTTTTGGTCTTTATTTGCATGGAATATCTTTTTCCAGCCCTTCACTTTCAGTCTGTATGTGTCCCCTGTTTTGAGGTGGGTCTCTTGTAGACAACATATACAGAGGTCTTGTTTTTGTATCCATTCAGCCAGTCTTTGTCTTTTGGTTGGGGCATTCAACCCATTTACGTTTAAGGTAATTATTGATAAACATGATCCTGTTGCCATTTACTTTATTGTTTTGGATTCGAGTTTATACACCTTTTTTGTATTTTCTGTCTAGAGAATATCCTTTAACATTTGTTGGAGAGCTGGTTTGGTGGTGCTGAATTTTCTCAGTTGTTGCTTGTCTGTAAAGCTTTTGATTTCTCCTTCATATTTGAATAAGATCCTTGCTAGATACAGTAATCTGGGCTGTAGATTATTTTCTTTCATTGCTTTAAGTATGTCTTGCCATTCCCTCCTGGCCCAAAGAGTTTCTATTGAAAGATCAGCTGTTATCCTTATGGGAATCCCCTTGTGTGTTATTTGTTGTTTTTCCCTTGCTGCTTTTAATATTTGTTCTTTGTGTTTGATCTTTGTTAATTTGATTAATATGTGTCTTGGGGTGTTTCACCTTGGGTTTGTCCTGTTTGGGACTCTCTAGGTTTCTTGGACTTGGGTGATTATTTCCTTCCCCATATTAGGGAAGTTTTCAACTATTATCTCCTCAAGTATTTTCTCATGGTCTTTCTTTTTGTCTTCTTCTTCTGGGACTCCTTTGAATCAAATGTTGGAATGTTTAATATTGTTCTGGAGGTCTCTGAGATTGTCCTCATTTCTTTTAATTCGTTTTTCTTTTTTCCTTTCTGATTCATTTATTTCTACCATTCTATCTTCTATTTCACTAATCCTATCTTCTGCCTCCGATATTCTACTATTTGTAGCCTCCAGAGTGTTTCTGATCTCATTTATTGCATTATTCATTGTATATTGACTCTTTTTTATTTCTTCTAGGTCCTTATTAAACCTTTCTTGCATCTTCTCAATCCTTGTCTCCAGGCTATTTATTTGTGCTTCCATTTTGATTTCAAGATTTTGGATCAGTTTCACTANATTAGTCTACTATTTGTTGCCTCCAGAGTGTTTTTTATCTCATTTATTGCATTATTCATTATATAATGACTCTTTTTATTTCTTCTAGGTCCTTGTGAAACCTTTCTTGCATCTTCTCAATCCTTGTCTCCAGGCTATTTATCTGTGAATCCATTTTGATTTCAAGATTTTGGATCATTTTCACTGTCATTATTCGGAATTCTTTATCAGGTAGATTCCCTATCTCTTCCTCTTTTGTTTGGTTTGATGGGCATTTATCCTGTTCCTTTACCTGCTGTGTAGTTCTCTGTCTCTTCTTGTTGTTTATATTGCTGGGTTTGGAGTGGCCTTTCTGTATTCTGGCCGTTTGTGGTGTTCTGTTTATTGTGGAGTTTCCTCACTGTGGGTGGGATTGTACGGGTGGCTTGTCAAGGTTTCTTGGGTAGGGAAGCTTGTGTCGGTGTTCTGGTGGGTGGAGCTGGATTTCTTCTCTCTGGAGTGTAATGAAGTGTCCAATAACGAGTTATGAGATGTCAATGGTTTTTGGAGTAACTTTGGGCAGCCTGTATATTGAAGCTCAAGGCTGTGTTTCTGTGTTGCTGGAGAATTTGTGTGGTATGTCTTGCTCTGGAACTTGTTGGCCTTTGGGTGGTGTTTGGTTTCAGTGTAGGTATGGAGGCGTTTGATGAGTTCCTGTCAATTAATGTTCCCTGGAGTCAGGAGTTTTCTAGTGTTCTCAGGATTTGGACTTAAGCCTCCTGCTTCTGGTTTTCAGTCTTATTTTTACAGTAGCCTCAAGACTTCTCCTTCTGTACAGCACCATTGATAAAACGTCTTGGTTAAAGATGAAACATTTCTCCACAGTGAGGGACACCCAGAGAGGTTCACAGAGTTACATGGAGAAGAAAAGAGGGAGGAGGGAGTTAGAGGTGACCCAAATGAGATAAGGTGGAATCAAAAGAGGAGAGAGCAAGCTAGCCAGTAATCACTTCTTTATGTGTGCTCCACAGTCTGGACCCTTCAGAGATGTTCATGGAGTTATACAGAGAAGAGAAGAAGGAGGAAGGAGACAGAATCCTTCTGTACAGCACCATTGATAAAACGTCTTGGTTAAAGATGAAACATTTCTCCACAGTGAGGGACACCCAGAGAGGTTCACAGAGTTACATGGAGAAGAAAAGAGGGAGGAGGGAGTTAGAGGTGACCCAAATGAGATAAGGTGGAATCAAAAGAGGAGAGAGCAAGCTAGCCAGTAATCACTTCTTTATGTGTGCTCCACAGTCTGGACCCTTCAGAGATGTTCATGGAGTTATACAGAGAAGAGAAGAAGGAGGAAGGAGACAGAAGTGGCCAGGAGGATAAAAAGGGGGAATCAAAAGGAGAGAGACAGATCCAGGCAGTAATCAGTTCCCTAAGTGTTCTCCACCATCCGGAACACACTGGTGATTCACACAGTTGTGTAGAGAAGAGAAAGGGGAGGGAGGAGACAGAGGAGACCTGGTGGAGAAAAAGGAGAGTCCAAAGGGGGAGAGAGCAGTCAAGCCAGTAATCTCGCTCCCAAGTAAAAATGGGTACTGAAGATTGAGTTCTTAAAGGTACAAAATTGATAACAAATAGCAAAAAGCAAATATTAAAAATCTAGAGTAAAGGTTGGATTTTCAAAAATACAATATTAAAGAAAAGAAGAAAACAAAACAAAACAGAACAAGACAAAGTCACAAAAATTACAATATATATACATGAAGTTTGCTTTTAAAAAAGTCTTCTTTTTGCAAAGTAATAGTAGGTTATAAAAATGAAAATTAAAGGAGTAATAGAGGATTTAAATTTTTTTTAATTAAAAAAAGTGATCATANAAACAAACTAAAAAATAAAAATTAATTACAATGAAAAAAAAAAAATAAAATGAAGGGTAGAAAGAAGAAGCATTCTTAAGTGTTGAGGAAGTTATTCAGAGTAAAAGAGGAACCAGTATATATTGGAGCAGGTTTCAGATAGCATAGCATTGAAGTTATTGAACATAAACCACCATTGAAGGGCTCCTGCTCACAGTCCCAGAAATGCCACCACAATTCAAGCAAAGCTCAGGTGATTCAGGTTCTAAAGAAGTTTTAAAATTTTACCTGCTATCAAAACAACTTTAGAAAGTGCACATGTGTTATTTACTTGTATGTTTGTCTGATAATATGGTAGAATTATTGAATGAAAAGGACATAATATTAAACCTGTTTAATAATGGGACTGGCTGCTTTGGTTAAAGAGGAAGCATACTGTGAATGAAGGAGCAAGGATTTACCAACCTAGAACACTGTGGATGGAAGCACGCATCATGCACGAGGTTGGATGTCATGACCCGTAAGTCCCTCTAGAGACCCTGTGATCACCTGTGCTGAACAGAGGCCATCTTGGACCCAGTCACAGCTCTAATTTCATAGAGACCATCTCCATGACATCCCTGGGTGTCATTTTCTGAGCAGAAACCACACCCAGTCTCAAAGAAAATAAGAGAAGATAAATAGAAGGAAAATCATAGTGAATCTAGACTCAAGATGAAAAGAAAAAAATTCTAAAAATTCCCAACTATGTTCAAAAGAAAAAGTCGATTTAATAGCTAAGTCTTCAGGGCCAATGATTCCTTCTTTCTGAGCCTCGATCCCTTATGGTAAAATGAGATGGGGAAGAGACTGACAAAGTACCTCACAATTTTCTATCAGCTGAGTCTGTGACTCAGTGACTTCAGAAAGAAACTAATCGCACATTGAGATGAGTGGTTACCAGTTCTTGGTTGTTACATTTTCTACGGGGGAACCACAGAATCTTAGTCTGACTCCATCTGTCCCCACTCTAAACTCCAACTTGGTAAATACGGATGGTCCTCTTTCTAAGGTCTAATCATCTTTTTAATGGGACCAAGATACAGGGCTTATTTGCATGTGGTGGATGTTAGCCTTCACTCACAGTGTCAAGTCCAAAAATGTAGCCAACTTAAAGACGAAAGAACTATTATGTACATTTTTAAATCTGAGTAATAATACCTATGTTCAAAGAACATGAACCTATGACAAGAATGCAACGCTCTGTTCATTCTGTCCAAGGATCTCCATCAGCCATCTACCATGCTATTGGGTGGCTGCCATCTCTACCTTGAGGGATTATAAGATTTTTTCTAAAATGTGCTATAATTTTCCTCGAACTCTCATCAAATCACATGCTTATATAAAAAATACAATCATGCTGTAAGAGTTTATTAATGTTATATGTCCTTCACATACTTATTTTTTAAAGGTAGTCAAAGCTGGCTTAAATAACATGACCTAAAATCTCTTATAATTCATGTCCAAGAGTCTTCTGGACGAAGGAAAAACAAGTACTGTAGGATTTCCCACACTCCCGTCAAGGATTTCAAGGACCATAGTCTATTTGACAAAATAAAGAAAATATGTTTAAGATGTAATGTGCTTGCCAGAGAAAGGGTTTTGACCTTCTGGCCAAATAGATTCCAACCTAATGGCCAACTCAAATGAAAACCAGCTTTTATTCTACAATTTGCACAATATTTGTAACTACCATTTCCGTCTTCCCCACTTTGCCAACTCACTAATCCGTCGCCCTGAAGGAGGGATTATGCACAGGGCAGTGGCAGTGGTTTCTGTGTGTAAACAATGAAGAATCAGATCCTCTTTGCTCCTCCTGCCTTTTTTTTTTTTTAAAAAACCCAGCTAGCCCAGAAATCTCCCGTGCTGAAGAATCCCAAGAATAAGCCCAATAGGAATAAACACCACACATTTAATTGTACAAATGTAAGATGTGTGTGATGTGTGCAGGGGGTGAGAGGTTATATGTAAATGAATGAATGAATGAGAATGGTTACTGCAGAGAGCAACATACTGGCCGTTTACCAATACCATCAAGGTGTTTTCTCTTGTAAACTTTTAGAACACAAATGTCAACCCACTTGCATAGTACTACCAGAGATTACTAATACTTTGGATTTTATTAATTGAAAGAAAAGATTGCTATTTCTCTTATTTCCTAGAAACACTAAAGCCTATAAATCTAAAGAAGGAGAGTCCCTACCTAGTCAGTAAACAAAACAAAGACACATACACGTAAAACCCAAAACTCTTTTATGTAGATGTCATAGAGATATATTTGAAATAAAAAAGCCCAAAATCAGCTTCCTTTCACCTGACATATAAGCTGTCAGAAACAAGTGAATAATTATCTTCAAGACCAAATTTAATGCATCCTTTTTTCCCTCTCTCTCAGCCCCACCTTTATGTGTACCCTCCTAGAAATTAGATTTATCTGTGCCTCCTCGTCCTCTCGCCACACTGTGAAGCAGAACTTGAGAAATCGGGACCTGATCTGGGAACAGCATGCCTCTGACATCACTTTGGTAGCAGGAAGTACCGCAGAAGTCTGAGGTTTCACACCTCACTGCCCTCTCAATACAAAATCCTCCCAGCAACACTGTGCCCAGAAGATGTTTATTGCCTTAACACACAGTCAACTGCCCCTTAAAGAAATGCCCCTGCCACGTACACCGTGACCACCACTGTTAAGCCAGGGGAACCGTACCCTCTGTGGCTGACGCCTTTAAAATGAACCCATTTTGAAATGTGTCATCCTGCTTTTTGCTTTCTTCTTCCATTTGGTCCTTGGCAAAGGCAAGTGATGAACCCAAACACTGGTTTCATAGCACCTGGGCAGGAGGGAGGGCCTGTGCCTTTGGGCAACCAAGCTTGCCACAAAGCTAGTCTTTGTGACAGCAGCTCATAGTCTCTTCTGTCACCCCCCACCCTCACCCCCCAGCTCTCTTCCTGGTTCTGTTTCTAGGAATCTCAGCTAGGGATGGCGGAGGCGGGGTGCCTCTCAAATCCTACTCTTTCCATCCTACAGATGAGAAACCAAAAGTTTAGAGAACTCGGGCAACTTTTCCAAGTTCATGGGGCTCATTAGTGGTGGCAGAGCCGGGCCAAACCCAGGACTGCTGGTTTGAGTCCAATACAGACTTGCACAAGCATGGGTTTTACAGTAAGAAAAAGAATGTGGGGTTTCAGGCTTAGAGTCACTGCTTGGTGACCTTGGGGAAATAACATTTCCTCAACCATGCCTTCTCAGGCTTTCTCATCTGTGAAGCAGACAATAAACATAGCTATAGCTCACAAGGTAGATGTTCCTCTCTGATGTTATACTTAAAGGTGCTCATAGGGATATAAACTGCTATGGCTCTCGACAAATCATTCTTCATAAACCACAGTAGATTTATTTCTTGTGTTTAAAGACGCTCAGGCCTCTGGGTCAGATGGATTTTTCCTCATCTTTTCAGACTCAACTTGCTGTCATCGTCTCCAGAGCTCCTCTATCCTCCCAGATGTAGTGAGGGATGAAGCTCTCCCCTGCACACATTCATCTTTGCCCTGAATCCTCATGATTCTTAGTACTTCTTCACCCATTAGACTTTGAGAGTCTCAAGAAAATGGACCATGTCCTAATCATCTTTGCATCTTTAGCACCTAGCACAATTCTCGGCCCATTAAAAAGTAAAATCATTTATTATTTTTAAAATAATAAAGAGAAAAAAATCACTAATGGCAAAGTGACTTAAACTAAAGGTGACAGTATCTTTTTTCTTTGACTTGCAAATTCTGAAATGAAAGTCCTAGGCAACCTGCAAGTCTTCCTATGAGGTGTTTTTCAGGTAAGCCACATCGATGAACTCAGTACCACCACCACCCTCCACTCACTTCATGTGTAATAATTTTTCCAAAGTATCTTTATATGTATCACTCTTTGACAGCCTCTGAGGTATTTCTAACTCACCACACACAGAAAAGCTTTTTATGTTGCTATTTCTAACAGGGCCCTCATGATGCAGAGATGGAAATGTTTATGTTATAAATCAAACACAGAACTTTTTCCCAAACTGGACCCTGTGACTGCTGCAAATCTGCAGTACATTGAATGAATGAGCATTTGGTGGGGCTGATTACCAGAAAGCAGTGGGCTACAAGACACTCGTAGTGAACCCATAATGTATCCTAGATGACTGTTCCCAAGGGCCATGATGAATACCAAGCAGAAAACGCAGTTTTAAAATATTATCAGTCATGGTGTTAAAAATAATAATATTAATATAAGCTATCATCATTTCTGAGCTCTTTACTATATACTGTATCTCTTGGGGTAAATTCATGTTTGTATTTGGAACAGTTCTAGAGAAATATAATATTCTGCTATCTCTATGGAAGATAGAGTCATCAGCTAAGGTCCAGACTTGTTATTCCCAAGTAGGCCATCCTGCCTCTCACTTTTGGGTCTTTATGAATGATTCCCTCTGCCTGGAATTCCTCCATCACTCTCCTCATCTTCCATTTTCCGCCATTGCTTCTTCTTTTAGCTAACTCTTCCTCATTACCTCTGGGAAATCTTCCAGCATCTCCTATCCAGAATAAAGTACTTTCCCCTGTGATTTATAATAAATGAAAAATCACCTTGGGTTGATTCCCTCTTCATGAGAATCTCCCTTTGGACTGTGAGCACCCTGAGGGCAGGAAATTTACCTTTCTCATCTTAATTCCCATCTATTATGGAATTTTATACCTATTACTTCTAGCACAGAGTAAGTATAAAATAAATATTAAATGAATGAGTAGACTGAATAAAAAGTTCCCTTGAAGTAGTAGGACAATTTGGCAAATTAATAATAAGATGAAGGAATCGGTGAACAAGACAAGACAGGTAACATCTTCCTATTTCTGTAAGATACTCTGAGCTTTCCAGAGGAAAGGAGCTTGAGAAGTATGCATAACTTTTATTAGTTGCTTGGTATGTACGTTAAATAGTACCTAAATATTTACAGTTTAATGGGCCAGCTAGAGACCATATAATGTCCCTGAATTCTTTCCTTAAAATGAAATTTCCTTAAGTAGGTCATGACAGGGAGATTTATCCCAGTGGTCAGGTCCTGTTGCAGAGGAGGCAACTATAAAAATGTCCTTTTCTGGATGTGGTAAGCCAGGGTGGCTTGGGATGGTCTGGAAAAACATCATCTACACACCAGTCCTCTAGAATCTCAAACATGACTAGACTTTCACATGGTTTATTAGTGTCCTCCACAGATCTCAAAATATTTTAAAATGGTACTACACTTACCCTAGAAGAGAAAAGCAAAAATCTTCCCTTGCTGGCAGCTTCATTTATACGCAAGCAGAACACTACTGGTGTACTCCTATATCAGAACATTTACTTTAAAACCAAAACAGATTATAAGACTTAAACATAAGACTTGAAATCATAAAATGTTTAGAAGAAAACATAGGTAGTCTGCTCTTTAACATCAGTCTTAGCAATAATTTTTTGGATATGTGTTTGCAGGCAAGGAAAACAAAAATAAACAGATGAACTATATCAAACAAGAAAATTCTTGCCCAGAAAAGGAAATTACAAACAAAATGAAAAAGTCATCTACTGAATGGGAGAAGATTTGCAAATGGTCCATCCAACAAAAGGTTAATTTCCAAAATAAACAAAGAACTTATATCAAGTCAACATCCAAAAAAGGAAACCTAATTGAAAAATAGGCAGACGACCTGAAGAGACATTTTTCCAAAAAGACACACAGATTGCCAACAGGCACATGAAAGATGTTTGATGTCACTAGTCACCAGGGAAATGCAAACCAAAACCACAATGGCTATCACCTCACACTTGTCAGAACAGCTATTATCAAAAAGACAACAAATAATGAGTGTTGGCAAGGATTTGGGGAAAAGGTACCCTCATGTACTGTTGATGGGAATGTAAACTGGGGTAGTCACTATGGAAAACAGTATGAAGACTCCTCAAAAAATTAAAAGTAGAACTACCATATGATCCAGCAATTCCATTCCTGGGTATCCATTCAAAAATCATAAAAACACTATTTTGAAAAGATATAGGCACCCCTATGTTCACCGCAGTATTATTTTCAATAGCTAAGATATGGAAGCAAAGTGCCTAAGTATGTGTGTGTGTATAGGTGTGTGTGTGTGTGTGTGTACAGTGGAATAGTACTTAGTCATAAAAAAGAATGAAATTTTGCCATTTGTAATAACATGGATGAACCTAAAGGGCATTATGCTAAATGAAATAAATTAGACAGAGAAAGACAAATACCATATGATTTCGTTTATATGTGGAATCTAAATGGCAAAACAAATGAAGAAACATAACTAAACAGAAACAGAGTTTAGATGCACAGAACAGGTGGTTGCCAGATGGGAGGTGGGTGAGGGAAGGAAAGAAATAGGTGAGTGAGATGAAGAGGTATAAACCTCCAGTCATAAAATAAATAAGTCATGGGTATGAAATGTACTATGAGGAAGATGGTCAGTAATTGACAGATGACAACTATGCTTATCTTGGTGATCATTTCAAAATGTAAGAAATATAGAATCAGTATATTGTGTACAAGGAACTAACATAGCTTGTAAGTCAATTATACTTTAAAAACAAACTCATAGGAAACGAGATCAAATTTGTTCTACCAGAGGCAGGGGATGAAGGGATGGGGAATTAGATAAAGATGGTCAAAATGTACAAACTTCTAGTTTGAAGATAAGTAAGTACTAGGGAGATAATGTACAGCTTAAGTACAATTAACACTACTGTGTTCTATATGAAAGCTATTAGGAGAGTAATTCCTAAGAGTTTAAATCATAACAAAATTTTTTTTTTCTATTTGTTTGAAATTGCATTTATATCAAATGATGAATGTTCACTAAACTTATGTTGGTCATCATTGCATGATGTATATAAGTCAAACCATTATGATGTACACCTTAAATTTATACACTACATATCTCAACAAACTGGAAGAAAAACCTAAAGAAATGAAAAAAACTAAAAAGGAAAAATTAAGAAAAGAAAAAAATACAATTACAAATTATCAACAGAGTGATACAGAAGATATAAGTAAATGTCTTTTAAATATTAAACTCACATAATACATTTTAAATAAAATTGAATTTGACAATCTTTGGTTTGCATCCAGCTCTTCAGGACATACTAACTCTCTAAAGGTAGACCTCTATGAGCAAAGAGCAACTGAGGCACCCTCAGGAATGAGCTAGTATACTCACAGCCAAGTCTGCATGTGCTGTGTTTTATTTTTTCCCCACAGTTCCTTGCATTGGGCATTCTGGAAATCATACAGACAATTCAGTCAACCAGATCAGTGTTTAAATCTAGCTTACTCACTTCCTAGATACATAACTTGGGAGTTTATTGAGCCTGTGTGAACATCCATTTCTCATCAGTGAAACAGGGTTAATGATGCCTACAGCAGCCAGTCTCCAAGATGGCCCCAAAGATTTCCATCTCCTGGTTTTCACACTCTGTGTAGTTTTCCCCTTCCGTGTTTTACCATTTAACCAGATTGGACTTCTATGACCAATAGCATACAGAGAAGGAATGTTATGTCACTTCTAAGATTAGGTTATACAGGATCATGGCTTCCATCTTGGGCATTCTTTCTCACTCACTATGGGGGAAACCATGTTGTGAGCAGCCCTGTACAGATGACCACATGTCATGTCACTGATTGAGCCCGGAAGCAGAACTCCCAGCCCTAGTCAAGCCTTCAGGGGCTGCAGACCCAGCCAACAGCTTGACAGCAATCTTATGGACCACTGAGCTAAGTCTCACACAGATTTCTGATTTCAGAAACTGTGTGAGATAATAAACATTTGCTGTTTTAAACTGCTTAATTTGGGGGTTGTTTGTTATACAGCAATATATAACTAATACAATACCTGTTGTGCAAAGTTATAGTGAGGATCAGAAATAATATATATCAAAGCTGAGCATTTACTTGGTACTTGTTAGGGACTCAAATGGTAGTTATAAAATTTTAAATTACATTAATAATAACTATTATCAATCATATCAATAATAAATATAATTATAAATCACATTGCATGCAAAAATAGGCTCAATAAAGGACAGAAGTGGTATGGGCCTAACAGAAACAGAAGATATTAAGAAGAGGTAGCAAGAATACACAGAAGAACTGTACAAAAAAGATCTTCACGATCCAGATAATCATGAAGGTGTGATCAGTCACACTCACCTAGAGCCGGATATCCTGGAATGTGAAGTCAGGTGGGCCTTAGGAAGCGTCACTATGAACAAAGCTAGTGGAGGTGATGGAATTCCAGTTGAGCTATTTCAAATCCTAAAAGATGATGCTGTGAAAACGCTGCACTCAATATATAGGCAAATTTGGAAAACTCAGGAGTGGCCACAGGACTGGAATACGTCAGTTTTCATTCCAATCCCAAAGAAAGGCAATGCCAAAGAATGCTCAAACTACTACACAGTTGCACTCATCTCACATGCTAGTAAAGTAATGCTCAAAATTCTCCAAGCCAGGCTTTAGCAATATGTGAACTGGGAACGTCCAGATGTTCAAGCTGGCTTTAGAAAAGCAGGGGAACCAGATATCAAATTGCCAACACCTGCTGAATCATCAAAAAAGCAAGAGAGTTCCAGAAAAACATCTATTTCTGCTTTATTGACTAAGCCAAAGCCTTTGACTGTGTGGATCACAATAAACTGGAAAATTCTGAGAGAGATGGGAATACCAGATCACCTGACCTGCCTCTTAAGAAACCTGTATGCAGGTCAGGAAGCAACAGTTAAAACTGGACGTGGAACAACAGACTGGTTCCAAATAGGAAAAGGAGTACGTCAAGGCTGTATATTGTCACCCTGCTGGTTTAACTTCTACGCAGAGTACATCATGAGAAACGCTGGGCTGGAAAAAGCACAAGCTGGAATCAAGATTGCCAGGAGAAATATCAATAATCTCAGATATGCAGATGACACCACTCTTATGGCAGAAAGTGAAGAAGAACTAAAGAGCCTCTTGATGGAAGTGAAAGAGGAGAGTGAAAAAGGTGGCTTAAAGCTCAACATTCAGAAAACAAAGATCATGGCATCCAGTCCCATCACTTCATGGGAAATAGATGGGGAAACAGTGGAAACAGTGGCTGACTTTATTTTTCTGGGCTCCAAAATTACTGCAGGTGGTGATTGCAGCCATGAAATTAAAAGACGCTTATTCCTAGGAAGGAAAGTTATGACCAACCTAGATACCATATTCAAAAGCAGAGACATTACTTTGCCAACAAAGATCCATCTAGTCAAGGCAATGGTTTTTCCAGTAGTCATATATGGATGTGAGAGTTGGACTATAAAGAAAGCTGAGCACAGAAGAATTGATGCTTTTGAACTGTGGTGTTGGAGAAGACTCTTGAGAGTCCCTTGGACTGCAAGGAGATCCAACCAGTCCATCCTAAAGGAGATCAGTCCTGGGTGTTCATTGGAGGGATTGATGTTGAAGCTGAAACTCCAAAACTTTGGCCACCTGATGTGAAGAGCTGACTCATTTGAAAAGACCCTGATGCTGGGTACGATTGAGGGCAAGAGAAGAAGGGGACGACTGAGATGAGATGGTTGGATGGCATCACTGACACAATGGACATGGGTTTGGGGGACTCCGGGAGTTGGTGATGGACAGGGAGGCCTGGCGTGCTGTGGTTCATGGGGTTGCAAAGAGTCAAACATGACTGAGTGACTGAACTGAACTAAAAATAGTAAATACAGATTCATCACACTATTTTTCTATGGGAAAGAAACTACTGCTTTTTTTTTTTGCTATTTTTTTCATATTTTCTGTTGTTAACACAATGTTTAATTTAGCAGCTACAGCTCTAAATTACAGATAACCACTGATGTAGCTTGAAGAGCTACAGAATTTTTTAATGCAAATATTTAAATGAAAAAGAAAATAGGAAGACTGTACTATCTGACCAATAGATACTTCCTTTAAACTAATAGTATCTTCTGCTTGGCTGTTACATTAGCTAAGAAGAGTCCTTTATTCATAGATCTGCTGTGGGTTAAAGCCCTGGACACACAGGCTTCTGACTTCAAACCATCACTAAGGAAGTTACCTCATCTCTTTGAGCTTCAGTTTTGTCACGTGTAAAATAGGGAAATTAGTACTTATCTCAGGGTGTTGCTGTGATGATTAAATAAGATAATGAATTGAAGTGTTTATAAGAGTTCCTGGCACATAGTCAGTGGTTGATAAATGTGTGCTGTTACTCTTTCCACTTTCTGCTGTGTGGTAGGAATTATTATGATCATACTCATTTTAGAGATGAGGTCATCAAGGTCCAGCATATCAAAGGATTTGCACACAGGAAGAGGAAAGCTGCTCCTAACTCCACCTTCTGATTTTTGAAGGCAAAGTGTTGAATAAAATGTAACCTTTCCTATATTTACACAGGTTGCAGTGAGTACATGTTTTTTAGAAATGGCTCTCTCTCTCTCTCTGTAGTGACCTAAACGGGAAGGAAATCCAAAAAAGAGGGGTTACATGTATACATATGAATGAGTCATTTTGCTGCGCAGCAGAAACTGACAAAGTAATGTAAAGCAACTATATTCCAATTAAAAGAAAAGGCCCTGAGAGTAATCTTTGAT
This sequence comes from Aepyceros melampus, assembly GCA_006408695.1. Classification (NCBI taxonomy): domain Eukaryota; kingdom Metazoa; phylum Chordata; class Mammalia; order Artiodactyla; family Bovidae; genus Aepyceros; species Aepyceros melampus. The sequence continues at coordinate 244,690 of SJXQ01003685.1, read as the reverse complement.
GGCAGAAGTCAGAAAGTGATTGCCTCTAGGTGGAAGGATGGGAATAGAGACAGGGGACAGGACTAACAAGAAAGGGACCCAGGGAACTTTCTGGAATGATGAAATGTTTTATCACTTCGTTAAAACAAACGGAACTAAACACATGAAATTCATCTATGTTAATTATACTTCAATAAGAATGATAAAAGGAAACAATAAAGACTCTACCTTATGTATAGAAACAAAGCTTTGGTCCCCTGTCATGGCTTCAAGCCTACTCTCCTCTCCCTCCTGTTGTGTATTAGTTGCAGAAGAAAGGAAAGCAACTCAGAGTGGACAGGTATAGCCTGCCACCTTCTCCACTCTCACACCACTGAGGGCCCTCAGACAACCCCCTCTCTCAGAGACAGGCCCCAAGCCACCCACCTGGGCCACTGCCCGACCTGCCCAGCTGCACACAGAAGCCCTCAGTCTCCCTGGCTGTCAGTCCACCCCCTCGAGTAAACAAGAAATTCATTTGGGAGCAGAAGGGAGTGTAGAAGGTCAGGATCCTTCCACCCTTCTTTATACAGCATAGAAAAACATCATACATCAAGGTAGCTACAATAATTCAAAGTTGCCCAAACTTCAACTCTGGCTCCATCCCACCTGCCTGGTGGTGATACAGCAGGGCTTGCGTAGCCCAGCATTTCACATTTCAGCAGGATCTGTGCTAGGGTGGAGGTAAGTGGTTGAGTATGTGGGGCTTTTCTCTAAGATTTAAAATAAAAGTCTCTTTTGGAGAAGAAAGAAACATGAGCCGTAGGAGGAAACAGTTTCCTTCTCTAAATCCAAGGAGAAATGCTGCTGCAGCTGGACTTCAACATTGTGCAGGAGAAAACCAGAGCCCACTTCACTCCCCAATTTACGAATGCCAGGAATAGACGAGTGGAGACTGAGTGGTCAGCAACGTTTACTCGCCAGCCATGTGACCCATTCTCATCACCCCCTTGCCCCAGCAAAACTGCAGTGACCACGTGTCTAGACCTTCCCAGATTCCTGGCAAGTTGTGAAAATAATGTGGGTAAAATTAATAATGCCCAAGGATGAGACTGTTAGAGCCAGAAGGAACTTTAGAAACTGTCTACTCTGACCACCTTGCTTTCCAAAAGAGAAAGTAGCCCATAAAGAGACGTTCTTTCTAACACACAGGAGGGTTCATATCCAGAAGAATCAAGTCTGCTCTGCTGCATTGAATCTATATCCATGAGCATCTCTGTGTAGCTGTCTTTGGGAGGGAAATGCTTTAAGGCAACAAACAAATAGTTTAGGCAAGGACAAGGAACTGGGGCCAGATGACAACATATAAGCTTCTGCTCTCTTCCTTTTTTTCTCCCACTGCCCTATGCAGTGTCTCTCCAGGGCACAGAATCTATGGGCACATTCCTTTCCACCTCTGGAAGGAAGCTTCTTCAAATCAAGGGCCATGCCCAGAACCATTGCTGGCCCCCCAAAGCCTCAGACACTGCCAATAGCCCTGCTTGTTCAACTGAAGGATGCTCACCCCTCTGTGGCCTCAACATCAACAAAACCATGCAGATGGGGAAATACAGCCTTCAGAATCCCTTGTTCCCCAAATCTCGTTTTGTTTACTTCCTCCACGTGGCACCTAGCACTTTGAACCCACAAACCTGGTTCCCCTCTGAACAGCCCCAATGGAAACCACCAGCTCTCTGTGGCACTTACATTAACATTTCTGGGTCTTTGGTCTCCAATGAAATGCACGGTCTGTCCCATTTCTCAGCACACCACCACCTGAATACAGCTTTTGTCAACAATAATAGCTAACATACGCGATTTACTCTATTCTAATAAACTTTTAAAGCGCTTTGCAAGTATTAATGCAGTAATAATCCTGCAATAACCCTAGGAGATAAGTACTCCCATTTTCCAGAGCGGAAAACTGAGGCATACAGAAATGAGGCAGCTTAGCCAAGGTTACTCAGTGAGTAAGCAGCAGTCTGGATTCCAGTGCAGGTAGTCTGGCTCTAGAGCCAGCCTCTTGTCATTACTGTACTATATTCTCTCTCTAGATTATCTTGGTGCTTTTTCCTTCCCTCCCCCACCCCCAAATTCAGTGAGGCATCTCCTCCTCTATGTTCTTAAAGCATTTTGCCAGCACTTTCCACACTGAATCAAAACTGTCTGTGTTTAAGTGCTTGTCTTCTCCCCTACACTACAAGTAGCTTGTGGAGACAGGCTTTATTCATCTCTGTCACACTTCGATAAATATTTGCTGAATCTCTGAATAAATAAATGAATGAATATGTCCATTTCGAAAGAGGCAATGTTTTATTCTGAGAGAGGATAAAGATCTCTGGATCCGAAATAAACCCAGGCATTTATGGTCAACTAATATTTGACAGAGGAGCCAAGAATATTCAATGGAGAATAGACAGTCTCTTTAAAAAGTCATGCTGGGAAAACTGGATATTAACACATAAAGAAAAAAACAAGATCCCTATCTTACATCACTTACAAAAATTAACTGGAAACTATGACACCCTCAGAAGAAAACATAGAGGAAAAGCTCCTTCACACGGCACTTGGTAATGATGTCTTGAATAAAACACTTAAAGCACAAGCAATAAAATGAAAAACAAGCAAGTGGGACTCCATTAAACTAAAATCCTTCTGCACAGTAAAAGAAACCATCAATAAAGTGAAAAGGCAACCTATGGAATTAGGAAAAATATTTGCAAACCATACATCTGATAAGAGGTTAATATCAAAAAACCAAAAAGAACTCATACAACTCAATAGTTTAAAAAAAATCCAAATAATCCAATTTTAAAATGAGCAAAGGCCCTGAATAGACATCTTTCCAAAGAAGTTATACAAATGGTCACATGGAAAAAACTGCTCAACATCACTAATTATTAGGGAAAAGTGAATTAAAACCACAATTAGATATTGCCCCCTGCCTCTTGCCTGGCAAATCCCATGGACAGAGGAGCCTGGTAGGCTGCAGTCCATGGGGTCGCTAGGAGTCAGACACGACTGAGTGACTTCACTTTCACTCTTCATTTCATGCACTGGAGAAGAAAATGGCAACCCACTCCAGTGTTCTTGCCTGGAGAATCCCAGGGACGGGGGAGCCTGGTGGGCTGCCATCTATGGGGTCGCACAGAGTCGGACAAGACTGAAGCAACGCAGCAGCAGCAGCCATGCCTCTTAGAATGGTTATTATCAAAAGAAAAAAAGATGCCTATGCTGGCATGGAGAAAAGGGAACCCTTGTGTGCTACTGATGAGACTGGAAACTGGTGCAACCACTATGGAAAACAGGAGGGAGGATCCTCAAAACATTAAAAATAGAAATACCATATGACCCAGCAATTCCACTTTGGGGAGTACACCCAAAGGTAACAAAAACACTAATTCAAAAACATAATCTGTACTCCCATGTTCGTAGCAGTATTACTTACAATAGCCAAGACATGGAAACAGTCTAAGTGTCCACCAATGGATGAATGGATAAAGAAAATGTGATTACATCTATGTCTGAATATTATTTTAAAAAGAAGGAAATCTTGTCATTTGTGATAACATGGATGAACTTCTGTGAGGGCATTGGTGTTTTGGTGGTTTAGTTGCTTAGTTGTGTCCAACTCTTTGCTATCCCATGAACTGTAGCCCACCAGGCTCCTTTGTCCATGGGATTTCCTAGGCAGGGATCCTGGAGAAGTTTGCCATTTCCTTCTCCTGGAGATCTCCCTGATCCAGGGATCGAACCTGGGTCTCCTGCATTGCAGGCAGATTCTCTACCAAGTGAGTCACAGGGAAGCCCTGTGAGAGCATTATGCTCAGTGAAATAAGCCAAACAGAGAGAGACAATTACTGTCTGATCTCATTTATACATGCAATCTAAAAACAAACCAAATTCACAGAAAAAGAGATCAGACATGAGATTGCCAGAAGAGGAGGTTAGGGAAGGGGGGAAGTGGAGGAAGGTACATACTTCCAGTTACAAGATAAATGAGTACTGGGTGGTAAAGACCCAGCCTGCCGGTGCAGGAGACGCAGGTGGTGTAGGTCCAGCCTCTGAGCAGGAAGACCCCTCGGAGAAGGAATCGGCAATCTGCTCCCGCATACTTGCCTGGGATATCCCATGAACAGAAAATGCTTGTGGTCACAAAGGAGCTGGACACAACTCAGCAACTAAACAACAGCAAAGCCATAGAACGTAATGTACAGCACAACTAGAGTTAACCTTGCTGTACGGCATACAGGAAAATTGCTAGAAAACTAAAAACCTAAGCGTTCTTGTCACAAGGAGAAAATTTTTCTTGTATTATTGCTTTTTTTATTGCATCAATATGAGATATTGGGTGTGAACTAAACTTACTGTGGTTATTAGTTCACAGTTTATATAAAGGAACCACTATGTTGTAACACCTTAAACTTATCTACTTGCTTCTGCTGTGTTGTTCAGTTGCTAAGTCATGTCTGACTCTCTGTGACTTCACAGACTGCAGCACTGTCTATGTCCTTCCTTCTATGTCTATGTCCCTGTCCTTCACTATCTCCCACAGTTTACTCAAATTCATATTCAGTGAGTCAGCCATGCTGTCTAGCCATCTCATCCTCTGCCACTCCCTTCTCCTTTTGCCTTCAATCTTTCCCAGCATCAGGGACTTTCCCAGTGGGTTAGCTCTCCATATCAGGTGGCCAAAGTATTGGAGCTTCAACTTCAGCATCAATCCTTCCAAGGAATATTAAGGGTTGATTTCCTTTGGATTGACTGGTTTGATCTGCTTGCTGTCTAAGGGATTCTCAAGATTCTTCTCTAGCACCACAATTCGAAAGCAATTCTTTGGAGCTCAACCTTTATTGTCCAACTCTCACATCTGTATGGAAAAACCATAGCTTTAACTACAGGGATATTTGTTGGCAAAGTGATCTCTCTGCTTTTTAACACACTATCTAGGATTGTCATAGCTTTCCTTACAAGGAGGAAGTGTCTTTTAATTTCAAGGCTGCAGTCACCATCCACAGTGATATTGGAGCCCAAGAAAATAAAATCTGTCACTGCTTCTACTTTTACCCCTTCTATTTACCATGAAGTGATGGACCGGATACCACAATCTTAGTTTTTTTGAATGTTGAGTTTTAAACCAGCTTTTTCACTCTCCTCATTCACTCTCATCAGGAGGCTCATTAGTTCCTCTTCACTTTCTGCCATTAGAGTGGTATCATCTGTATATCTGAGGTTATTGATATTTCTCCTAGCAATCCTGATTCCAGCTTGTGCTTCATCCGGCCTGGCATTTCGCATGATATACTCTACATAGAAGTTAAATAAGCAGGAGGACAATATACAGCCTTGTTGTTCTCCTTTCCCAATTTTGAATCGGTCAGTTGTTCTATGTCTGGTTATAATTATTGTTACTTGACCTGCATACAGATTTCTCAGGAGTCAGGTAAGGTGGTCTGGTATTTCCATCTCTTTAAGAATTCTCTACAGTTTGTTGTGATCCACACAGTCAAAGGCTTTAGTGTGGTCAATGAAGCAGAAGTAGATGTTTTCCTGGAATTTCCTTGTTTTCTCTATGACTCAACAAATGTTGACAATGTGATCTCTGGTTCCTCTGCCACATCTGGAAGTTCTCACTTCACGTACGTGAAGTGATGTGTGTCAATTATAACTTAATAAAACTGGAAAAAATATATCTTGTTTTCTTTACTATTTCAATTCATATATACACATAGTATATATAATACATATAATTCAATTATATATATATGCATTACGTGGAAGCTTTTTAAAGTTAAAAAAAAATCCCTGGATTGTGAGTCAAGAGATCAAAGTTTCAGGTCCCATTACCAACCAGCTGTGTGACCTCAAGCAACTTCCTTTACCTGTCTGGTTCTCAGTTTCTTCATTGCCAAAAATGAATGGGTTAGGCTTAGGGACCTCTGAATTCCCTTTCAGCTGAAACATCCTAGGACTGTGGCAACAGGGCAGGCCACGGAGAGAAGAGACTAGAGATAAGGTTAGTCATCATGAGTCCCTCACGTTATACACAGAAATGCATGGAGAGAAGAGACTAGAGACAAGTTAGTCTTTGTGAGTCCCTCACATTATACACAAAGTGCAACTCCACCAGTCTGACTTTACAGACAGTCACCAGGAAAGCAGGCAGGAATGCTAACAGAGAAGGGATGAGGCAAAAAACAGCACCAAGCCCAGTGGCACCGCTCCCCATGTGGGAACCACTACGTGGAGACAGTCAAGGGGTCAAAGAGTCCGGCTGCCCTCTGGGAGCCATTAGTGCAGAAAGAATGAAAGAAGCCACTCAGTGTGCATTAAAGTCACCAAAATGCCTGGAACTCAGGAAGGGATTACTCCACTTGAGCACAACTTGTGATGTTCCTTTCACTGCTTTTCCCCCTGTTATCATTACCTAGTCAAGCATTCTTGGCAGTGTAAACAGGTGATTAACAGGCAGAGTTTGGAAGACACTGGGAGCAGGAGCTGGATGGGTACACAGCATATATATTCTTTGCTTCCCCCCCTCTGCCCACCCACACTTCCCCCCCATCCATAATGGCTACAGATCCCATGGATGAAGATTTCTCCTAGAGGAAGGGGAAAGAGTATCTGGATGGTGGGAACCTCATTTATTCAGCAGCAAGATGAACCTGGCATGAGAAATCAGACTCAGAACTGAAGCTGGCAAAACATCTGACAGGGTGTTGGCCAGCAGAGACAACATGAGTTTTGTAGAGCTGCAAACAGCAGGAATGCCTGCCAGTCATCAAAAGGACTCCCCCGTGTTGTCTGGCCTTCTCTCTGGGGCCAGCTCATTTCACCCCGTCATAACACTGGTTTTAACAAAAGCTCAGAGCTAGTTAATGGGGCATTTTGTGTCTTGTCCTCCAAGTTATAGGTATGTATTTTTTATAGAATGGTGCCTCTTTTTTCTGGGGATATATTTTATGGAGTGTCATGAGTGACATGAGTGTCCCTAAAAGCAAGAAAAAGAGAAATTAAAAAAAAAAAAAAAGAGGTTGGAGAATCTAAGACTGGAACAGGGAAGGACTAGATGAGGAGCAGAAAAGCTTTGCTGTGTTCACAGCTGATCAAGAAACCTTCCCCAACAAGAAGTCAATCCACCAAGACAGTCCACTCAAAGGTTGTACTCAGATTTATGGATGTTCATTTTCTGGCTTCAGTAAAGACAGTACCATGTCGGGATCTTTTTTCCCTCTAGAATAAAAAAAATCTCAGAGTTGAAAGGGTCTACAGGTCCCTACTCCTACCTAACATAGAAATCGCTTTGACAGTATCTCCAGCAAGTGCTAATACATACTCTAAATCATCACTTCTGGGAGAGGAAACTATTTGTCCTTCCTACTTTGGAGGTCTTTTCATTGGATGCTTCATCCAGAAACTGAACTGAAATTTGCCTTTCATTAATGCCTACCCCCTTTTTTTAATCATCCCACGTAACATAAACCCAATTCTTATGCCTTCAATACATTCAAAAAATTTGAGGACAGTTCTTGTGCTTTCTCCTTCCAGGTTTAACAACCTCTAAATCATCAGCCAAAATACCTGTCTCCAGCCTGTTTGCTTTCCTCTGAACATGGGCCAGCTGACTTTTATCTTTATATTCTTTACAAAAATGAACATTCCTTCTGTGGTCTGAACATGATAGAAGAGGACAGGGCTGTTGTTCCTCTTTGAACACTCCTATGGCCCATGTGTGGCCATATCACACTGTGAACTAGTAATGTTTGCAACCCAAATTTGACCCTTTTCCCGTATATTATCTCCAGGTCAAGCATTCTTCCATCCTGTTCTTGTACAATTGGCTGTTTGAATCAAAGTACAGATTTTTCACCCTATTAAGTATTCTCTGGTTGGAGTCATTCAAGCTGTTTGAGACATATAGCATCACATTAAGTCATACAGATTCACAGACCTTCCAAATATTGGGTTTTCTACTAATATGATCAGTGTGTATGTCATCTTTGTCTAATCAACTCACTGATATAAAAGTTGAACAGAAAAGGACAGAGGCCAGAGCTCGAACAGATGCCACTAGAGACTTCATTCCAGATTAATATTTACCAAGAGCTCAGCATTCCTTGGTGCTGTCTCACTGTTCTCCTGGCCTTGGACATCTAACTACTCTGTGTGACCTGGCCTTTGCAAAGCTCTTCATTCTCCCTGTTGCACAGAATAATTTGCCTTTCCCCAAACACACCTACTATCCCTTTACCTCCTTTGCCTAGGGTGCCTATTGCCTGCTTGTTCACCTGATCAACTATTAATTTTTCAAGTCTCAGTTCCAAGTGTCACCCACCTATGAAGTCATTCTTTGCTTCACAGGCAGAGTTAGGTGTTCCCAGAGCATCCCATACAGTCCTCAACTAAAGTACCCAACATACCAACTTACATTTGCCTGTGTCTCCCAGAAGACCAGGGATAGCAAATGGGTGGTACATGGGCCATAGTCCCTCTCCTGCCCTCATGGAAGATGGTGTTAATTAATCACCGAGTCCAGAGGAAGCTTCAGAATTCTTTCCAACACAACTCTCCAGGTTGTCACTACTAACCGATTGGATCTGAAACTCAAGTTGAAACCGTATACTATTTTCTAATTTCCTTGAGGGCAGAAATCTTGCCTCATTCACCTCTGTATTGCTAGACCTAGGGCAAAGTAACTGGCTTAAATTAACTCAATAAATGCCTGCTGTATAATGACTTTGTTTACCAGTGAGTTAGAACTTAAAAAATAAATTTTCTCATGTTCATATAAGAGCCTTATATATAATTCTGGTAGTAGAAAGAGCTGATCATTTGCGTCAACTGTAATTAACATTACAGAATAATAATTGGTCACTACTTAAGAAGTTTTTCCACCTGATTCTGCACAGAGCTCCCCGAGAAGGCAGACCTGATTGGTCCTGGAATTCACAGACCCCATCTGATATACATACATGTATGGCCTTCGAGGCCTGGAACCAATTTGACTGCCTTCCCAGCTTTCTATCTTCTAAATACCCATGAGCTGATAGTAATTTTAGGAGGCCTAAATGCCAGGGTTGAAAACAGGTCTGCCAAAGTTTTATCTACAAGAAATCTGTATTATGAAGATTGCTTCCCCATGGAACACTCTTCAGAGACAGCCACTCGAACCAAAAAGAAAAATTCCTAAAGAAACTAATTTATTATCACACCAGGTTTCTTAAAGATAGTCCCTGGGACAAGTCCAGGGGGAGCTGCACTTACATAAACATCAAATTAGGGCCAGCATCATCATTTAATTATTTATTAATTAGCCTTTCTTTGTGTTTCTCCATCAAATGCGTATTTCAAATCTTAAACTTCATTTAATATTACTCTTGCACAGTCATAATATGCACAGAACAGAACCTGTAAAAGGTAAGAAAGTTAAGATAGACCAATATCTCCTTTGTTTCCATAGGTAACATTCAGTGACCTCTTTGGAATTCCTAGCATTAAACTAGAACCACATTCTGGGGCTTTGTGAAGGTGCTTTGTGAAATGGAAGTGGCTAGTAGTACTTGGCTGGTGGTAGGTGATCAATAAAATGTTTATTAGATGGATGGATGTTTGGATGGTTCAATAGTTGGATGGATGAATGGTTGGATAGTTGGATGGATGGATGGATGGATGGATGGCATTCAGTTTTATCTATCAAGTAGCTAGAAAATAAGACATCCTATCTCTTGATTCAATTTCCTAGAAACCAGAAAGAATCTGGCATAATCAACAAGAGAGCCAACATGTCAAAGAAAGCTCCAGTCATGTAACAAGTAAACTTACTAGGCTCAAATTCTTTTCCAGGGAAAGTATCTTTTAAAGATACAACTCAAAAGACTATCAAGGAAGACTTAGATTCAGTCACCAGGGCTAATTATGATTACTGGTTTGGATGAACGTGCAGATAGCATGACGCCCACAGCAGTTCTGTAGGACCAAATAGTGCAGTCCTCTCTGCTTATCATGGAACCCAGGGTTTTCCCAGCTGAGAAGCCAGTACCCCCATCAGCTTCTAAAAATACTGTCACTCAGTCAAGCTAGAAAAGGCCCAGTCAGAAGAATTTGGCTATTAGAAGTTTCTAGGTTTCATACCAAGTAAAACATTCAGAAAATGAAGATCATGGCATCTGGTCCCATCACTTCATGGGAAATAGATGGGGAACAGTAGAAACAGTGTCAGACTTGATTTTTTTGGGCTCCAAAATCACTGCACATGGGTACTGCAGCCATGAAATTCAAAGGCGCTTACTCCTTGGAAGAAAAGTTATGACCAACCTAGATAGTATATTCAAAAGCAGAGACATTACTTTGCCGACTAAGGTCCGTCTAGTCAAGGCTATGGTTTTTCCTGTGGTCATGTATGGATGTGACAGTTGGACTGTGAAGAAGGCTGAGCGCCGAAGAATTGATGCTTTTGAACTGTGGTGTTGGAGAAGCCTCTTGAGAGTCCCTTGGACTGCAAGGAGATCCAACCAGTCCATTCTGAGGGAGATCAACCCTGGGATTTCTTTGGAGGGAATGATGCTAAAGCTGAAGCTCCAGTACTTTGGCCACCTCATGCGAAGAGTTGACTCATTGGAAAAGACTCTGATGCTGGGACGGATTGGGGGCAGGAGGAGAAGGGGACGACCGAGGATGAGATGGCTGGATGGCATCACGGACTCAATGGACATGAGTCTGAGTGAATTCCTGGAGTTGGTATGGACAGGGAGGCCTGGCGTGCTGCAATTCATGGGGTCGCAAAGAGTCGGACATGACTGAGCGACTGAACTGAACTGAACTGAAAAGGCTTGCTAATTCCTTGGCATCATTTAACCAATAAGACTCATAACAATGGCCAATATTTATGAAGTTATCACTTAGAGCCACGTACTGCTCTCAGTGTTACACAAGCTTCATTATTTTTAACTCATAGAAGAACAGATGAGAAGCAGGGATCCAGATGTTAGGTTATTTCCTGTATTACCCACCTGAGACATGGTAAAGTCTGAATTCACACCAGCAACCTCTCTAGGGCCTTTTGTGAAATAAGTGTGCTCCTTATCACCGTCATAAAGGGAAGACCCTCAATCCCTAGCCCTTATGAGCTAGGCATTCCCACCACACTCACCACTGCAATTTTTAAAAATCTTTTTCAACTTCCTTCTCAACAAAGTAGAAAATTTACCTCATCTCACATGCTGGTTCTTCTTTCTCCCCTCAATTCCTAAACTAACATTTCCCCAGGTCTACTCTGAAGTAATTTCCATAGTAATATTTTCTGTGGTCAAGTAAGTTTGAAAACACTGGATTAAGCAGCTAACCAAAACTTCCCTGCTGTAAGACATCTCAAGGTCTTTATTTGTTGAAAGTTAAAATGAAAGTCATTCAGTCATGTCTGACTCTTTGCAACCCCCTGAACTATACAGTCCGTGGAATTCTTCAGGAATTCTGGAGTGGGTAGCCTTTCCTTTCTCCAGGGGATCTTCTCAACCCAGGGATCGAACCCAGGTCTCCCACATTGCAGGTGGATTCTTCACCAGCTGAGCTACAAGGGAAGCCCAAGAATACTGGAATGGTTAGCCTAACCCTTCTCCAGCTGCTCTTCCTGACCCAGGAATTGAACCAGGATCTATGGCACTGCAGGCGGATTCTTTACCAATTTTATTTGCTAATATGTAGCAAACAGCTTCAAAAGAAGGCCAGGATATCATGTGTAGCATTTTGTAAATGTACCTGACTAAGGACACTGTTTGTCCCCACAGAACCCCTTAAGGTCCCACAGAATACACACAAGAAATGGTACCAAAAAGGGTGATGCACTCCCTCCCCGCATCGCACCACAGACTGTCTCTCTAGCAGTATAAAGTTCTCTCTGAATTATACATAGGCTTAAATTTCTACCTCATCTTGCCTCACTCCCTCTCACAAAACCTGTCCCTTTGGCAAAACCACAAGAGAAGCCATCATCCATGATAGGAACAATGTATTTTTTTTTTTTTCTCCTTTACAGATTCAGACTCATCTTGTAGTTTGCAGGTAAATTTAATGCCAGGAAACCATTATCACCAGATAAGCCTCTTTTCACCAGATAATAAGAAGGAAGTAATCTGTTTGGGTTTCCTTTTTTGCCTTCCTTTTAAACTACAGATAATTAACTACTTAATTAAGAAAATAAAAGATAAATAAATAACGTTCTGCTCAAAGCTATGTTCCTGCTCAACTGTAAACCCTGACTTATCAAATTCCTATGGCTTCTATTTCTCCCTCATCTGATGGTTTATTTCCTTCTAAGTTAAATTATTCTTTCAGTATAAGTTTTAATATTTTAGGTTATCAGCCTCTTTAGAGAAGGAAGGAGGGAAGGAAGGAAAGAATTTATTCAACAAATGAATGCTGAGGACCTGAGAAGTGCCAGGTTTCTTATACAATGGAAACTAAACACACTATGTTCTCCACCCTCATGGAGTTTACAGCCTTTTTTTATTTTCCTATTTTTTAATTGAAATATAGTTGATGTATAATATTATGATAGTTTCAAGTGAGCTACATAGTGATTTGACACTTGCATACATTATGAAACGATCACAAGAAGTCTAGTAACCAGCTGTCGCCAAACAAAGTTATTAAAATATTATTGACAATGTTCCTTATGCTGTAGGTTACATCCCTGTGGCTTAGTTATTGATATTTTCTAACTGGAGGCTTTTATCTCTTAATCCCCTTCACCTACTTTGCTTCCACATTTCCCTGCCCCCTGGCAACACCCATTGGTTCACTGTATCTATGAGTCTGTTTTCATTTTGGCTTGTTTATTTACTTGTTTTGTTTTCCAGATTCCACATGTAAGTGAGATCATATGGTACTGGCCTTTCTCTGACTTATTTCACTAAACATAATATTCTCTAGAACCACTCATGTTGTCACAATGTCAAGATTTCAATTTTTAATGACAAGTAATATGCCATTCAATCTACGGCTGATACACACACACACATACATATAAGACATATACACACCTCTTCTTTACCCATTCATCTATCAATGGACACTTGGATTGCTTCCATATCTTGGCTATTGTAAAATAGCTGCAATAACTTTGGGATACATATAGATTTTTGAAATAGTGTTTTTGTTTTCTTCAGGTAAATACCCAGAAGTGAAGTTGCTGGATCATATGGCAGTTCTATACTTAAGTTTTTCAGGAACCTCCATACAGTTCTATTGTAGCTGCATCAATTTACAATCCCACCAACAGTACACAAGCTTTCTCTTTTCTTCACATCCTCATCAACTTTTGCTATGTGCTTTCTTCTTTAGGTTACAGTCTTATAGGAGACAGTAATAAGAAATAAAGACACAACTACACAATAATAACAAATTGTGACAAATGCTTAATAGTGCTTATAAAAAGAGAGAATGCTAGGAGTGAGAAGAACCAGGGTGAGGACTGGGAGAGGTGCGCCACCTTTAGATGAGGTGTTCTGGAAGAAGAAAGAACGAAGGATGAAAAAAGGCTGATGCTAACAAGCAACGTAGACAGAGGCCAGACCCACAGAGTACAGTAAGCCAAGCCACAGTAAGGATTTCAGTCCTTAGCCAATAAAGAAATGGCGGCCATTAAAGAGTTTTAAACAAGGGAGGCTCATGATCAGATTTCTGTTTTTGAAAAAAAAAATCATTCCAGCTACCATGTGGAGAATAGATTAGAAGGGCACAGAGAAATGTGCAGACAGCCAGGAGGCTGCTACAAGCTGCATGGCTTGAAACTATTAAGTAAATAACAATAGGTTTATTTCCAATTGTTCCTCATTGCCAAGGAGTGGAAATGGTGCTGTGAAAGCAAAAGGGAAACACAAGAACCTAATGCTTGAGAATGCTGAGGTGTGTTTGGAAATCAAGCCTTTGCAAGCATTCCACACTGAGTCCTATAAAAGTACTATAAAGAGGCCCCCTTCCTCTCCCTGGCTCCCCCAAGGTGAACCCTCCTTGTTGGCAGAGAAGGGTGTTCTGGTGTCCCAGGGGCTGTCACACCATCTGCCCACACTCTCTCTGGCTATGTGCCAAAGCGAAGCAAGGAGGTAGATGCAAAGGGAAAAAGGATGGCATGAGACTCAGCAAGATACTGGAGACTCCTTGGAGGCAAGCACTTGGAAAGCATTCTGCTTTCCATCTTGGGAGGGGAGTTTCCAAGGTGAGAATCCAGCCTGCAGGGTGAAAAGGGCTTTCCGCTCACCCCAAAGCAGGCTGAAGAGCCGGACCTGCACACAGCCTCCAGCATCTCAACAAGGAGTCTGTTTCATGTGACATGTTCATACCAAATTCACTAGATAGTTTATCAACTTTGACAGCACGTATCAAAGGGCCCCCATCTCATTCATTTAATGCTTCCCTGCTGAGGCCACAAAAAAATTAGAACAAGTTGTTTCTTTAAAAAATAATTTTCCTCTTCAAATTGGTAATATAAATCTTCCCTAAAAATCAATATCCCCTAAATATTCTCTAGACACTGCAGAGAAAAATACTGAAATCTCCCCTCCCCTGCAGTAAGAGGAAAGGCAATGTATGGAGGCTCTAGCCAAGGAATACTAGGAATTTCTCTTCTCTTTCTCACATTCCCATTCCATGTTTCCAAAAACATGTTTCCTCACCCTACTCACTCCAAAATCAGTCTTCTCCACATAACTTCACAAATGAAAGAAGAATAAAAAATTACATGTTATAATGTCCTTTCCTCTTTCCATGTGCCACATTCTACACTCCTGACTCACATATTGGTCACTAAATTTTCTTACAAATAGCTGAGAAAGAAGAGAAGTGAAAGGCAAAGGAGAAAAGGAATGCTATACCCATCTGAATGCAGAGTTCCAAAGAATAGCAAGGAGAGATAAGAAAGCCTTCCTCAGTGAACAGTACAAAGAAAAAGAGGAAAACAACAGAATGGGTAAGAATAGAGATCTCTTCAAGAAAATTAGAGATACCAAGGGAATATTTCATGCAAAGATGGGCACAATAAAGGACAGAAACAGTATGGACCTAACAGAAGCAGACAATATTAAGAAGAGGTGGCAAGAAAACACAGAAGAACTATACCAAAAAGATCTTAATGACCCAGAAAACCACAATGGTGTGATCACTCACCTAGAGCCAGACATCCTGGAATACAGTCAAGTAGGCCTTAGGAAGCATCACTACCAACAAAGCTAGTGGAGGTGATGGAATTCCAGTTGAGCTATTTCAAATCCTAAAAAAATGATGCTGTGAAAGTGCTGTACTCGGTATGCCAGCAAATTTGGAAAACTCAGCAGTGGCCACAGGACTGGAAAAGGTCAGTTTTCACTCCAATCCCAAAGAAAACCAATGCCAAAGAATGTCCACACTACCACACAATTACACCTATTTTACATGCTAACAAAGTAACACTCAAAATTCTCCAACCTAGGCTTCAACAGTACATAAACTGAGAATTTCCAGATTTTCAAGCTAGATTTAGAAAAGGCAGAGGAACCAGAGATCAAATGGCCAACATCTGTTGGATCATAAAAAAGGCAAGTGAATTCCAGAGATACATCTACTTCTGCTTTATTGACTACACCAAAGCCCTTGACTGTGGATCACAACAAACTGTGGAAACTTCTTCAAGAGATGGGAATACCAGACCACCTGACTTGGCTCCTGAGAAATCTGTATGCAGGTCAAGAAGCATCAGTTAGAACCGGACATGGAACAACAGACTGGTTTCAAATTGGGAAAGGAGTACGTCAGGGCTGTATATTGTCACCCTGCTTATTTAATTTATATGCAGAGGACATCATCAAAATGCTGGGCTGGTGAAGCACAAGCAGGAATCAGTATTGCTGGGAGAAATATCAATAACCTCAGATATGCAGATGACACCACATTTATGGCAGAAAGTGAAGAGGAACTAAAAAGCCTCTTGATGAAAGTGAAAGAGGAGACTGAAAAAGCTGGCTTAAAACTTAACATTCAGAAAACGAAGATCATGGCATCTGGTCCCATCACTTCATGGGAAATAGATGGGGAAACAGTGGAAACAGTGACAGATTTTATTTTCTTGGGTTCCAAAATCACTGCAGATGGTGACTGCAGCCACGAAATTAAAAGATGCTTGGTCCTTGGAAGAAAAGTTATGACAAATATACACAGCATATTAAAAAGCAGAAACATTACTTTGCTGGCAAAGGTTCATATAGTCAAAGCTATGGTTTTTCCAGAAGTCATGCATGGATGTGAGAATTGGAGCATAAAGAAAGCTGAGTGCCGAAGAATTGATCCTTTTGAAGTGTGTTGTTGGAGAAGACTCTTGAGAGTCCCTTGGACTGCAAGGAGATCCAATCAGTCTACCCTAAAGGAAACCAGTCCTGAATATTCATTGGAAGGACTGATGTTGAAGCTGAAGCTCCAATACTTTGACCACCTGATGCAAAGAACCGACTCTTTGGAAAAGACCTTGATGCTGAGAAAGACTGAAGGCAGGAGGACAAGGGGATGACAGAGGATGAGATGGTTGGGTGGCATCTCTGACTCAATGGACAGGAGTTTGAGCAAGTTCTGGGAGTCAGTGATGGACAGGGAAGCCTGGTGTACTGCAGTCCATGGGGTCACAAGGAGTTTGTCATGACTGAGCAACTGAACTGTCACTAAATTAGGAATATACCATCAAGTGGTGTGCACTATTATACCCATCCTACAGATGAGAAAATTGAGACTTAGGTTAAGCAATGTGCCCTACTTTCACACTGAGTGGCAGAGCAAGAATCAAAATCCATGTCACTCTAGCTCCAAAGGTCAGATTTGTAACCATTCTGGATTTCCAGCCAGAAGAATTTAACCCCCTCCCAGAGGAATTTTCCTTTCAACTTTGGGCAGACCTATTAGCTCTTTAGATCTTGATGGCTGAATAGGAACAGAACTGGACACCACTGCTCTTTCCACTACATCAAGCATCCAAAGGGAAATGACCCGGCTTCACCAGAAAATCAAAAAGCTGGACATCCAAATGAGACCAGTCAGCACTAATCCTTGCATACTCTCATTTTCTAAGAAAACTTCAGAAGGAGAGAAAAATGCTATTTTCATTGCAGAAAAAAAGCTGTTGCTTTCTTAGCCAAAGCTAGCTATATTCTTTTTTCTGGGAATCTCATGGACAAGTAAGAGAGCAATACATGAGATTCTCATTGGTTGAGCTATGCAGAGACTTCCATTGGTGTATTTTGGTTTAGAGGGTGAGTCGGCACAGTACAACCTCATTTCTATACAGCCAACCTAAAATATAGCCTTGAGACTGCAAAAAGAGGAGGAGAGAGAAAAAAAAAAAAACAGCAGTTTCTTTCATTCTCTCTCTTTTTCATGGAAACTGTTGCATAATTGCATTGAGTCATCTAGGCTAACAATCAGACCATTTCTCAAATCCACCTTACATACAGAATGATGAGGCATTTAGAGAAATGTTCCTCCTCCCCATATAGTCTATTTCTCTTTGGGTTAGTTGGATGGAGGTGGCTTGAGAGAGGTGGAGGCAGAAATTTGGGAAACCATAGCTGATGAATTGCAAACATGTACAAGTGATGCACAGGGTGGGAGGAAGTGAAAAGTGAAATTCCTATGAAAATAATGCACATGTCGCAGGGAAATGAGCCACACATTTTTTATGAATCAAGAGACCAGAGCTCTCTTTATATATGCGCCAAACAGCATTCCTGGGTAACGGTTCCATATCTCACGAGGTGTAAGCCACTTCACTCCATCTTATTAGAAACATTCAAAACAAGGCAAGTATTTTGAAACCCATAAAATTTATGGAATTCTAAGCACACCAAAGACAGAATGGACGAGGGACTCCTCTGTTTAACTGTTTTAATTTATATTCACTTTAGCAGTTTAACCCACCTTTAAAATCCAACCAAGATTTGAAAACATTAATAACTATAAACCATTTTTTCTAAAACTGTCTCTCACTTTCTCAGCAACCACAGCAGTCACTTGCTTAAAGCTTCAAAGACTCAAGAAAAATGGATCCCAGAGTCCCTAAAAAATTGGTTATAACCTCTGTCACTCACCTGATTACTTACCCACCTCACAGGCCATTTGAAAAGCAAGAAAGGCCACTAGCTGGTGAGCAATGCAGCTACCAGCCTAAATATTCCCTAGAAATTCTAGGTGGCAATTAAAGAGGAGAGAAGTGATCAAGCAAGTCTATTTATACTGAAGCCCCAGTAAATGAGACAGTACAAGGTGGCAAAGAGAATACATTTTTCAGAACAACCAAGCAGCACCATAAACTGAGCATACAGTTTTAAGTAGCTTAGAAGAATTTCATTGCTTCCACTTATGCAAGGTAAGACCCAAAGGGAACATTCATTTTAAATATTTACTCTTTTAATTCAGTGGTGCTTATATACATGGTATATCAGGTAGAGTTACAAACAAACAAACAAACAAAAAGCTAAGCGTAAACCAGGCCCACTGTGCTCAATAACCTTAATTAAGGGTTAAAAGCTCAAATGACAATATTAGCAGATCTTTCCAGGGCACTTACAATGTGTCAAGCACTGTGTGTTCTATTTCATTACTTTGCTGACTAAGGTCCGTCTAGTCAAGGCTATGGTTTTTCCTGTGGTCATGTATGGATGTGAGAGTTGGACTGTGAAGAAGGCTGAGCGCTGAAGAATTGATGCTTTTGAACTGTGGTGCTGGAGAAGACTCTTGAGAGTCCCTTGGACTGCAAGGAGATCCAACCAGTCCATTCTGAAGGAGATCAACCCTGGGATTTCTTTGGAAGGAATGATGCTAAAGCTGAAGCTCCAGTACTTTGGCCACCTCATGTGAAGAGTTGACTCATTGGAAAAACTCTGATGCTGGGAGGGGTTGGGGGCAGAGGAGAAGGGGACAACAGAGGATGAGATGGCTGGATGGCATCGCTGACTCGATGGACGTGAGTCTGAGTGAACTCCAGGAGTTGGTGATGGACAGGGAGGCCTGGCATGCTGTGATTCATGGGGTCGCAAAGAGTTGGACACGACTGAGCGACTGAACTGAACTGAATGATCTTACATGGAAGATACTATTTTAATCTTTTATACTCAGTTTGCAGATGAGGAAACAGAAGCTTAGAAAGTGAAGTAACTTACTCAAGGACACAGAGTAACAGACCTAGGAATTAAACAAAGCCTGTCTAATTCTAAAGCCTCATTGAGGAAAGTTAATTGCACTTCAGATAATAAGACCTGGAGGATTTCCATTGTTCAGTAAAAACCAAATAGCTTATCTTGTTCCAGGAATTACTGTAAGCACTTGAGATAAATTAATTCATTTGTTCTTTATAATAACCCTATGAAGTAAGTACTAAGATTATCCCCAATTTTATAGATGAGGAAACTGAGGCACAGAGAGGCTAAGCAATTTGTCCAGGGTCACACCTTTCATAAGCAGCAAAGTCTGAATTCAAACCTAGCTGCTGGCTCCAGGCTGTTCCCTTTGACACTCTACTATCCATCTGTCTAAGCATGGTGACCCCAAGAAGTCCAAGAGATTCTGGCTCCTTTAATAATAATAACAGAGTCCAAAACCAAAAGAGAAATGTTTCATTATTCCTTATGTTCATCTGACTTTAGGTGGGGCATTGCATTCAAGTGTTTTCACAACACTTTAAGAAACACATTGACAGACTGGAATTATCCAGCAGAGAGCAAGAAGGGAAGAATATAGTATAAAATGTAGGCTTAAAACTATGGAGTAATTGGGGCTGTTTGGCCTAGAAAGGAAATTTCAAAAGTACCCATATGTACAATTTTCACAAAATGTCAAGAGGGCCCTAACTACCCTAAGAAGATGTGGGAAGCAGCTCTAGGACATAATTGATTCATCATTCATTTGCTTACCAATTTTTACCGAGTAGCAACAGGTATCAAATAGAGGAAATGCTCCCTAGCTTACTATATTACTCTTGCATTTCAGAAGTGGAAGATCTGTTCACTCATTAGTGAAAGTCACCAGAGGTGACTCAGAGAGCAGAGATGGTCCCTGTACCACATGGAACACTGGACATGTGACCTCCAATCCATTTATCCTGTCTTGCACTACCATTATCAAACACTGCCATAAAAGTCCTTACAAATGACAACCTTTAATCATCTTTAAGAGGCCCAAAGAAGCACTCTCCCGCCCCTGAATAAAAAGGAGGAAAAATGTTTCAAGTGGGCTTTACACTGAGAATCTGACAAGTTTGAACAAAGGTGAAACATACCACTCTTAGAAAATAAGCCAAAAACACTATTGCATTCTAAAGCAAGAGAGTAATTTTTTTTTTTTAATGTAATTTCTCTCCTCCACTTCCATCTTCCCAAATTCCTCTTTGGTTAATGAGTTTATCAGCATATCTCATTCATAGTTATCTTTTCCTAGGGTGTGTCTGGGCTGTGTTTCTTGTTTCTACCCTGAGTAGGAAACCATGGCATCAGCCTTCTGGGTCTCCCTGGACCACAGAACCATCTCCTAACATGTCAGCCCTAGACTTAGTTATAGCAACAGTGGGCACTCGCTGTTGGTCCCTCCAGCAAAATGTCTTCTAGTTTCTGACTCAGGAGAAGCATAGAGGTCAAGATCTATAAACGCACTCCAGAATATGAGCACTTCCCAGCAAAAAAGCCAATCAGAACCATGGCAATGGTTTTAAATATAAGTCAGACGATGTTTCCATGAACAACTGCATTCTTTGTTAAAATGAAGATGTGTACGTATTTTCACTACTACTATTAGTATGATTTTTTAAAGCTTTTTTTTCTATTGAACAATGTATTATTTGATAAAAGACATAAAAAGCCTAAAAATTTTGGTGAATTTTCCATAGATAAAGAATACTTTTTCCAAACCAATTCTGAGAGTTTTTAATGATATTAAATACATTTTTTCCTTTTCATCTCATCAGTGTGAGTCTAAATTGTTTTCAGTCTAAAGCATTAAAATAAGCCAATCACAAGGTGGGCAACAGAATTCTACCATTTATCCGGAAAAGGCTTTGACCTAGGCTGCTCACTCCTCCAGGATATTTTCTCAGTATAGGGTTTTGTTTGCTTTGTTTTTTAAAGAATGGTTTGGAGGGGTGAAAGCAGAGAATAGACTAAGAAGAGAAACAAGATCTCCCCACAAAAAAAATCTTACTCTATATTTTACAATACAATCTGAAACAGAAACACCATTCAGCAGGAGCTGCAATCACTCAAACAAGCATCCAAACTCCACCTTCAAAGTAGGAGCAAACGTATCAGTGGAGGGCAAGTCTCCACAGAGCACCAATGACCTCAGAACTAAGTGCAAAGAGAAATTGTAGCAGGATTTGATGAAAGCAGTTCAGAGTATATATCTCTCATCACTTACCATCTTCTCTGATTCCAACTAAAAGAGAGAGAGAAAAGTTCCCTATAGGAACAATGTCTCCATAAAGAACAAAAATCATAAACATACCCTCATTACCCTTGGGAATGGAAACTTCTCAGGTCATTTTCTACCCTCTCGCTGGCTTTCTCTGGGTTTGGGAAGCCAAAAGAGATCATAAAAACACAACATATTTTCAATATTTGGGATTTGAAGAGGCCAAGATATTATGACTAACAAAGTAAAAAGGTAATTATGTTTCCATTAGCACCACTAATGAAGAAAAGTGAAAGAAATAACGGGCAGTCTGAAAACCATTTACATTTGACTCTGTAGGAAGATAGGTGGATTCTCTTGCAATAGACTTGCCTTCTTAATTATTTTCCTCCCTCCAAACCAATGATGAAATCACTTTGCCTTCAAGAACATTACACTAACTGAAAATAGGAGAGAAGGCCAAGAAAGTCTGGGTGGCCTTGGACAAACCTGGGAAGAACTCAACAGGGTAATGTGTGCGTGCTTCTATCTACCCTTAAGTGAGCACAAGCTGTATGTGAGGTGCTACGTTGTTCCCTGAACCACCTTTACCAAACCTTTCAACAGCCATGCCCTATAAATATTACCCCCCCATGCTGCGTGTGAGAAAAATCAAGACAGAAGGAGGTTAAGACATTTATGTAGCCACACAACTGGAAACAAAGGGGCCTGGGCCTATGTGTATTTGAATCTAATACCTATGTTCATTCTGTTCTGCCTTGCTGCTTCCCTTTTTTAAGAGACACTTCTCATAGTGGATGGTCCATAGACAAGATCATCAAAAGCTGATGGGAACAACATTTCACACCAGATGCACCAGTATGCAAATTGAGGGAAGGGTGATATTTAGCTGTTTACTGATGAGACCTACCGTAGACCACCCTGTTATAATATAAAACATATTGACCATGAGTTTCTTCCCAGATGTGTATGTTGACAGTTTCTGTTGAAACCAGGCAGTTTGTTTGTTTCTATTTCTCCACAAGTTTAATACAAAGGATTTTGCAAAGCCACATCTCAGGTTTAGATCTTACACTTTGGCAAACACAGTGTAAGACTGGTGTTTAATCTTGACAGCATCTCATTAGTGTAGATTAGTGACTCAGTATTAAAACTAGAAAACAAGTGGTTAAGAGACCCCAGCTAAGACAAGTTTCATTAAAACAATAATGACTTAATGTACACTGTGCCCAGTTTCAAAAAGCTTCAAGCTCCCTAATCATTTTCTGGATGGTTTCCATTCCAGCCAGTTTCCATGTTGGTGTAAATCCATCAATCTCTAGTAAGGATGTGCATGGGAAAATGAACATAATGTTAAGTCTACAGAGATCTTATTGCAATGTCAAAATCAAGTGATGTCAGTTTAAATTACAGCTTTAAAAAAAAGGCACTGTAAAGACAACTGTCTCCTGGAGCCTGCCTGGTTGCCTAGAGCAAATGCTCTACCCAGTTGGGTAGAGAAACCGGTTTCCATTTGCCTAGCAGTTTTCTCAGTGCTTCCAGTTTCCAAGAAGACACTTGGCAGGGAGAGCATGTTCAACAAGCCAGCTAACATGCTGAGCAATGGGGACTCCAGAGACTTCTGATACTCCACAGAGATGATCCTTCGTACCAATCAATCAAGGCCTTGGGCATATTATCCCCTATTTACTCCCAGGAGTGCTGGAAAACCACAAGCTTCCATTAAAGAACTTGCTAACTTCCTGAGTCAGAAGCCCCAGCTTTTTCAATACCACAGATCTCTTTGGTATTCTTCCCCCAAGGGTGCTATGTTTCAAAAGACTCTCCTGTGTCCTTTCTACAATGAGCAAAACTGTCTACTTCCCTCAGACTTTGAAATACCAAAAATGACTTACAAAGCCCATTACTACCTTAGTCGAGAGATATCAGTTTGGAAAGCAATAAGATGAAACAGGAAATAACAATAGTAATAGTGCTTTCCATTCACTGATTGCTTACTATTTATACCAGGCATTGTACATCATTTATATTATCCAATTTAATTATCTCCAGTGATGCTCAGTAATTATCTTCTTCATAGAAGGATTTAGAAACATTAAGAAATTTGTCCATGGCCACCAAACTAGTGCCAGAGCAAAGATCTGAACCCCTGCTGTCTGACTTCAAAGCCACTGCTCTTCTCTGCCCCACTGGTTCCACTCTCTCTCACCCTCAACTTCATTTCTAGCCCCTAGCACTCCCTTTGGAAAACATCATGTGCACTGTGCCCACTTTTGGAACTTTTGGAAAGTTTCAAGTTATCTTACTCCCCTGAAATCCCTACCATCTGTCTCCAAAGTGATGCTGCATATTCATAGAAGATAGAGAGAAAGAGACCCACTCCAGTGTTCTTGCCTGGAGAATCCCAGGGATGGGGGAGCCTGGTGGGCTGCTGTCTATGAGGTCACACAGAGTCGGACAAGACTGAAATGACTTAGCAGCAGCAGAGAGAAAGAGAGACAGAACACCTATAGCATCATAGGGATTGAAACCCAAGTGCAAAACCACTTCCAAGTAAGCCAAGGTACTGGTTCTTTTAGTCACCATTTACCTGCACCTAATTTCTCCACTCAAAGTGTAATGTAGGAACCTATCTCCAGAATGCCGCAGAGCCCCACAAATATTCCCTTCTAAAGTCGCCTCTTTGCTTTTTTTAACTTTTTCTTTTGTCCTGGGGTATAGTAGATTAACAATGTTGTGATAGTTTCAGGTGAACAGTGAAGGAACTCAGTCATACAAATACATGTATCCATTCTCCCCCAAATTCCCCTCCCACCCAAGCTGCCATATAACATTGAGCAGAGTTCCCTGTACTATACAGTAGGTCCTGGTTGGTTACCCATCTTATATACAGCAGTGTGTACACATCCCAAACTCCCTAACTATCCCTTCCCCTTCCCCTTTCTCCCTGGCAACCGCATTCTCTAAGTCTGTGAGTCTCTTTCTGTTTTGTAAGTAAGTGCATTTGTATCATTTCTCTTTAGATTCCCTAAGGGATACCATACAATATTTCTCCTTCTCTGTCTGTAAAGTCTATACTTTACAGGTTTCACTCTGGCAGATGATGCCTCTAGGTTTCTGATGAAAGCACCAAAGACAGCCTTGGACAATGAACTCTGGGCAGTACCCTCCTGCCACCACACCTAACTCCCCCTTCCCACTGCAAAAAGAAAACAAAGTGCCTGGGTGAGGTGGGAGTGGGAGCTGCCTTTAGATGCCCAGAGCTTAAACCACAGGTTCTATAAGAAGAGCCATGGAGATATATTGATACTTATTTTTGAAAGCAAATGTGAATAACATAATGATGTGTGTGGAGCGGGGAGCTGGAAACAGCAGAACATCCAGGATAGGATATCTACTGTATGATTCCAACCATACTGTTAATGAATACATGGACAGAAACTAGTAAAGAACCCAAAAATATACTAAAAGTTTGACTTCTACAAGTGACGCAAACACACACACTTCTCCTTGGGTTTTGAGTTCAGTTTCTGTTATAAGACTTATGTGCAATAATCATTCAGTTCATTCAATTACATATTATATTCAGAGTATATAATTATGTGATACCTGGATAAACTAATTAGCTTTATAACATATAGCTAAGCATCAACCACTTAGAAAATTCTGAGTTAGGAGGCCTCTCTGGGGTTACTTACTTCTCTCACCCTACAGGAAATTATGTCCAGCTGCAAGCTTCCTTTTGATCATGCCCTATGCCTCTAGGCCCAAATCTTATGGACAGTATACTACCTCTTCAGGGAGTCTAACAAGCATTCTAGAATAATAGAATATGGTATTCCACAAGAACCGCTTTCCTACTCTGAGACGAAAAACAGAAAAATTACAACTACAGTGAACAAACACTAGATTCCTAACATCCCAACACCACAGAGCTAAGCTGTGTACCAGAATAATAATAACAGTCATTAATACTATTATTCTAAAAAATATGTGGGGAAGAGCAAGATGAAGCTCACAGCATACAAAAAGAAGAGAGCACTGTGAATCAGATACTTTTCCTGTAGGACACAAGCCCCTTTCTTAGCAGGCCTAACAAGAGATAGTACAGCATACTGTATGTCAAGGACGTGGCAGGCTGGCACAGAGGCTAGGAACATAGACAAAGCCTGGGCAGAAAGGCCAAAGCTGGCCCAGCCAAAGTGAGCTGCGGACCAGCATGGAAGAACACTGGGCTGCTGCTGCTGCTAAGTCGCTTCAGTCATGTCCGACTCTGTGCAACCCCATAGATGGCAGCCCACCAGGCTCCCCCGTCCCTGGGATTCTCCAGGCAAGAACACTGGAGTGGGTTGCCATTTCCTTCTCCAATGCATGAAAGTAAAAAGTGAAAGTGAAGTTGCTCAGTCATGTCCGACTCTTAGCAACCCCATGGACTGCAGCCTCCCAGGCTCCTCCGTCCATGGGATTTTCCATGCAAGAGTACTGGAGTGGGGTGCCATTGCCTGCTCCTGAACACTGGGCTAAGGGCAGCGTATTCAGATTCACCAAGGAGTGACGTATCCTTCACAAATTAAAATTATGGATTGTTAGAAGTTCCAAATAATTAGTAATAATCACAGTCATCATTACCATAGTCAAGGTTTTGTCATGCATGAGCCCACGGTTATGATCCTGCTCAAATATTTCTACGTTTTCATTGTTCAAAGAAACAACTAGAACTTAGGAGCTGAGCATCTTTTCTAAAACACCTGTGATGGTACAGTGGCTTCAGAGGGACATTCCTACTAATGCAGACATTTCAACACAGCCAGGACATGAGCCTCTGCAATCATTCAATAGACACTGTTTATAGAGGGAGCTGGGGGACAACAAAAGAAAACAGAAGAAACACATGATTCTTGGCACTGGGATTCATGTTAAGGTTTCAGTAACATGATGATTTGATTCACATAGTGCAAATAAAAATGATGGAAAGCGAGTGCTTATTTGCTGAAAACAAACAAAAATGTGTAAAAATACATAACAAGTCTTGAACACTGCTTCTTCTCTGTTCCTCTCACCACATGTCTAAATCCTACTCATCTTCCCAAGCTCAGCTCAGATGTCTGTCCCCCACGAAACTCCAGGTCCCTTCTCTGACACTCTCACTCCTCTCCCCACCATCCAATGGGGGATGATCACCTCGTCAAAGCTCACATATCTGTACCTGGTCTATTATAATTAGGTAATAAGAGCTGCCATTCATCAAGTGTCTAATTTACACTAAGCCCCCTTTGTAGCTTTTATTTTTTCCTTCAAGTCCTAAAGCAATCCTTCCAGGAATGGAATGTATTATTCACAGTTTAAAAACTGAGAAACCAAACTTGAACCAGGCTGAGTAACTTTGCCTGAAGTGTCAAAAGAGCTAAACAGTGGTAGATCCTGAACCTGAAATCAAGACTATCTAATTCCAAAGCCTGTTGTTCTACATCTTGCCATATCTTATGACCTGATTACTCTCTGTCTCATGTTTATCTCTCTTCCCAGGTGACAAGAATCTTGAGGAACAGACCCATGTTTGAGCCATCACACACTCATTCATGAGCCATTTAAGTAATCCCTGAAATAGACAGCAAACAGAATAAAGAGTAGATATCTAACAAATACTTGTTGAATGAGTGATAAAACGACAAAAATCCCATGGAATAGGTAGAAAGGGCAATTGTCATAGTGTCAGCAACAAAATGAAAGTGATAGTTGCTCAGTCATGTCCCATGGACTATACAGTCCATGGAAATCTCCAGGTCAGAATACTGGAGTGGGTAGCTTTTCTCTTCTCCAGGGAATTTTCCCAACCCAGGGACTGAACCCAGGTCTCTCATATAGCAAGCAGATTCTTTACAAACTGAGCCACAAGGGAAGCCAAAAAATATATATATATATGAAGTGATGGTCCCTCAGTCAAAAAAGTTGACTTAAAACTCAACATTTAGAAAACTAAGATCATGGCATCCAGTCCCATCACTTCATGGCAAATAGATGGGGAAACAATGGAAACAGTGACAGACTATTTTTCTGGGCTCCAAAATCACTGCAGATGGTGACTGCAGCCATGAAATTAAAAGATGCTTGCTCCTTCGAAGGAAAGCATAGGCAGCATATTAAAGAAAAACAGAGGCAGCATATTCAAAAGCAGAGACACTACACTGCCAACAAAGGTCTGTCTAGTCAAAGCTATGGCTTTTCCAGTGGTCATGCATGTATGTGAGAGTTGGACTCTAAAGAAAGCTGAGCGTCAAAGAACTGATGCTTTTGAACTGTGGTGTTGGAGAAGACTCTTGAGAGTCCCTTGGACTGCAAGGAGATCCAACCAGTCCATTCTGAAGGAGATCAGTCCTGAATATTCACTGGAAAGACTGATTCTAACGCTCAAGCTCCAATACTTTGGCCACCTGATGCGAAGAACTGACTCATTGGAAAAGACCCTGATGCTGGGAAAGATTGAAGGTGGGAGGAGAAGGGAAAGACAGAGGATGAGATGGTTGGATGGCATCATCCACTCAATGGACATGAGTTTAAGTAAGCTCCAGGAGCTGGTGATGGACAGGGAAGCCTGGCATGCTACAGTCCATGGGGTCACAAAGAGTCAGACACGATTGAGTAATTGAACTGAACTGGCAACAAAAGATCCCACTAATGGTTTTCTGGACCGTTAGTTAGAGAATGCTTCCTTCTCATTTATCCTGACAGGCCTCAGCTACTCTTCCGTCAGCCTCAACTCAGCCCAACCTGTGTGGTGCCGGAGAATGAGAACAGCAGCTAATGTTTGTACAGAGAACTAATTCCATTACCATTCTCTGCAGCAGCCTTCACCTCACAAGCTTCAATATCCCCCCAACAGCCATAATTGGGAAAATATGGGAAAACCAAGAAAGGTAGACTATTTGGCCCCTGACCACCATTTACACAGTCTGACAGTAACCTATGAATCTTAATCTAGATTTATTTTTTTCTATGAAAGCATAAAGGATAAGTGGTCAAGAGCAGGTCCATAAATTTGCTTTGACTTTTATTAGATGGGGAATATTTTCATCTGAGAGGTCAGCATAACTTGGAGGAAAAGACAAAAAGCTCTCTGAAAGTGAATCACCATGTTACCCCTGACATAACACAGGACCACTGTCTACCAACAAGGGAGCTGCTTGCTGGTCAGAACTCCTTAGAAGTCATCAGAATAGGTTAATCTTTCCCATTTGACGTTATCATGTCATGTATTTCACATCTCATTCAGATTCTTTGGGGAAAGGAACACAACTGGGACTATTAAGTAATGTAGCTGAATTCCTTAATGAAGAAAGAAAACCAGATTCACCAAGTAAACCATCCCTAGAAGAATCAAAGCATAGACAGAAGGTGAAAATGAGGTTGAATATATAAGAGGAAGTCTCATAAACTCACTCTATGGCTTTATTTTGTCCAACCACCTGGTCTAACATTCAAGTTTTATAAAAACATCTTACTGATTTATTCATTGTTAAAAAGCATTAATTATGTGTCTAATGAGATGCTGAGAACTAGGAATACAATGATGAATAAGGCTTTGTCCACTTTCTCCAGAAGTTTCCAGTCTAGCAGGAGTGAGATTATCTAAGAAAAGAGTTCCTATCAGCCTGATAAGTGCAGGAATCGAACAGTTGACCAACTTTAATGTCACACCATTCAAAACCAGCTGTCCAACAAAATTCATTAACTAATGGTTTTCTCTATGCATACCTGGTGATTTCACCTATGTTATCTGATTTCATCCTCAGTTAATCCATCACAAGAAAATATTCTTCTCAGAAAAAAGCCTTGAACTGACTAACAACTCTTTTCCTTTCAAGTCTATGCAAAAGAACACCTGGAATTTCACAGAAAATAAATTTTGGTACAGAAAGGAAACGGTTTATGACAGATTCAGATATTGCATGAGATAAACCATAACTTTCCTATAAAGGCTTCTTAATAAAATAGTTTCCAGCCACTGAACAGGCCAAGTCTAAAAGAGCAGACTCTGTGGCTAATGATATTCTCTGGTTTTGGAAGAAAACGTGAAAGGAAAGAATTAGAAAACAAAACACTAAACAGAAAACAAAAATGAAGGCTTCTAGAACTCAAGGGAAGGAGAAAGTTCCCCTGTCTGAAATTTGACTGACAAGAGGAAATGCAACCTGTTCTTATCCATACTTGACGTAGGAAACATGGCACTCTGATTTTCAAAAGAAACCACTGATTTGAGATGATCAAGTGGAAGTAACGTTCTCAGTCACTGGGGGAGCTGTCTCAGACACCTCGGTGGATTCTGCATGGAGCCGCCACATTCTCCGTGCCCAGATTTGTTCATGTTTGATACTTGGATTACCCCAGCAGGAAACGAGCAGTCTTTGAATGGAGGGTTTTGTTCAGGATTCTAATAGCTTCCAGCATTTGCCCCAGACCACAAGGAGTACACCAAATTCACTTAGACATCCAGGCCAGAGTGAAGCATTTCTCTGTCAGATCTAGTCAGCTCCACCAATTTAACATTTTGGCTTCTTGTGGGCAAAGAGAAGTCTGCCAAACAGCATTGGTGGCTGGGGGCAATCTGATGACACGTGGCAGTTCTGGAAAGAAAATTAATGAACACAACCAGCAACCTTTCTGCCCCACTCCACTCTCCTTGTTCAAGGGAGAGAAGCGAAGTGTCAGCCTCTGGGCTAATAAACAGCTGCTGCTCCTAGAAACAGCCTCGAGGTGGTTGTATCTTTTCCCCACTCAATTTGCCACATTTCATTGTTTGCTTTCAAGATCACCTCACTGTGAAGTTTGTGGATGTTAAAGGTAGAGATATGATTTGTTTCCTTCAACAATTTCATCCTAGCTAATCTAGTAAATAAAGTGGGACACTAGCCACCTCTGATTCAGTCACCAAAGCTAACTATGTCCAATCAAAGTTAATAAAATATTTGTCTGGTGCCTACTATGTGCCAGGCAATATGCCAGGCATATATATATATATATGATAACAATGAATAATGATAATATGTTACGATATATTATTATAATGACAACAACAATAATAACAATCAAGCAATCAACAAGAGTCATCTAGCAAGTGCTTACTGTGTGAAAAGTTATGATAAATGTATAGGGTTATATCACTTCTCACAAACCTTTGAGCAACATATAATTATTACTTTCCCCTTTTGCTACTGCTGCTCTCCTTTTACAGGTGCAGAAAAGGGGGTTCCAAGAGATAAAATAAACTTGTTCAAAGTAGCACAGCTTGTAAATGACAGAGCTGGGATTTGAATGCAAAGCCTGTCTGTAAAGGCAATGCCTTTAACATCATTAAAGGAAGTCACACTGAAACAACATTAAAACTTTGTTGTAATGCAAAAGAATGAGATAGATGGTAAAGTTTTCCAGATTATAGCAAAATAGATGGACTAGTTATATTACTCATCTGAACCAAAACTACTTTGTAGTAGAATGTTGTCAGCTCTTCAATATCTAGACCAGCATATCAAGTGCGACCCATTTTCACCCCAAAAAGGAACTACATAATCAGCCATAATCAGAGATTAGGACAGAATAAGGACTACAAAATACAATAAAATGATAACATCTTTCCATTTTTTTCCATAAGAGATCCATTTAATTTCTGTAAACTGAAGCTAAATTGCCTATGGGAATGCATGTGTGTATGTGTGTGTTTCCTGTCAGATTTTCTAGTTTTACCACTCCATTCTTACGTTAGTATATGGTAAAACATCTTTACAAGGTTTTGAAAGGACTCATCTTAACAAAGAAAACATTCATAAAAGTTAAATGGGAAACTCATAGATTGGATAAGTAATAAAAAGCTTATAAACATCTGATTTCTGCACAAAGCCAGTAAGGAAGAAGTAAAATAAAATAAAACAAAAAAATCTCAAAACCTTCTGAGAAGGTTCCACACTTCTGAGAAGAAAGGAAAAAATAAAATGAAAATTTTGGAGGACTTCAAGGAAAAGGGCACTGTCCAATTGCGTCTTGGCAACACAGCTCTGAGGGACAGGGGGGATTTTGGAAAGTCTTGTTCTCCGAGGTTCCCACAGTCACTCAAATTGTTCAGTGGACAGTTATGCCCAAGTTTTCAGCCCTAGAATATTCATTCAGATTTAGGGCTGCCGAGGACCTGCACAGCTAGAATTCTGCCAGTGACAGAGCAGGAGTAATGTGCAGGAAATCATCAGGCAGTCTACCCCAACTAATGCCAAAACAACACACATGGACTCATAAGTACAATTCGTACATAATTCCCAAAGGTTCATGAGTCACATGAGACATAGAATCCAGACTGAGAACCCTGGAACAAAGAGCCTTTACACTTGAGGATCTGGCCAAGTTTAGAGCCACAGATAAGATGATTCAAGGGCTTTCTTATTTTGTGGCTTCGTAACAGATGAATTTCTCCAGTTTCTCTGACATGAGTTGAGGGCAAGTGGCTTTCATCAGACAGTGGTCCAGTCATGAAAACAGTGACGGCTAGAGACCAATTGCCCAAGTTTCAATCTTGCCTCTGTCTCTTCACAGCAGTGTAATCTTGAACAGGTTTTACTTATTCCTCTGTACCTCTGTTCTCTTATCTCTAAGACAGGGATTGATAATAACACCAGCTTCAAAATGTGGTAAAGATTAAATGAGTCTTGTAAAGAAAGCACTTAGGACATCTACCTAGCACATAGGCAAACACAAAATAAATGTTAGCCATTATTAGTCTATGGTCCTTTCTAAGAAAAAAAAAAAAAAAAAGGAGATGACCTAATACAATAAAGGTTCCTATCCAAAAAGCACTAGAGGACTGCAGAGAATAGTAGAGAATGCATTAATTAATTCATGAGTGTCCTTTATTAAATCATCATTGGATGTTCATGTCTGCTATTTTGCAAAGTTGACTTTTGGTTAACCAAACAAGTATCACCATCTATGTCTCAATACAAAGGCAGTGTTAGGTGTTAGAAAATGTAGATAGCCTGTGAACTCTATCACAAATAATGATTTAAAAAATATGCCATCAGATTAACAGCTTTCCTTTATTTCAGTTTGTGAAGATTCAGCCAGAGTATAGTTTTTCAGTCCCAGAGACCCATAGGTGATGACAAATTAGAAGAGACCTCAATGAGCATGACAGTCTTGTACAGATAGCCCAGTACTCTCACTGAGCAGGTGGAAAACCTGAACCCAGAGACCTTTGTGACTTGCCCAGATAGACCTTGCAAGTAAGTAGCAGAGCCCGGAACTAAGATTCTTGGATGTTTATTTGTTCACCTGCCTCCTTCCACTAGACTGTGACCCCCTGGAGGCCAGAGCCTAGTCAAACATGTCTTCCTACCTTCATGACAGCCCAGGACATGTAGACAAAGAAGGCAACAATAAATAAGGGTTAAAAAGAACCACCATGATGCTACTTCTTTGCTACTTCTAAGGTACTGTTTTAACCCAGCAAAAGAGATAGTTATCTCATTCACTGAAAAGATGACACAGATGATAAGGCAAACCAGAAATCAAATCTAAGCATTCTGTTGGTCTGTGAGCCAGGAGACCTGAGCTTTTGTCTTATTCTACCATAACTTGCTTTGTGACATTCAATGAACATTTAACTTTTCTGAAAAGAAGACAACAATACAGCCTTGACAGAGCTGAAGGGAGTCCAATTGTATGAGATCACAAAATAGAATGAAATAATAAAGGCCATAATTAATTGTATGTCATAAAGGCTATAATTAATTGCATGTCACTTTCCCTGGTGGCTGAGATGATAAAGAATGTGCTTGCAATGCAGGAGATCCAGGTTTGATCTCTTGGTCAGAAAGATCCCCTGAAGAAGGAAATGGCAACCCACTCTGGTATTCCTGCCTAGAGAATTCCATGAACAGAGGAGCCTAGTGGGTTACAGTCCATGGGGTCGCAAAGAGTCAGACACGACAGAACAATTAACACCTTATGTTTATATTATACTTACTAATTCTCAAAAGGCTTCTTTGTATATTACAGTTAAGCTTCATGATAACAATGGAGATGGTCAAGAAATATGTTATAGCCCCATTTTACAGATAATGACACTAAGGTACAGAGGGACCATATGTTTATATCAGGAAGGATGACATGTTTATATTAGATTAAATGAGAAATATCATCTCTGCCAAAGGACAGAATCCACAGTAAGAAAGAAAAATATACACTTAGATCAAGGACCTAAGAAGAGACAGCACATAGCTTCCAGCTGGAATTAACAATGAGCCAAAGAGTCTTGTCATCAACCCCTAACTGCTAGCTTTCTTCACTCAAAATTCTACTTTCAAAGATATGTCTCTCCTGAAATCACAGAAAGATCACATGGGTTATGGGAGATATGAAGTCAAGACATTTGGCATATGGATCAGACACAGAGCAGAAGAAAGCTTCTTAAAATATACTGTGTCTACAATAAAGCAAAATATATTTCTAAGCATTTTATTGAAACTTCACAGGAAGACCCTAAAATGTGAAAAATGATAGCAAAGAGAAATTATATGATACTCTATGTTTTACTTCATCTGAAATAAAAGGTCATTAACATTCACTTTCTTTACAGGATATGTCATTTAGAATTTTTATTTTAACAAACTTTAGCAAATACAAATCAGTTCTACACTTGTCAGAAAGGGCCATTCCACCCCCAAGCCCCATGTTACCATGGCAAGCCCAGGACTGACTTTCTGGCCGACTGGAGTGAACATCAGTCTTTTGAAATTGCCTCAAGTCATTTGAACACTTTCTCAGCATTCTGATAGTTTCCCACTTTATTGATGAAGGCCACTATTTCAATGCAGAATCCAATACAATTCTATTTCCAGGTGTCATTCAGCAAAGGAATCATAGGTCCTTCTGCAAAACACGGATGCTGAAAAAGAAGTCAAGGGAAGCAGAAACTACTTCCTGGGAAATAATCTTCCAGCAAGCCTGTTGGTGCAGTGGGGGCTGTGGTGGAGCTTCTGGTATCTTCCTGAGCCCTGTCAGCCCAAGGTGCTGGACAGCGGGCAGACGTATTTTCTCTAGAGCTATGCATGTGTGCAAAGTCACTTCAGTCACGTCTGACTCTCTGCAATCCTGTGGACTGTAGCCGTGGATGAGCTCCTCTGCTCCTGGGATTCCCCAAGCAAGAATCCTTGAGTGGATTGCCATACCCTTTTCCAGGGGTTCTTCCCAACCCAGGGAGGAAACCGGTGTCTCATGTCTCCAGCACTGGGAGGCAGGTTCTTTACCACTAGTGCCACCGGGGAAGCCCCATTTAGAGCTGTCTTGGAGTGTAAATGGGCATCACCGCAGTTGGCTATCTGGCCCTGAAGATTCAATGCTCACGCAGGTTGCAACAGAGCAATACCCAACAGGAGAGAGAAAGGGCTGAAATCCAAAAGAAAACCAAACGACAGACTATTACCAAAGTGGGAAATGTTGCTCTCAATTTGCATACATAGCAGCACTCATTTCTAACACAAGAGGACCATAAAATACGTGCTGGCAGCCACGTCTCAGTTTGCGGCTTCGTCTCCTCACAAAGCTTTAAAAATGTCCTCATTCTTCCTGTGAAGCACTGGGAAGAGGTATGGGAAGAAGGGAGTTCGTGGTCTCTACCAGATTCCTCCTGGATAGCTGCTTGTCCCCGGAATAAAGCTCCCCTCCAAAGAGAGAAAATCTTTAATTTCCGGTCCAGTCATTTTTAAGAAAAACTAACCTAACCCCCTCATCAGACAAAATAGAATCTTTGGGTCAGGACAAGCTTTGTGTCAAGGTAAGGGAAGAGACTGCAGGACAAATTCTCTTTTAAACCTTAAAGACTGTGCCCCACCTCCTCTCTTGTTATTATTGTAAGGAACAACCATGTAACTGACTCATCTCTATTTCTTTCACTCAGAACACTATCTGCTGGCCAGAATATTTTCAAATGTTGTCAACCACCAGATTGTACCCTTCAATTCTTTTTAGCTTCTTTCCAACTTTCCAATACAGAATCTCATTAACTGGTTTGTCTTTCTGGCTGC
This sequence comes from Aepyceros melampus, assembly GCA_006408695.1. Lineage (NCBI taxonomy): Eukaryota > Metazoa > Chordata > Mammalia > Artiodactyla > Bovidae > Aepyceros > Aepyceros melampus. Next base: position 209,222 of record SJXQ01003685.1, on the reverse strand, counting down.
TGTACTTTGTTGTTAACTTTCTCCATTTTAAGATATTTTCCTATGAAGATTTCTCTTTAGAGAGGGCAGTTATCCACCTCCCCACACACAAATTGCAGAACCAATTAAACTCAATAAAGTTTTGTTGAATAGCAAAAAGCAAAAGAGAAAAGGAAAGATATAAGCATCTGAATGCAGAGTTCCAAAGAATAGCAAGGAGAGATAAGAAAGCCTTCCTCAGCAATCAATGCAAAGAAATAGAGGAAAACAACAGAATGGGACAGACTAGAGATCTCTTCAAGAAAATTAGAGATACCAAGGGAATATTTCATGCAAAGATGGGCTCAATAAAGGACAAAAATGGTATGGACCTCACAGAAGCAGATGATATTAAGAAGAGATGGCAAGAATATACAGAAGAACCGTACAAAACAGAAATTCACAACCCAGATAATCACGAAGGTGTGATCACTCACCTAGAACCAGACATCCTGGAATGCGAACTCAAGTGGGCCTTAGAAAGCATCCCTACAAACAAAGCTAGTGGAGGTGATGGAATTCCAGTTGAGCTCTTTCAAATCCTGAAAGATGATGCTGTAAAAGTGCTGCACTCAATAATGTCAGCAAATTTGAAAAACTCAGCAGTGGCCACAGGACTGGAAAAGTTCAGTTTTCATTCCAATCCCAATGAAAGGCAATGCCAAAGAATGCTCAAACTACCACATAATTGCACTTATCTCACACGCTAGTAAAGTAATGCTCAAAATTCTCCAAGCCAGGCTTCAGCAATACGTGAACTGCAAAATTCCAGATGTTCAAGCTGGTTTTAGAAAAGGCAGAGGAACCAGAGATCAAATTGCCAACATCTGCTGGATCATGGCAAAAGCAAGACAGTAAGCAAGAGAGTTCCAGAAAAACATCTATTTCTGTTTTATTGACTATGCCAAAGCCTTTGACTGTGTGGATCACAAGAAACTATGGAAAATTCTGAAAGAGATGGGAATACCAGACCACCTGACCTGCCTCTTAAGAAACCTATATGAAGGTCAGGAAGCAACAGTTAGAAGTGGACATGGAACAACTGACTGGTTCCAAATAGGAAAAGGAGTACGTCAAGGCTGTATATTGTCACCCTGCTTATCTAACTTATATGCAGAGGACATCATGAGAAACGCTAGACTGGAAGAAGCCCAAGCTGGAATCAAGATTGCCAGGAAAAATATCAGTAACCTCAGATATGCAGATGACACCACCCTTATGGCAGAAAGTGAAGAGGAGCTAAAAAGCCTCTTGTTGAAATTGAAAGAGGAGAGTGAAAAAGTTGACCTAAAGCTCAACATTCAGAAATGAAGATCATGGCATCTGGTTCCCATCACTTCATGGGAAATAGATGGGGAAACAATGGAAACAGTGTCAGACTTTATTTTAGGGGGCTCCCAAATCACTGCAGATGGTGAATGCAGCCATGAAATTAAAAGATGCTTACTCCTTGGAAGGAAAGTTACAACCAACCTAGATAGCATATTAAAAAGCAGAGATATTACTTTGCTGACTAAGGTCTGTCTAGTCAAAGCTATGTTTTTTCCAATAGTCATGTATACATGTGAGAGTTGGACTGTGAAGAAAGCTGAGCACCAAAGAATTGATGCTTTTGAACTGTGGTATTGGAGAAGACTCTTGAGAGTCCCCTGGAATGCAAGGAGATCCAACCAGTCCATCCTAAAGGAGATCAGTCCTGGGTACTCATTGGAAGCACTGAAGCTGAAGCTGAAACTCTAGTACTTTGGCCACCTCATGCAAAGAGTTGACTCATTGGAAAAGACCGTGATGCTGGGAGGGATTGGGGGCAGGAGGTGAAGGGGATGACAGAGGATGAGATGGCTGGATAGCATCACTTCGATGGACATGAGTCTGAGTGCACTCCGGGAGTTGGTGATAGACAGGGAGGCCTGGTGTGCTGTGATTCATAGGGTCGCAAAGAGTAGGACACGACTGAGTGACTAAAATGAACTAAATACTACTTGGTGGCAGTGCAGGAAAGAAAGGCCGAAATTTATGAACAAAATAGTAACAATAATAATAGCTATTTACTCTGAATTTGTGTACAGGGGATCTAACACATGACACAGTATGATGCTACGTGATGATGAGAATGTGGCTTCTGCTCTCTGACAGACCTGGGTTCAACTCATAGCTCCTCCATGCATGCCATTTTCTTAACTCATATGTATCCCAGGTTCCTCATCTGTAAAATAAAGTTATTAACAAGATGTATCTCATAGGGATATTTTGAAGATTCCATCCAATCACGAGTGTAAAGCACTTAGCCCAAGCACTTAGCCCATAGTCTAGCTCATAATGACATGTAGCATGTATCCTGTTTTCCCCATTTTAAAAGGGAGAAACAACGTCAGAACTAGTATATCCACCCAGTGTGAAGGCTTCATTTCTACTGCCTTGTGTGACCAGAACATTGGAGGAAGTCATGTTAGAAGCCTAGAGTATGGCAATTGGGAGAGACTCAAAGAGACCATCCCAGCTCCTGGAGTAGCACCTGCAGAGGGGACATCTGTTTTTTGAATGAATGAATGAATCACTAAAGTGATTCAAATAGAGTAAAAACCATAGTTACATACTGAGCATAAATTATGTGTAAGGTCTCGATCTAAGGAGTTAATCTGAACTAACATTGATTATATATTTAGCATTTAATATTCAAACAACCAAATAGGCTTTGAAAAATGATCCAAGGGGTCAGGAAGAAGGAATGATATATCCTCATGGAAGAACAGCTACCCAAAGTGGGCTTTTTATTGTTGTCGTTCAGTGGCTAAGCTGTGTCCAACTCTTTGTGACCCCATGGGATGTGGCACACCAGGCTTCCCTGTCCTTCACCATCTCCTGGAGTTTGCTCAAACTCATGTCCATTGAGTTGGTGATGCTAAAAAGAACAGAAAGGATTCTTCACAATGTGTAGGAGTAGTGGAGGGCATCCAGGCAAAGGGAGCCACATGGGCTATGATCACGAGGTGTGAGCCTGTTGGCATCAATGGCCTGAGAAGAAGCGTCTATAGAGGAACAGGAAAAATGCAATTCAATGGCTAGAGTAAGCACAGTACAGCAGAAGCTAACACAAATTGTAAATCAATTATATTCTAATAAAAATAAAATAGAGTAAGGCCAAGACAAGTGGGACCTCAAACACCAGCATGGGTGTTTGTCCTTGATTTCACCAAAATGGGAGAAACTAATGAAGCTGCTTGTGGTAATAAGTCACATTGACAACAGCATTTGGTACCAAGCCTTCAATAGAACAAAAGCTGCAGAGAAATAAATTTTACAGTTGGGGAGGCAGAGAAGCAGCACAAGAAGTCCCAAAGACAGAACAGAATGGGGGGGGGGGGAATCTTCATCTTCCTGGCGCCTGCTCTTCAAGGGAACATTGACTAGGATAACGGTAACTGCTCTCATGAAGACCACTCAACACCAACACTCCTTAGCCAAACAAAACAAGGTCCTCAAACAGCAGTGCAGATGGCCACCCAACCCAGGGAGCAGGTGATGACAGAAGTCCATCCAGGACTCCTCCAGCCACACTGAGCATCATGATATGGGACAACAGACAAACACTGAAATGGGCACATTTTCTAATCTGTACATAGGCACTCAAAGGCCCATGGCCATTCTCAGTTCAGTTCAGTCGTTCAGTTGTGTCCAACTCTTTGTGACCCCATGAATCGCAGCACACCAGGCCTCCCTGTCCATCACCAACTCCCGGAGTTCACTCAGACTCGCATCCATTGAGTCAGTGATGCCATCCAGCCATCTCATCCTCGGTCATCCCCTTCTCCTCCTGTCCCCAGTCTCTCCCAGCATCAGGGTCTTTTCCAATGAGTCAGCTCTTCACATGAGGTGGCCAACATACTGGAGTTTCAACCTCAGCATCATTCCTTCCAAAGAACACCCAGGGCTGATCTCCTTTAGAATGGAATGGTTGGATCTCCTTGCAGTCCAAGGGACTCTCAAGAGTCTTCTCCAACACCACAGTTCAAAAGCATCAATTCTTCAGTACTCAGCCTTCTTCACAGTCCAACTCTCACATCCATACATGACCACTGGAAAAACCATAGCCTTAACTAGATGGACTTTTGTTGGCAAGTAATGTCTCTGCTCTTTAATATGCTATCTAGGTTGGTCATAATTTTCCTTCCAAGGAGTAAGCATCTTTTAATCTCATGGCTGCAGTCACCATCTGCAGTGATTTTGGAGCCCCAAAAAATAAAGTCTGACACTGTTTCCATTGTTTCCCTATCTATTTCCCATGAAGTGATGGGACCAGATGCCATCCTAACACAGTCTTATTTCTTATTCAGTCATCTCACCTCCCATCTAAGACTGCATATATTTAAACCAGTAAGCTGGGAGCTTTTAAACCAGTAACAATATAAACACACATATTTATTCACTCACACACCCACATTCAAACTTTCCTTTGTGTACAGAGGACCACGCTCATTGTAGTGAGAGATAACACAGTTTACCATCTAACCAACCTAATTACAAGTATCATAAACAGTAGGGCAAAAGAAAATAAGTATCTTAATTAGCATTCTTGGCGGCATCAGGAAACATGCCTAGGTCACCGTCAGGGCAGATGTACCAGCCCAGCAAAGAAAAGAATCCAAAGCCCTCATCTAAACAAGACAAAAGGAAAAACAAGTCTATCATCAGATTTAAATACAAAGTACACTTGAAAGTTAAACTCAACTCATAGTTTTGGAGGCAACACAGTTTACCCATTAAAGCAAAAAGTCAGATTTTTAGAACTAGCAAGGTCTAATCTTGGTTTAGCCACAGAATCACTATGCCATTCTAGGAAAATATGCAAAATACACCCAGTCTTCATTTGTGCATCATGGAGAGATTTAATCAATAACTGAGAGGTAGAATGAGAAACTGCTTAGCTAATGCAGAATGTTCCTGTTAATTAAAGACACCCCCTGCCTTTGCCATGGATTAGAAGGAGGAAGGACAAAGATAGCTTTAAACAATTTGATCACCAGGCAAGAGCAGTGAAAAGAAAGAAAAGCAGAAGACTGTTTTAGGTCAAGAAAACACCATTTTAGGAAAATGAATATTTGGCCTAAAAGCAAAGGACCACACATAAAACCTTAAAGGAAAGCTGGTAAGTGAGAGATACAGACAGAATAAATTCATGTGTCTGTATGTTGGTAACCAGTCAGTATAGTTCAATTTCAGGGGCAGGCAGCTACCTTTAAAATTAGGTTGGGGGAAGTGGGAGGGGGTTCCTGTGTGCCTGGAACTATGATAGACAACTTGCATTTATTACTTCCTTAATACTCACTGCAATCTGCTAAATTAGATCTCACCATCTCTAATGCAGATGAAAAAAAAAAGAAACACACCATCTCTAATGCAGATGAAAAAAAAAAAAGAAACAGAAAAAAAAAAACAAGAAAAACCACTGAAGCCACTTCCATCATGTCAACTGTGGAATGGGGATAAAAGAATAGGAAGACTCCAAAGGCACCTTTAGTGACCAAGAGGTGCTGAGGAAACAGAACAAGATAGTCTTAAGAGGCTTACCAAATATAGTTCACTGTAGGGACTCTAAAAGACCCAAATATAGTATGGACTTGCCCTTGACCATGGCCCCAGTGGCACATATCCACCGTCAATTGTCTCCAGTTGATAAGAACGCACAGACTCACAGCTATTTGCAGACCAGCTACACTCTACTTAGATAACAGATATCCAAGTACATCGAACATGGAAAAGCCACTTGAGATAAGAACACCACCCCAGTAAATAAATCTCAGACTTGGGATGCACCACAACCATAAAGTGGGTTACTGAAAAGTTAATATTCATCGTGTTTGTCTATAAAATATAGTTAATCTATTCCTAGGTCCTTTGCTTTCATATTTTACTTCAAGCATTAATTAGGTGGCTTTTATTAACCACCTCTTAATGAAAGGCAACAGAAAATAAACAGATTAAAAGCCAGGTCTAAGCCATCATAAACAATTGATTATCTGGAAATTTTAAAGTCTTAAACTACATATATAAAACACAGTTAATCTCATTCCTATTTAACTTTAAATTTTTTATTTTGTATTGGGATAGAGCCAATAGTGTCAGGTGAACCGTGAAGAGACTCAGCCATACGTTACATGTATCCTTCCCATTTTGTTTTGTTTTGTTTTGTTTTTTAAAAAAAGCTCCTGAAAGTTATTCAGAAACCGATATTTTGTAAACTGAATCTCATTTGTTCATTTATTCATTCCACAAATTCTTATGAGTAACTGCTAAATGCCTGGGGCTACATTAAGTGTTGAAAATCCAGATGTAAAAGAGATTTCCTGCCCTTAAGAAAAGAAGATCTAATAAAGAAAGAGCAAACCCTGCGATAGCAATGCAGGGAGATGAGTGCTTGCTAAGCTACTATAGGCACAGGGATGATGGGGACACAGTGGGAAGGCCTCTTACCCAGTCTCATGAGGTCAGGGATGGCACACTTTGGAAGCTGGGAATGAAAGATCATTCTAGACAGGAAGAATAAAAGGATCACTTCCACTCCCGGCCCAGATGGAGAAAGAGGGACAGCTGTCAAGACCTGGATACCAGTCTCCCAAGGGCAAGGATCTCTGAGAGAAGGGAAACAAAATAAGCGAGCCCTGCAGATCCCCCAGTTTACCACCTGAGAGAGTCTCCAGGCCAAAGTGTGTGGGAACAGGGGAAACTCAAGTGGACTTCCTGGAATGAGTAAAGAGAGCTAACAGTCCAGGGAGCCCAAGGCAAGTAGAATCTTTAAGAAAAAGTACCTGAGCTAAATATTTGGAGAGACTCCATTGATTTAAGAGACTTGGATTTTTATATCCTACCAAAAAATAAAAACGTTAATTGTTCAGAAAAAAAAAAAAAAAGAAAGAAACAGAGAGAGACAGAATATCAGAGAGAGGAGACAGCTTCCCAGAGAGTGAATTTCAAGAAGAATATCGATCAGGGCATGTGTGTGAGGAGGTTACCCAAGGAATTGGGGGCTGGGGGGATTCCAAAAGGATGTTTCCAATTGGAGCCATGAAAAAACTTCATGATTCCTAGGCATTGGGAGAGCACATAGAAAGGGTCTCGCCTCTGTCTTGGGGAATAATTGGCCCTAGATCAAGTACTATCCCAGTTCTGCCTAATAATCTTAGTAGCAGACTCAAAAGAATCAAACTATTTCTAAACAACTTAACTACATTCCAGAACAAAGAATATTTTTAGGAATACAAAAACATTCAGCATTTAATAAGGTAAAATTCACAATGTCTGGCAAGCAATCAAAAATTACCCAGCATGCAAAAAGCAGAAAAAGATGACCTCTGATGAGGAGAAAAATCAATCAAAGATGACCCAGAACTGACACAGGAAGTTAGAATTAGCAGACAAGAACATTAAAACTACTTTTTTTTTTTATTTTTACTTTATTTTACTTTACAATACTGTATTGGTTTTGCCATACATTGACATGATTCCACCATGAGTGTACACGAGTTCCCAATACTGAACCCCCTCCTACCTCCCACCCCACACCATCTCTCTGGATCATCCCTGTGCACCAGCCTCAAGCATCCTGTATCCTGTATCAAACATAGATTGGTGATTTGTTTCTTACATGATAGTAAACATGTTTCAATGCCATTCTCCCAGATCATCCCACCCTCTCCCTCTCCCTCAGAGTCCAAAAGTCCGTTCTATACATCTGTGTCTCTTTCGCTGTCTCGCATACAGGGTTATCATTACCATCTTTCTAAATTCCATATATATGTGTTAGTATACTGTATTGGTGTTTTTATTTCTGGCTTACTTCACTCTAAAATTGACTCCAGTTTCATCCATCTCATTAGAACTGATTCAAATGTATTCTTTTTAATGGCTGAGTAATACTCCATTGTTTATATGTACCACAGCTTTCTTATCCATCCATCTGCTGATGGACATCTAGGTTGTTTCCATGTCCTGGCTATTATAAACAGTGCTGCAATGAACATTGGGGTACATGTGTCTCTTTCAATTCTGGTTTCCTCGGTGTGTATGCCCAGCAGTGGGATTGCTGGGTCATATGGCAGGCCTTCTGAATGGGAGAAAATAATAGCAAATGAAGCAACTGACAAACAACTAATCTCAAAAATATACAAGCAACTCATGCAGCTCAATTCCAAAAAAAAAAATGACCCAATAAAAAATGGGCCAAAGAACTAAATAGACATCTCTCCAAAGAAGACATACAGATGGCTAACAAACACATGAAAAGAAGCTCAACATCACTCATTATCAGAGAAATGTAAATCAAGACCACAATGAGGTACCATTTCACACCAGTCAGAATGGCTGCGATCCAAAAGTCTGCAAATAAATGCTGGAGAGGGTGTGGAGAAAAGGTAACCCTCTTACACTGTTGGTGGGAATGCAAACTAGTACAGCCACTATGGAGAACAGTGTGGAGATTCCTTAAAAAATTGCAAATAGAACTAAAACTACTCTTATAACTACATTCCATATGTTCAAAAATTGACTGGAGACATTGAAAACATTTTTAAAAAGACCCAAATCGAACTTCTAGAGTTGAAATCTACAATGTATGAAATGAATATACTGGATCAGATTAACATCAGATTAGATATTACAGAAGATAAAGATTAGTGAACTTGAAAACACAAATATTGGGACTATTCAAATGAAACACAGAGAAAACATAATTTTTTAAATTAACAGATAAATATTATAATTTTATTGTTAAATATAATTATTATATTGTTAATACCTTGTTATACTAATATTAGTATTTGATATTTATCCCTACCTTCAAATAACATAACCTTTATGTAGAAACAGATTGTGATTAAAAAAAGAAAACATAATCATAAAATATTTGAAAACAACAAAATATTATGAGAACAGAAAAAATGTCCTGAGACACTACATAGTTACTTACTAAACAAATGACACACAAAACTGTTTTGAGGAGAGAAGCAAATTATTTCATGCTCAGGAGATCAGGTTAAGAATGATCAAAGAGGAAACATTCGAATTGTCTGTTTCATAAATGGATATTTTCATGTAACTTAAAGCATTGCTCATTAGTATATATTTAGAAATGCAACTCTTCTTCTACCTTATTCACTCATTGACCTTTTACTGAGCACCATCTTTGTGTCAGATACCATCTAAGCACTGACATTTAGAGACATTCTGTCTCTATTCTGATGGGTTTATAATGCAGAGCAGGCAAAAAAGAGAAAAAGATTATTGACCATCCTGCAAGACATGCTCTATAAAAAGTGTGTTCAAGTGTTTTGAGAAGGAGGAAGTTAACTTAGCAAGAGGAAAAGAAACAAGCAGAGAAGAAATTCATGAGACAGATGACTGTCACCTATGGCTAATATCTCCATGCCATCCTGCTTTCAGATTTGACTTCCAAAAACTGCTGCTGGAAAATAAATGGCAAAGTCCTCAAAGGAAAGGAGAAGGAAGCCAAACAGATTTTCACTGTACTAATCCATGTGAGAAAGAAGTCAGGAAACTTCTCCTTCCAGGCAATCAACCACACCTAAATGGTGCTAAGATTTAGATAAGCCCTGACAAGTTAGTTGGAGAAAGACTTAAATAGATGGGCAGCAGGATAGTAATATGACATATATTTTCAGAATAAAGCCTCAGTGAGTAAAAAATTCAAAGCATGAGTTTGGCTTGAGGTTGGTTATTTTCATTAAAGAACAAAGGCATTTTATTTTTTCTGAACTTAGCAGGCATTTCACACTACGCATGGCTGTTGGCTGTTGTTTAGTTGCTAAGGCATGTCCAACTCTTTCATGACCCCATGGACTGTTGCCCGCCTGTCTCCCCTGTCCATGTGATTTTCCAGATAGGAATACTGGAGTAAGTTGCCATTTCCTTCTCTAGGGGATCTTCCCAACACAGGGATCGAACCCACGTCTCCTGCATTGCATTCGGAGTTGTTACTGCTGAGCCACCAGAGAAGCACACACTATACATGATTGTTGTTGTTGAGTCACTAAGCCGTGTGCAATCCTTTGTGACCCCACGGACTACAGCATGCCAGGCTCCCTGTCCTTCATCATCTCCTGGAGTTTGCTCAAACTTATTCCCACTGTGCCGATGATTCCATCCAACCATCTCAGCCTCTGTCACCCCCTTCTCCTTCTGCCCTCAATCCTTGCCAGCAACAGGGTATTTTCCAATGAGTCAGTTCTTCACATCAGGGGCCAAAGTATTAGAGCTTCAGCATCAGTCCTTCCAATGAATATTTATGGTTGATTTCCTTTAGGACTGGTTTGATCTCCTTGCTGTCCAAGGGTCTCTCAAGAGTCTTCTCCAGCACCACAATTTGACAGCATCAATGCTTCAGTGCTCGGCCTTCTTTGTAGTCCAACTCTTACATCCACACATGACTACTGGAAAAAACCATAGCTTTGACTACATGAATCTTTGTTGGCAAAGTGATCTCTCTGCTTCTTAATACACTGAGTCTGTCAAGTCTGTCAACACTGCTTCCAAGGAGCAGTGTTAGTCACCCAGTTGTGTCCAGCTCTTTGTGAGTCCATGGACTGCAGACCGAAGGGCTCTTCAGTCTCTGAAATTCTCCAGGCAAGAATACTGGAGTGAGTGGCCATTTCCTTCTCCAGGGCATCTTCCCTACCCAGGAATCGAGCTCAGGTCTCCTGTATCGTAGGCAGAGTCTTTACTGTCTAAGTGACCAGGGAGCAAGCATCTTTTAATTTTATGACTGCAGTCACCATCTGCAGTGATTTTGGATCCCAAGAAAATAAAGTCTGCCACTGTTTCTATTGTTCCTCATCTATTTGCCATGAATTGATGAGACAGGATGCCATGATGTTAGTTTTTTGAATGCTGAGTTTTAAGCCAGCTTTTTCACTTTCCTCTTTCATCCTCATCAATAGGCTTTTTAGTTCCTCTTTGCTTTCTGCCATTAGGAGTGGTATCATCTGCATACCTGAGGTTGTTGATTGATATTTCTCCCTGTAATCTTGATTCCAGCTTGTGGTTCATCCAGCCTGGCATTTTACATGATGTGCTCTGCATATAAGTTAAATAAGCAGGGTGACAATACACAGACTTGACAAACTCTTTTCTCAGTTTTGAGCCAATCCATTGTTCTAGGACTTCCCTGGTGGCTCAGATGGTAAAGCATCAGTCTTCAATGCGGGAAACCCAGGTTTGATCCCTGGGTCAGGAAGATCCGCTGGAGAAGGAAATGGCAATCCCTCCAGTACTATTGCCTGGAAAATCCCATGGACAGAGGAGCCTGGTAGGCTACAGTCCATGGGGTCGCAAAGAGTCGGACACGACTGAGCAACTTCACTTACTTACTTATTGTTCTATATTGGGTTCTCAGTGTTGCTTCCTGACCTGCATACAAGATTCTCAGGAGACAGGTAAGGTATTCCCATCTCTTTAAGAATTTTCCACATCATGCATCATGTGAGGCTAAAAGGAAGTTTCATAATCAGAGTGCAACACTCCCATTTTGTAGATGGGAACACTGAGAACTCAAGATTGAACATGAGACTGGACCAAGGCCCCAGAGAGGTTACTGGCAGCACTAGTTAAAATTCAAGTCATTTCACCTCTCTGAGAAGTTGGCGATCTTTACATCAAATCATGTAGCTTTTATGCATCATTTAGAGTGATCTAATCTATGTTATGGTTTTAATAGAGTTACACTAATATATAAAAGGTATATTTGGATGTGGAATTGGAAGGTTTATAATGTCTTGGTTTGATTTTAGTTTTACCATGAATGAGTGTGTCACTATGAAAACTTCATACTGGGAAAATTTTCCTTCGTGTTTCATTTATAATGAAAGTTTTTTTAATGTGTCCCTAGTGCATTGTTTAATGTTCAACTTATAGTCTATTTTGCTAAGAAAAGAAACAAGGTATAGGAGTAAAGTATCAGCTAGGACTCTCAATCTGCTCCACACAAGATACACATGAACTTGGGCAAGATATTTAACCTCTCTGTTTTCTCATCTGTAAAGTGAGAGTAACAATGGTATTGACCTCCAAGTTTTGAAAATTCAGTGAGATATCTAATACAAAGCACACTGCCAGGCACATCATTAGAAGCAGCTGTTGTTGTAGATGGTGACAGTGAGGGTGGGGGTAAAGATTCATGATTATTCGTGATTATTATTTAGATCTTGAGGCTCATCCATTCTAGACACCTTTTTTCATTCTGGTACATGAAGAGAGCTCAGTTGAATACATAACAATGTTACAACATCTCTCCTTAAAAGTTTGTGCTTTTCATTTAAACTTTACTCAATATTGTTACAATTATCTTGTAATAATATTAATAATAGTTACTCTGCTAAATCTGAGAGGCACTAATTTCTTTGCCACCAGGCTATAAACACTGGGCTATAGAGCTTGATAATAAAATATGAGAATATCACACTTTCTCCATCTCTGCAATGTCTTCACATAAAAGCTGGGCTCTATTACAAGTGTCCGCCTGAGTTTCCTATGGTTAAACTATGTGGTAATACTGAACCATCACACTACAGATTTGTCCTAAAAGTAGGATGCGAATTCAACGACATTCTCCCAGTGAAAATGATCTGGTTCATTTTTAAAAATTTTTTCCTTTCCATCTACACCCAGAGGCACTGGTTTGCATTAGTGAGTAAGTGCCTACAAAGGTTTCTTGCTCTTCTGGACAATTAATTTACATAGCATAAGACAAATATTGGCACATCTGGACAAACTCAGCATGAGTTTAAAAACCATGAAATTTCCGAAGGCATCTGTGAATAAAAACACCTCTCCAAGCTTCTCAGAAATGACAGACTGAGGCAGGGGGTGGGGGGAACAGCAGGGTGATAGCAAAATGGACATGATAACCCTTGTCAATGATCTAAAGGGCTGTTGTGTGAAAGAGGGAGCAGATTTTTGAGGCTGAGAGCTCGGGAGGAAAGAATGAAGCAACGTGTGGAAAAGCTGCAGGGAGCAGCTTTCAGCTCTAAACAAGGAGAAGCTCCCAGGGCACGAGTGTCTGCACGCACACATGCCTCCGCAGGGTGAAACACTGGGGCAAATCCAGGCTGCACCACTGATTAGCTCCTCATATGGGGCAGGTTTCTTAAGCTATCCGAACCCTCAGCTATCAATCAGGACAGCTATTCCTACATGCCAGGGTCTTCCCAGAACTGAAAGATCACATACATATTTGACACTCCATATGTAGTTGGCATTATGATTCTTTTCACTCTGTGTTTACCTCTGATGGACAGTGTGGATTTGCCAACATCTTTGAAACAGGATAATCCACATGACCTAATGGTTAAAATCTCTCTAGTTCGGCTTTTCACTTTCTCTTTTGATCTTAACCTATTCAAGGAAGCTCAAATGGTTCTAGGCTCAGCTTTGTCATGGCTTTTATGTTAAGACACCAATCTAGTGGCCTTCCATCTTTCCTGGATCCTTCCAGCAGCAGTATATAAAGAAAGACACTTATCATCCACCAACTTTAACCCAGGAAAGGATTACAGGAATTACCTAAGAAATTATTACAAATCATTTTTCATATACAGGTGTTCCTCCTTTGCCCAACACATGTTTTGTGTAAATCACATTCTTTTTTCCTACCAAACGAGCTTATAATTGTTTGCATATGTTTATTATTTTATTCCAAGAATATTACTCTATGACCATTAAAGAAAATCTGGAAAACAGGAAAATGGGGCAGTGAGGGGAATAATCACTCACAGTCTATACATTATTATTTCTTCTCTATCGCCTTTTGCACGGCTCTTTTTCTACACAATTTTAATTTAGGTTGCAATTTCAAAGGGGACTTTTTAGCAGTTTTAACTGCTCTTCCCTGAGTCATCGCTCCTGCATTAAGTTCCTCTCATCTCAAGAAAAATTGAGTAGCAATGATTCAAAACCGTCTTAAAGTACCAAGGGATATTACTACTGAGAAATATGGAATTCTGGAACCAAAAAGAATCATCACTTGAGAAAGAATGAGTAATCCAACTTCTTGTTTTATGGATGAGGACGCATAAGCCAGAGACAAGCTGGAAGCAGCCTCTGCTAGAGCATGGACCAGGGTACTTTACCTCAAATCCATTGTAAATCAGGCCACAGTGGCCACTGCTTCCCACCCAAATGCAACTTTCATCACTTTGGAGTGTAGATCTTTCACTTTCCTTAGAGAGATCCATAAGAATATGTTCTGTGTATAATGGGTACATGTGCTCAGTCGTGTCCAACTCTTTGGGACCCTGTGGGCTGAATCTCACCATGTTCCTCTGGCTATGGGATTCCCAGCCAAGGATACTGGAGTGGGTTGCCATTTCCTCCTCCAGGGGATCTTTCCAACCGAGGGATCATACCTGCATCTCCTCACGTTGGCAGGCAAGTTCTTTAACCACTGAGTCACCTGGGACAACTGGACAGCAACATGTAAAAGAATAGTCGGGGATGCGCCTGGTGGTCCAGTGGTTAAAACTCTGTGCTTCCACTGCAGCAGAGCACCCTGATTAAGGGCCACACAGGCTTTGATGAGAATGCCCCTCCCCAACCAGAAACTCAAATCTGCCCTACAACAGAATTCAAACAGGGAGGAAAGGAAAGCCTTCAGTCTTTGCTTGATGTATTTATTCAACTTTTGACGTATCTTTATATATCCAAATAGTGATAGTTTATTTCATACCCATCACATAAGAGACAACTAAAATTACTTCCAATGCCAAGACTTGGAAAAGGTGAGAAATAATAGGAACGTGTATGCTGTAGGTGCTTCCCTGGTGGCTCAGGCGGTACAGCATCTGTCTACAATGCGGGAGATCTGGGTTCAATCCATGGGTCGGGAAGATCCCCTGGAGAAGGAAATGGCAATCCACTCCAGAACTATTGCCTGGAAAATCCCAGACAGAGGAGCCTGGTAGGCTACAGTCCATGGGATCACAAAGAGTCGGACACAACTGAGTGACTTTACTTTCACTTTCATGCTGTAGGTGAGAATTCACACTGGCACAAAGCACTTGAGGTGGGATTCAGCAACTAGGTATGCTGAAGACATGTATACTCTTATGTTCCTAGGTATAGAGTCTAAAGAAATTTTCTCACATGTTCACAGAAAGAATGGTCAAAATTTTTCACAGAAGTATTGCTTATAATACAGAAAAAAAAGGAAAATAGAAGAATGAGTACTTGATAATTGTGAAAAGGTCATAGAAAAGTTACTGCACAGCACCTTCCTGGATTAATATACCTTCCTAAATTAACAAGATTAAATTTTTAAAAAGTATAATATTGAACAAAAAGAGGCAGCTATGGAAAGCAGGTACAGTTAGTTATTATTTATATAAGGTTTAAAATTTGGCAAAGCAATACCATGCATTATTACTGGATTTATACATCCATAACAAAGCATAGAAACATGCATGAAAATTTAAAAAAACAACAAAATTATATTTAGTTGAGAGATTATCTCTGAAAAAAAAAAAGAGGATTTAGGAAGGAGTATTCTGCTATTTTATTTCTTTAAAAAATCTGAAGGAAGTATGGTAAAGTGAAAAGGAATTTGTCTTTTTTTATGTATACTTATTTCAAAATTTAAAAAAGAAGACAAGCAAAGCATGATGGATTGGCCATGTAGTGATATTTGTGTATCCTGGAGTCCAAAGGTAGAAAAAACAATGGTCCAGCCATGATTTGGGCATTTTAACAAGTCTAATGGCCATCACAAACTCCTCTGTTTCCCCTTGCCCAAGCACAGTGCTTAGTCAAAAATAAATGTAGATAAAATGTTAATGAATGAATAAGCCAACAGACTGATAAATAAATAAGCAAATGAAATAAATGGATTCTTATACAAGCCTTTGATTAATAAAAATTGGAAAATATTATTGTTAATAATTTGAAATTCAAACTATTTCTACATACAGGTCCATAGTAAATTCTTAAAGGTATCATTAGTGGAAAAAAAATGAAAACCAGTGGACAAAGTAACCTTTGAAGACATTTCTATCCCTAGAATTCAGTACTTTTCTGTATCTGAGTCAACCACCACATACTCATCACATTCTATTCATTAAACGGAACAGAAATTCATTGTCAAAACAGATCCCAGGATATGACCAACAGCCTGAAAGATATATAAGTCATAGGGTAAATAAATTGATTAAAGCACTCTTTGGAGCTTTATGAAAGAATTCCCTGATTTCTTAGCCCTATTACCCAGGTGCATTAGGACTCTAAATCATGCTGTCTTCATGACTGGAAGTAGTTCCCAAACTGTCCTCACAATGCTAGAATGTAACAAAAGAATTGCCAGTAAAATTACCGTGATTTCAAATTCCTACCATTATAGGGAAATATAATGGTCAGGAATTTGAAATCATGGGCTTCCCTAGTGGTTCAGATGGTAAAGAATCCACCTGCAATGTGGGAGACCTGGGTTCAATCCCTGGGTTGGGAAGATCCCCTGGAGGATGGCACGGCAACCCACTCCAGTATTCTTGCCTGGAGAATCCCCATGGACAGAGAAGCCTGGTGGGCTACAGTCCATGGGGTCGCAAAGAGTCAGACACGACTGAGTGACTAAGTACAGTACATAAGGAAATATACAGACTCAGTGATACCAAACAGAAATTTGCTACCATAAATTTTCACTGTTGTTTTCATAAAAATTCAGTTGACTTAAAAAAAAAAAAAGATACTTGATATATTCCCTCAAATCTAGTAATTAGATCCAAAAAAGCAGTTTAAAATAATGTAAGCAAAGAGAATAATTTTAGAAAATACCACAGACCTCCAGTCTCTGAAATGAGATGGATGTTTTCTACTTTCTTCTTTATGTTATTAAAACATTAATTTACTTTTAAATATAATCCTGGAGCTTCCTTCAAAATACCTTTTCCACGAAGCAGGGGCATGTATTTATAGTGTCCCTTTAAAGTTTAACAAAGGAAGGATTCAAATGGAGTTACCTCCACTCTGCAAAGGTCTTTTTTCAAATGTGTAACAGGATCTTACTGCAGTCTCCAGGTCTGCTCTCCACACAAAGAAAGGCTGGAAAACATTTGTGTTACGCTTCTGCAGTTAAAAATGAAGAAGCCTTTTCCTTTCCATCAGTTCTTTTTTTATTAATAAGGTGGCCACACTAAGCCAGAAATTATAACCATCTGCTTTAGCCATTAAATGCAGATTCAAAGACCTAATGATAAAGTGACCTCTTTATTAATAGCAGAAAGCGACAACTGGCCATTTTCTCAGAGTATGCAAGGAAAGAAATCAATCCATTTAGTTCAGGTTGATGGTCCACCTCAGCAGTACTGCCTCTTATTCTTATTTCTCTTCTTTTTGGCCTTCATATTTGTAATGTCAGGAAAACAAAATAGGAGCTCCGAAAGCACCTTGTCTGTGAGTTTTGTTTACCTCTGTTCTTGATGAGATACCACGTACCACCTCACCTAATTTGAAGACTATCTTTTATTTCTCCCCATCACAAAAGCATCATCGCACTTATGGCCGAACCAATGAACAGACACATGGGACTTATTTCCTGTGGTGATTAAGCCTGAATCAAGGCTTGAAACAAAGAAGGTGTGTGAGAAAGCCACAGATTTTCATGAGGAACAATAGCAGAGTCCCTGCAGCTCGATTTTAGTGATTCAGTAACGGAGCCCCATGTTTTTTTTTAATTCTTATACTAGAATTTTAATTATCAAGTTGCAAAATGATAGTAGCTTTCCACTGAAGTGGCTTTTACCGACCTAACCTTGCAGGGCAGACAGAAGTTCTTTGTTGCACTGCCAGAGGTGTGGAGACATTGGCATGTCAGCCTCCGCGCCCTCTGTCTCAGATCCTTCTAGCAGGAATCCTCCACCACCTAGACGCTGGAGGATGAATCTTCCTGGCTCTTATCCAAGGGGCTTTAGTACTGGAAGGACCAGAAAGACCTCTTTACAAACCTCATCTTTCTCCTAACTCAAGCCATAGGCTTGAACCCTAAAAAAACAGAAAAAGAATGAACCAATATAACCAAGCTAGGTCATGAAGGGAGAGTAGAAGGTCTTGGGTCTGGACGCTTTGTACAGGATGTGGAAGATACACCTCACCCACCGTGGAGGGGATTCTGCAAGTACTATCTTCACTGCAAAGCTGGCATTCTCTAAAAACCCACAACCCCACTGCAAGCAGCTAGCACCTCTGAGCTACCAGCCACCCCTGCCCCACTCCCTGGCTTCTTCTCTCCTAGGTTTCCCCTCACTGGTTCCCTTGCTCCTGACACACTGGAGAAGGCAGTCCCAACTGTGTATAGGTAGAAAAAGACCTCCATGGGACAGAGGCAAGAACACAGGACTGAGAGTCCAGCCAGACACCCTTGGGAGTCAACCTGAAGGGATGACAAGGAGCTCCACCTGTTTACGTGCGTTCATGCTAAGTTGCTTCAGTGTTGCCCGACTCTTTGTGACCCTTTGAACCATAGCCCACCAGGCTCTTCGGTCCGTGGGATTCTCGAGCGGGTTTCCATGCCCTCTTCCAGGGGATCTTCCTGACCCGGAGACAGAACCCGCATCTCTTACATCTCCTGCATCAGCAGCTAGGTTCTCCACCACTAGTGCCACCTGGGAAGCCCCCACCTGTCGATACCCTCACTGCAGAAGGAACTCCTGTCTCTCCAACTCAACATGCACAAGAAACGCGAGAGCGGGAGCACTCCTGCACCAGCCAGATGCCACAGATCCACCCAGGTAAATGATGGACACAGGCTTGGCTCCGGGTCACCCCTCCTGGGCCTGAAGTCAGGAACGCAGGCAAGTCCTTGCTCTGTTGCAACAAGTTGTGTGACCTGAGAAGTGTGACTAAATTTCTCACTAGCCTTCCCCAAAGGAAAAGAGAGCAAGGCTGAGTCGTGTCCTAAGTCCCTGGAGGCCTGAGCCATTCATAATCTTCAACCACTTCCTTTAGCTGTTGCCTCCGTTTCCTCAAGTATAACATCACACCGTTGGAGTAGATGGCTTCAAGGTCCTCTCCAATACTGAGGCTCTATGATTCAGCTGATGAATCTGGATCACAAGCAAGGATTACTCACTCTATTAATCTCAGTGGCCCTTCTTCTGCCAAATAACGACAGGAATGTGCTTCAGCTCAAAGCCCCTACCCCAGCTACCAGTCCATCTGGTTGGGAAACATATAGCTACTTCTATCTGCCAGCTTGCCAACACAGAAATCTTCAAACAGGGAAGGGATGATTAATAGCATCTTTAATAGGGACCCCACCTTGACATTAAATCTCGAGCTGAGGTTATCAAAAACAGCAAATACACAAAGAACTTACTCAGAGCCTGGAGAGCAAGGCAGAGAGAGAGCAGGAGATTGTGCAGGTGGCTGGGAAGAAAACTGACATGAATTACAAAGAAAGGTGCCTTGAGTTAATAGAATATAACTCTGGTACTGGGACTAGGGGTTAAAAACAGATGTGGGGGCAGTCCAGCTCAGTACTATGAGGAATAAAAGCAAGAGCCACATTTCTCAAACACACACACACACACACACACACACACATTCTTTCCAGTAAAGCTTATGACAGCCACGATGTTGGTCCAGGGATGTGGGTTGTAGTACCTTTGGAGGGAAAATTAAAGCCAAAATCTGATTGGACACAGCTCCTAAAATCTAGTTTTCCAACTAAGTAAAGTTCAAGTTTAAAGCTAAGTAAGTAGCATGAAGGAGGGTGGCAATTAGATTAAGTTGTACCTTGGTGATCCTTAATAGTTATTAAATCCCTAAACCAAATGCCTCATCTATAAAATGAATATGACTAATATTCAGTCTATCAGAAAACAGATTTTTTTTTTAAGTGTGTACAACACATGTAGTATTTGGGACACTGCAGAGACTTCAAAACAATGGGAAACTATCACCAAGACACATGCAGGTATCAAACAGCAGAACACAACAGCTTGTCAATCCAGAGAGATAAAAAGAAGTCAAACAAGGAGAGTGACAAACAAGGCAACATGGTGGGCCAAGGGCTGAAACAGCAGCTACGAGAAAATCTTTAGCATCATCACTTCTAATAAATATCTACTGAAGTTAGGAAGTAAGCAGACTGCCCAATGAGTGGTAAAATAAGACCCTTTGTATGCTGAGAGAGAGAGAGAAATAATAAAGCAAAGGAAGAGAGACAAATCATAAATACTAAAAGTCATTATCAGGAGGTTTCGGTATTGGGCTGTTTCAGGGGGGTTTGTTTATCACTATTTTCCAAATAGTTTTCTATAAATATCAGTTTTCCTTATTTCAAAATTAATAAAAGTTATAAATTAGACATTTATAACATTCATTGAGAAGCAGCTATCATGGGGAACTGGAGGCTCTAGAGGAGACAGTTGACATTCTGAGATTAAGGCTGTGTTCTAACTATTCAAGAGTGGTTATCAATATATGGAGAATCCCAGCTCAGTAAATGTATGTGGAGAGCCTTCTCAATTCAAAGGCATGCCGTTAACTATTCCAGGGGAAATTAATAAATTCTCAGTTTCGTTAGGGAATTGGACATGCCCACATAAAATGATAACTCAAAATGCAGAGTGCACCAGTGGGACAGCAAACTCAAGGAGGGTGATTGGAGCCAGGCCTTGAAGACCTACGGGGACTTCAGAAGGAGGGATAAGGTCACACACCCTCTGCGGCAGAGACAATTTAATTAAAAAGGAGTTCCATTCTACCCGCTCCGCCAGGTAACAGAGAATTCATTGTATTCTGAGGAACTGAAAATCTTATGAGAAGGCAGATTGCATGACCTTCCATTTGCAATAGCTTCTTTCAGGAAAGGGAATAATTAGAATCAAATAGAAGGGGCCGCTTTCATTCAATAGATAACTCTAAACAGGCTTCCAAACCCCATGAACAAGCAAACTTCCCACCCTAGACTCCTACAGGGCTTAATTTTCACCTCAGCCCAACACTTCCTCAGATCCCCTTCACTGTTATCAGGCTGCTTAATTGCCTTCCAGCCCTCATCCCCAGCCTCCAATCACCCCAGTAGAACATGAATTATTTTCACTCCTTCATTTATCCATTCAACAATTTTCCAACACATGCTCTATGCCAGCAAGGCAAAGATAAATAAGACAGCCTCATCCTCTCCAAGTCCATAGTCCAGTGGCAATAACTGACTCATTAAAGGATACCTCCAGCTCAACAACTGAGACTTGCACAGTGTGTCCAAGAGGAAGGAGAAAGGATGTGTCTCATCAGCCTGAACCCAGGCACTAAGGACTAGGGGGAGAGGGCAGCAAAGGCCCTCCCCTGTGGTGAAAAGCAAAACAGAAAAGCATGTGGTCAGATCTTATAACAGGAGGCAGAGTGGAAAACCCAATCAAGAGGCAACATGGATGGAGGGCTTACTGCGTGTGAGGCTCACATAATCCTCACAATAACCCCATAAGGGAGGTCCCATACCCTAAGGTTACAGATGAAGAAACCGAGGCCACACAGGTAAAGTAACTTGAGCAGAAAAGGAGGTAACCCCGCTGATATGCTGCCCTTCCCTGAGGCTGCATTGACCGGCAGGGGCTGCTTGGAGAACTCCATAGTGTCACACTAAGGAGCTTGGGTGTTCACCACAGACAGTGAACAGGCAGTGAACAGGTTTAAGCAGGGGGTGACCCAGTCAGATCTGGTGCATGGGGCTAGTCCAGCAAGGTGTGGGAGACTGACTTGAAGCACTGGGGAGACCAGATAAGAAGCTGTTGCAATATAGCCTGTGAGTGATGGGGTGGCCTGATCTAACAGTGTAAGGAAAGAGAAGAGGGAACAGATGCGAAACATACTTGTAGGGAGACAATTCTCTGTGGGTCTCTTGAATTTCTGTACAAATCATGAGCAAAGCACTGGCTGCCTTTGGCCCCAGATTATCCTTTCAAAGATGTTTATATGGACAACAGCCTTGGAAGACATCGTCTTCCTCTGGATCAAAGGAAAAACATGTCTACTATCTAATATAAAAGGTTTAGGTTTCCTAAATGCAGGGTTCCTGCATATATAGGTGGCATCTGGCCCTCTTCATGACACTCCATGGGAATTGTTGCCCCAAAATGCTGACACTCTGGCTACTGCTATAGTTAAAAACAATAAATTCCTTGGTCTCTAACCCAGAGGACTTCCCTGGTGGCTCAGATGGTCAAGCGTCTGTCTACAATGCGGGAGACTCAGGTTCAATCCCTGGGTCAGGAAGATCCCCTGGAGAAGGAAATGGCAATCCACCCCAGTACTATTGCCTGGAAAATCCCACGGACAGAGGAGCCTGGTAGGCTACATGTAGTCCATGGGGTCGCAAAGAGTCGGACACGACTGAGCGACTTCACTTCACTTCTAACCCAGAAGTCTCCTGTCTTCTGCCAGTATCCAAGAAACCGGTTAACTCATTCATTTGCAAATAGGGTAAAATCTCAAATCCCTCGCAGCTGAGGACTTATTTTGAGAGACAATCAGGAAAATTGGTAACTAGCTAAATGCAAAAGGTGAGGGAGAAAAAGGAATCAAAGATTATTTTGAGTGTTTTAGTTTGGATGAAGGGGAGGACAGTGGCCTACCAATTAAGATAAAATATATAACAAGTACAAGGTTGAGGCACAGGGGGCCTAGAGATTCAAGTATAAATTCAGTTTGGAGGCCTCGGAGACCTCTTTGTGGACATTGCAAGCAAACAGCTGATTGAGTCAAAAGGGGCAGGGCTCTGTTAAAGATATAGGTATAGAGGCCATTCGCTAAAACCATGGGAGTGCATAACGTCCTCTATCCAACATACAGAAAGACTGCTGAATTCTCCAAGAGCCTAGGCAGAGCATTCAAAGGAACAATCACATTCATGCTTAAACTCCTAGTGCCCATCAGAGGGCTTGACACCGTGTATGCTAAACAAATGTCTGTTAACCAAATGGCCAAACTAGACCTAGAATAAGCTACAGCCTTTGTTTAAATTGGGCTTCCCTTGTGTCTCAGCTGCTAAAGAATCCACCTGCAACATGGGAGATCTGGGTTCGATCCTTGGCTTGGGAAGATCCTCTGGAGACAGGAAAGGCTACCCACTCCAGTATTATGGCCTGGAGGATTTCCTGGACTGTATAGTCCATGGGGTCGCAAAGAGCAACTTTCACTTCACTTTGTTTAAAGTTGCTACAACAATTATCTATGTAATGCTAATCTAGATTTTCTCAAATCAGGATCTCACATACAGAGTGTCTAAATATGTTGTTTCACATGAAATACAACCAGTGTCATATGCAAATAATTACAAATCTATCATTCTCTCATGGGCAATGTTCTGCTCAGAAGCAGAACATAATTGTAAGACTAATAATTTCTGGTTGTTAAAAAGCAGTACCATTGGTTTTCTTACTAGATAAGAGTTCCAAGTTCTTTTATCTGTGATTTCACTTTTTCATTCATTCATTAAAAAAAAAAAAAATACTGACCGAGGACCTACTATGTTTGTTCAAAGACTGCACTGAAAACTGTAAGCAGGGACTTCCTGGTGGTCCAGTGGTTAAGATGTCACACTACAATGGAATGACTACAGGTTCAATCGCTGGTCAGGGAACTAAGATCTCACATGCCTCACAGCGAAACAACCAAAAAAAAAAGCAGCAGCAGCAGCAATATCGTAACAAATTCAATAAAGCCCTAAATGGCCCATATCAAAAAATCTTTTAAAAAATAAATAAATAAAAGCAGTAACAGATTTTAAAAGTTTCCTCCGTAGAGGAATTTACAAAAGCCTTGTGGTGGCAAATAAGCCAGACCAGAATTAAGTTTCTAGACCTACATTTAGCAATTTTATGACCTTGAGCAAGTTACTTACCCTTTACAACCTTTCGTTTCCTCACCTGTGAAAAGGGAATAATATACTTTATAATACATATAATACAGAGCACCTGGCACGTAGTACTCCCTCTAAGTGGTAGCTGAAATTACTATGATTATCATAAGCCAGCTGGGGAAGAAGTGCTCAGAGAAAAGCCACTCGCTGAGGGATGCTGAAGGACATTACAAATGCACAGAAGTGATCTAAAGCACTAGAAATGCACAACTTTAGGAGCCTGGGGAAGACAATAATAGTTAACACTACTGAGTGCCTGTTGTGTTTGACTTGTTTAAACCATTCCAACACACCTATGAATGAGCAGTAGTATCCCCATTTTCCAGATGAGAAAACTGGAAGCTTGCTCACCTATACAAGTTCAGATAACTTGCCTAAGGTCACCCAGCAGACAGTGGTGGAACAGGAAGTCAGTCCAGGCTGTCTGGCTCCAGAGTCCAAGGCCAAATTGCCTCCTCAGGGAGAAAAGGAATGCACTTTTTACAACTTATATTTTTAAAGAAAAGCACAGGGATCTTTGAAAGCATTTACCTTCAATCTACAACTACAAATAGTCTTCTACCCAGTATTGAAAGATCATTCATAAATACCTAAACAGACAAGTAGACTTTTCCAGGCTGGCTGGAGTCCTATTTCACAGATTCTAAAATTCAGTAAGGAAAATTTGATGTCTCACACTGAACTCCGTGTAAGGCAAGATCACGGTGCATCATGTACTGACCCTTGAAATCTAAACTGACTGAAAATCGAGGGGAGTGGGGCTTAAAGCTCTAAGGTGCCTTTATGAAATAAAATGACTCCATTTACCAACCCTCATTTCTTACTGATTTGTTGGCTGTTCATAAACACTTCCTTGGTTAGTTTCATGTACAATTCTCACAGATGAAGAGGGGTGTCCCCTCACTTCCATGTGAATAACACAGCAGGCAGGTAAGATGTACAGCCACAGTGTTGGACCATCATGGAATTCAACCAAGTTTGATGTTGTTTTGTTGTTACCGGTGTTTTACTTTCACAGACAGTGGAGGTGAGAGATGTTCCTGGCAGGCAGTGGTTAAACCTCCATGCCTCTACTGCAGGGGGCATAGGTTTGATCCCTGGTCGGGGAACTAAGATCCCACAAGCCATGCAGTACGGCCAGAAAAAGATAGTGTAGGCAAAATACCCAATATTCAACCATCAAGTGATGGCTCAATAAACTAGGCGACTGTAGACTATGTAGACTGTACCCACTGCGGGTAACAGACATGAAAGACAACATTTATAAAGATTTGGAAAAATATTTTCACGTTAAGTGAAAAAAAGCTTGATACAGAATAGGAGGATCACACTTATGGAACTTTTAAATATGGATGCATAGGGCAAAAGAGGCTAGAAGGAAATATACCAAAATGTTAAAAATGATTATGTTTGAGCCTAAGGGAGACTGAACAGTTTTTCACTTTCTCAACATTCTATTTTTTTTATGGACATAAGTCATTTGTAAAATTTTAATTGCAGTAAATCAAATTGAAGGAGGAGGAGGAGAATGGAGAGATGGAAGAGACCAGTTAGTACTCTATCACTGCCTGATCTCTTTGCTGAAAGTATTCATCTCTTTCAAGATTTATACTACTTCTTATATTTCTTGAGTGGGATGTTTGCTTTACAGAGAGATTAATGGATAGTAGATATATAGGTAAATAAATAGAGAAATGATATACAGACAAACATTATTTTACCAAAATCATTCCAGAATGGATCCTCTTAGAAAGACAAGACCTGACTTCCCTGTCCACCTAGACTCTCTCTTCTCTATAAACTCATCAACTAACTTTTTAAGGCAAGGGAAACTTACAAACATTCTAGATGTATAGATTTAATCGTTGAAATTCTGAATAGATGGTACAGGTAGCCGATTAATGTATGAACTAGTCACCATACAAACATGACAAAAAGAGTAACTTGGTCCACGCACAATTAGATACACCTTTTCTTTTGGCAGTCACAAACAATTAATTATCAACATAAATATGAATATAACAAAACTAATGCTTTTCAGAAAAGCTTATGCAAACAACTTTTTTGAAGGAAAAAAACCTACTCTGCTAGCAGGAAATGACTAAATTGAGCCTGGTGAAATGAGTAGGACAGTTATACAAACTAGATAATGAATTTAGCGGCTGTTTACATCTGGGAATGCATATCACATACACACTACCCAATATGCAACCGGTGGTCCTCTAACCACTTTCCAAACACCAGTCATAACACAACCCAAAAAAGAATAATAGAATGTACATTTTTAAAAGAATACAATTATTGGAAGAGCTTTGGGAAATTAACATAGCCCTACTTTGAAGGTGAAATTCACATGTAGTTTAAAAGAAAAACAAATCTGACATACTGAACATTTGTCATATGGCTCTCACTGACAGAGCAAGCAGAATTTCAAAGCAGAATGGAAATTGGAGTTCAGTGGGGAGTACAGATGCTTGACTACCTTTTTTAAGGGGAGCAGAAACATTCCATTAGAACCCTGCTGCTTTGGGCAAGTGAAGCCTGGTCTCCCCTGCCACTCACCCAGGACAGAGCCCCAGTGTCTTTGATGCTGGTTAACAGAAAATTCAAACACGCTCACACACTTCATCATTGTAAGACGTACCTCTATGTGGTTGTCAGCCTTTAGCACTATCAACTCAACAGGCCCTGAGCTGTATATAAAATAAACGTGAGTTAATTGGAAGACGAGGAGGGGGTGGGGACATTCTTAAAAGGTGGAAAGTCAATTGCATTAGTGGTCACAAAGGAGCCAGGGGGTGTTTTTGTTTGGCTGTGGAACAGTCATCTTCAGAATTTTAAGCTCTTTAAATAAGGCATCAGTGATTTTGAGAAATTAGGTTTGATCTGTGCCAAGTACAGAAATTCTGCAGAGGTTTTTTATATTCGATTGCTCAGAATTACCCCTCTGATTATGAAATGTTAAGAAGCTGGATGTAAGAGAACTTTTTGAGTATTTATTTTTGGCTGCACCGGGATCTTCCTTGTGATGCCTGGGCTTCTCTCTAGTTGTAGCACACAGGCTCCAGAGCTCATAAGCTCTGTAGCTGTGGCAAGTGGGCTTAGTTGCCCCCATAGTATGCGAAATTTTAGTTCCCCCATCGGGGTGTCAAACCAGTGTCCCCTGCATTGGAAGGCAGATTCTTAACCACAGGACCACTAGGGAAGTCCCAGGGGAACTTTTTTGATGATAACTTTTTTCCTGTTTATATTCGGCCATACTTAGCATAAGGACATCTATAGACTTTTTTTATTGTGCATAAATTTAGCTTTCCCAGTGGTTCAAATGAGCAAGTCCTAAAAATCAATTCATGGTGTTGTCTTTTTTTTTTTTTTTCTTTTTCATACACAGTCCCCAGAGCTTACAATAGCCTTCAGATACTTCAATGAGGATGAATCATCGATAGTTATGGGATAGAGGCTAAGGGCTGGGACCCTGGAATTAGACAGACCTAAGTTCAGATCCTAACTTTGTCAAGTTGTACAACCTTGAGCAAGTTCCCTAAGTTCATAATGGTCCTAATCCCACCAGAGCTGTTGGGAAACTGGAACGATAGTTTACAAAAGGTGAAGAGCACATCTGCTACTGATAACAATAGGATCAAAAAAAGGAGTGGGTTCAACCACAGATAAAAGCTGCTGGAGGCCAGTCTCAGCTTAACTTTTACTTGAATGTGTGATATATGAACCACTCCTGGGCTGTTTCCTCAGCTGTAAAATGAGAACATACTGCCTCAGTGAAGCCCTGAGTTTCCAGATCTAAATATTTGGGAAAATGCAACTTATTTTGCTGTGTGCAGTCAGCATTACTGAGCAAAGCAAGTGCCTTTATCAACCAGATCACATTGATTTTCATCTACTTTTCCCACCATTAGGTGTTTTTACTGCATTGTGAGCTTCTCCAAGGAAGGAGCTAACCCACATGCTTTTTCTACCCCTAGTGTTTGTAACACTATCTGGCTCACAATAGACAACCTATAAACGTGGACTAAGTTAGTAATGGAGTCATCTTAACTTCTTCCCCAAGGGTATAGGGTTTTGCATACAGTAGATGTCAAAATACATTTGTTGAATGAATGGATCTACGTAAACCTGGGACTGCCATCCTAGACACTCTCCTTTCTTACTCCTCTTGGAAGACCCTGGACCTAGGATTGAGCCTGGCACAAAGAAGAGTCAACTAATCCTTTCGCTCTGCAGGCGTGTCAATTGGGATTAGAGTAATTGGCCTACTCATAAAAAAGTAAGTGGTAAAGTTTGAGTGGATTCCAGTTCCGGAAGGCCTTCTGTGTGCCTGGCACTGTGTTGGATACTGTACATATTATCTCAATAGCTCTGCTAGGGAGAGATGATTGATACGATTCTTTAAATGAGTAAGCAAAGGCTTAGAAGAGATTAAGTCACTTGCCTAACATTGCAAAGTCAAAAAATAACAGAGCTTGGATTTAAACCCAAGCTTCTGGAGCCCATGCTCTTTCTATTATGGAAGACTAAGGAAGGTAGAAATCCACCAAAACAGACAAGACCAACGTATTTGAAGCTGTATGGTTTTATGGAAGGAAGGAGGTGAAAACAACTGGTAAATCAGGCTTCAGGAAGGAGGTTGACCAGATGGGGCCACCAGCCCCAGCCAATGATTGACCTATGTGCTTGCCACTGCGTCCATGTTCAGCAGAGCTAGAAATGTTGATTAGGTCATTTGCCAAGCAGGATCATTTATCTAGGCTTGTGGCTGGGGAAAACAGCAGTGCTAGCCAGCTCCTTCTGGTCATTATCTACAAGTCCAGACCAGCCCATCAGATTGCCTCACACAGATTGATATCAACACAGCAGTCCATTTCCCATGTGTTCTTACAGCCAATACACAGAGCTCAGAAACTCCCATGTGGAAAGACCATCCACATTTTCAGAGAGCTAGAAAGGGAGGAGAACAGATCTCAGAGGAAGAAATGTAATAATCCTTGGTTTTAGGAAAATCAACTTAACAGCAAGCCTAAACCCCATGTACTCTTCATAGAAACAAACTAAAAAAGATGACATCATTTTCAAAGCACTGGAGTAAGAGTGTTGCCATAAAAAAATATGGCATTTTAAGTTTCTTTATAGTTTTGTTAAGATTTGGCATGTGAATAGGGGTACCCCTTCTACGATTAGAGGGAAAACTAATTTAACAAAATCGAATATATTTGAAACACCTTCTACCTAGAATCTTATATATAAGTATATAGACAGACTACTCAAAATAATTAATTTTTAATTTATCTGTAGGTCCTAAAATAATTCTCCTAATGATATTACACTAAGGCCTCTGGTTTGCAGGCTCCAAGTATCCCATTTTAAATACTTGATGGAGACTCTGCCAACTCTCAACTCAAATGCTCTGGCACTTCTCCCCCTTTGCTTGACTCAGAACATTCAAGATGAAGGTGACATCTTACTATTCCAAGAGCCTTACTATTCCAAGAGTTTAACAGCCTGGCCAGAGTGGAAGGGACAAAACTAAACAGAATGTTAGAGAGAAATTGAATCCAGATCAGCAACGAATTGCACTTTCTCCTTAAGTTAAAAAAGAAATCAACAAAAACAAACAAACAAAACCCCCCAAAATAAAATTAAAAAGAAGAAGGAAAAAAGAGCTCTGGATGGAAAAGGTACCGATGTGATTTCACTATTCCAAAGCATGCCAGGAGCCGTAAACAAAGTCGGGTCTTTAAATTCCCGTTCAAGGGCATGACTAAAGAAATCACGTGTAAATATGTCCATGTGCGAGCTATTCTTTTAGACCACTTGCAGAAGTTTTGCTGGAAAACTCTGGCTTGTTTTTTTGTGTAAAATTGACCCTGGTATGCCTTGCAGTTATCTGTTTTTACACATTATTATTTTTTTTTTTTTTAAAGAAACTTAAAAGGTAGACTCTCCAAGCCCATGCCTCACTTCTCTTGACTCCTCACCTCTCGCATAGCAGCCACTGCCCCCTGTGCAGAGCAGGGCCCTGCGCTTTGTAAGTGACAAGCTGCTCACAAGCCCTGGAATCTTACAATACAAAGCAATGCTTCTTCCCCAGGGCAGTGCTCTACATTGTTTAATGAACATTTTTTTAATGGCCATGTCTTCACTCTTCCCAGCTTGCTCTTTTCTTGACATACTTGTTTTGTCACCAACAACACCCCAGTAGTGGTCTGTCTACCACTACACACTCAGAAAAAAACAAAGGCAACAAAACCCTTCCAACCCAGCTGTTCCATTTCACTCACAATCAAGTAATTAAATACTCCAACTATTAATACTTATCCTTGCCCCAATCCAACATCATATTTAAGGAGATCAATTTTGATAGTAGTAAAAGTGCTATCTTTTCCTAAGTGTCCATGGTCTGCCAGGAGTTGCATTAGATGATTTAGATAAAGACAGGTCTGCTATAACAGCAAATACAAATTCCAAAAAATCACTACACTGTAATAAAAACCACACAGCTTATGAGAAAATAGGATTGGGGCACACCATCCAAAAACTTTATTAGTGACACAGAATAAAAGACAGGGATCCAATAAACACAGTAGCATAGTATTGCATATTAAATGGTTTAGATGTACATTAATTATGAACATTACAGTTTATCTTGGAAAAGATTTGAAGTTTGCTTGTAGAAGTGGGTGCCGGAAGGGTTGCAGCTTGTGGATTACTGAGAAGTGGTGGGCAGAGGGTTATCGGAAATCAGAAATTTGTAACACCGGGTGTGACGGGTGTGGCTCATAACACACGTGAACTGCAGGAGCCCGTAGATGTCTGAGATGCATGTTCTGCAGCTCACTTCTGCTGGGCACAGTTTTGTGAGTTCACCTAGCATTTCTCACGGATAAAGTCCATCATAAACAGACATGAAATCCATATTACCCTCAAATTGTTCTCTATTATATCAATCAGATGGGAAGAAATGGGTGTTTTTAAAATAAATGCTATAGCAGAGCTGACTGTACTTTATCTTACTGAATCCTAAGAAATTTGAAAGACAGATAGCCTTAACTCCATTTTCAGGAAAAAGAAACTGAGGCTCAAAGAGGTTATGTTGTTCCCAAAGTCACATCACTCATGATAGATAAGTTGCAAGGACAGGACCAAAATCTGCCTGCTGTCTCCTCCACCATGTTATGCCCTAAAGGTGCAATCTTGTTTTTTTCATTTGGCAATGAGTGCTGAGTAGGAGGAACCCTCACACCTTATGGGTCTAAATGCTGAGATTAGAAACTTCTCTGTTTCCTCATTCTTGCTATATTTGTCTGCCCCACTGTGATGTGAAGTTCAGTGGGAGTTTCTATGTCTATAGCAATACCATGTCCCCTAACTTAAGCTGAAGCTATACACTCAAAGATAATTAAGCTTCTTAAGCATTTGTATGTGTGTTTGGGAGGGGTGGGCGGAATCCTCAAATTTATTGCTGTGAAACTCACTAGTCAGATTCAATAGAATTTCAGCAGATTTCACGGAGTCATTGGAAAAGACCCTGATGCTGGGAGGGATTGGGGGCAGGAGGAGAAGGGGACGACCGAGGATGAGATGGCTGGATGGCATCATGGACTCAACGGACATGAGTCTGAGTGAACTCCGGGAGTTGGTGATGGACAGGGAGGCCTGGCGTGCTGTGATTCACGGGGTCGCAAAGAGTCGGACACGACTGAGCGACTGAACTGAACTGAAAGATTCACTTTCTGGCTTTTTTGTTTTCATAATCTTCCTTTTTGGAGAAGGAAATGGCAACCCACCCAGTATTCTTACCTGGAAAACCCCATGGGTGGAGAAGCCTGATAGGCTACAGTCCATGGAGTTGCAAAGAGTCGGACACAACTGAACGACTTCACTTTCAATCTTCCTTTTAGAGAACTTATATTCAAGTTTCTCATCAAGGGAGAAGAAACTGTCTTACTGCATAAAATGACTGTTGTGTCTGCCAAGACAGTCCTGTCCTTGAAACCATTCCATGGATCTACAATACCCTTAGGATCAAACCCAACCTCCCTAGCATCGCCTGCTAGGCTCTCCCTAATCTGTCCCCAGAATACATCTCAAGCCACACCTCTGTCTACTTGCCACCTGCACATGTGTGTCCAGATAGACTGGATGACTTTCAGTCCTCCCCATACTTCATGGTCCCTCACTTCCAGACTCTACACATTATCCTTCCTGCTTGGAATACTTTTCATGCCACCTATAGCATCACCCTGACTCTGCCTGCTCAATGCCAATTCCATGTCTAGATCTTAGCTTCAATGTCCCTTCCTCGTGGAAGACTTCCCTGGTCTTATCTGGGTTAAGAGTCTCTCAGAGATGCTCCCACAGCTCATCACACCTTCCCTATCAGGGCTGCTAGCCCAGTTTACAAGGATCATTCATGCATTTGTCTAATTCCCCCATAAGACTACACTCTGTGAAGGCAGGATTGGGGTCTGGCTTGTTAAAGGAAAGACACAAATGAAGGCATTTGCATGACATAGCATGAATGAGCTTTTATATGACCTATACATGCCATTTATGGAACAATGGAGAATCAAACAAAGGATCCAAGAGAACAAACAAACCCACCACTGCCACATAACTAGCAAGTAGGGGAACATTCATTTGTTCAAGTTGTAGCAGCTCTTATGTTTCAGGCACTGGGTACACAGCAATGACCAAATCAGACAGAAACCCTTGCCCAGGAGCTCACATTCTAGTAGTGGCAGGACAAACGATAAACCAAATAAACAAACAGGATATACAGTCTATCAGCAAATCAGTTTATCCAATGTGGTGATACCAAAATCACTGCAGATAATGAATGCATCCATGAAATTGAAAGATGTTTGCTCCTTAGAAGAAAAGCTATGACCAACCTAGACAGCATATTAAAAAGCAGAGACACTACTTTATCGACAAAGGTCCATATAGTCAAAACTATGGTTTATCCATTAGTTATGTATGGATGTGAGAGTTGGACCATAAAGAAAGCTGAGCCCTGAAGAACTGATGCTTTTGAAGAATTGATGCTTTTGAACTGTGGTGTTGGAGAAGACTCTTGAGAGTCCCTTGGACTGCAAGGAAATCAAACCAGTCAATCCTAAAGGACATCAGTCCTGAATATTTATGGAAAGGACTGATGCTAAAGCTGAAGCTCCAATACTTTGGCCACCTGATGCGAAGAACTCACTCACTGGAAAAGACCCTGATTCTGAGAAAGACTGAAGGTGGGAGGAGAAGGGGACAAAAGAGGGTGAGATGGCTGGATGGCATCACCAACTCGATGGACATAAGTTTGAACAAGCTCCAGGAGTTGGTGATGGACAGGGAAGTCTAGCGTGCTGCAGCAGTTATTGGGGCTGCAAAGAGTTGGACATGACTGAGTGACTGAACTGAACTGGTGATAACTATGAAAAACAAACAAACAAAGAAATTAGGTAGGGCATCCCTGGGATGGTGTCTTTTGAACAAAGACCTGGAAAAAGTGAGGGAGTAATTCAGGCTGGTATCTGGCCTTCAGGCACAGGCAAGATACTAAAGCAGGAGTTTTGCTGGCAAGTTCAAGGAGAAGCATGAGGACAATGGTGCAGCTGGGAGGAGTAAAATTGCATTTTGAAACTGGAGGGTAAGAATACAAAGAGATATTATTTCCTGAGCACCACCAGGATAACATAACCCCTGTCCTTGAAGAATTTACAGTCTGATCACATAGGTTTAAATATATTAGAATAAAATCACATCCTCTGAAATAGGGCAACACCAATATACATGCTAGCAAGGTAATGCTCAAAATTCTTCAAGGAAGACTTCAATGCACGTGAACCAAGAAATTCCATATGTACAAGCTAGATTTTAAAAAGGCAGAGGAACCAGAGATCAAATTGCCAACATCAGATGGATCATAGAAAACACAAGGGAATTCCAGAAAAACATCTAATTCTGCTTCATTGACTACACTAAAGCCTCTGACTGTGTGGATCACAAAAAGTTGTAGAAAATTCTTAGAGATGGGAATATCAGAACTCCTTACCTGCTTCTTGAGAAACCTGTATGCAGATCAAGAAGCAACAGGTTAGAACCGGACAAGAACAATGAACTGGTTCAAAATTGAAAAAGGAATATGTCAAGGCTGAATATGGTCACCCTGCTTATTTAAATTATATGCAGAGTTCAGTTCAGTTGCTCAGTTGTGTCCGACTCTTTGCCATCCCATGGACTGCAGCATACTAGGCCTCCCTGTCCATCACCAACTCCCGGAGCTTGCTCAAACTCATGTCCATTGAGTTGGTGATGCCATCCAACCACCTCATCTTCTGTTGTCCCCTTTTCCTTCCACCTTCAATCTTTCCCAGCATCAGCGTCTTTTCCAATGAGTCAGTTCTTTGCACAAGGTGGCCAAAGTGTTGGAGCTTCAGCATCAGTCCTTCCAATGAATATTCAGAACTGATTTTCTGGTTTGATCTCCTTGCAGTCCATGGGACTTTCAGGAGTCTTCGCCAACACCACATGATGTATATGCAGAGTACATCATGTAAAATGTCAGGTTTGATGAATCACAAGCTGGAATCAAGATTGCCAGGAAAAATATCAATAATATCAATATCAAAAATATCAATATCTAAGATATGCAGATGGTACCACTAATGGTAGAAAGCAAAGAGGAAACTAAAGAGCCTCTTGATGAAGGTGAAAGAGGAGAGTGAAAAGGGTGGCTTAAAAATCAGCTTCACAAAACTAAGATCATGGCATCCAGTCCTATCACTTCATGGTAGATAGATGGGGAAAAAGTGGAAACAATGGAAGATTTTATTTTCTTGGGCTCCAAAATCACTGCAACAGTGACTGAAGCCATGAAATTAAAAGACACTTGCTTCTTGGAAGAAAAACTATGACAAACCTAGACAGCATTTTAAAAAGCAGAGACATCACTTTGCTGACAAAGATGCATATAGTCCAAGCTATGGTTTTTCTAGTAGTCATGTACAGATGTGAGAGTTGGAACATAAAGAAGACTGAGCACAGAAGAACTGATGCTTTCAAACTGTGGTGCTGGAGAAGTCTCTTGAGAGTCCTTTGGATAGAAAGGAGATCAAACCAGTCAATCCTAAAGGAACTCAATCCTGAATATTCATTGGAAGGATAGGCACTGAAGCTGAAGCACCAGTACTTTGGTCACCTGGTATGAAGAGCCAACTCATTGGAAAAGACCCAGATGCTTGGCAAGATTGAGGGCAGGAGAAAAGACTGAAGGGAGGAGAAGGGAGAGACAAAGGATGAGATGGTTGGATGGCATCACCGATTCAATGGACATGAGTTTGAGCAAACTCCAGGAGATGGTGAAGGACAGGGAAGCCTGGCGTGCTGCAGTCCATGGGGTCACAAACAGACGGACACAACTTGGCGACTGAACAATACACAGGTCAGTTTACTTCCTTGCCTAGCAGAAGGATGTGGATCCTTTGAAAACTGCTTTGTCAGACCTTTTACTGAAAGAAGAAACAGGTGATGAATGTTGCCCCCATCCGTGATTTTAGTGTTGGCTGCCTAGGGATGAACAAGAAATCTTCTGTACATAAACAGTGCCAGCAGCCACATCCCAGGGTTATGAACTGTGGCTTTCTGATCAAACATATGAAATTAACTCAAAAAAATGTTTTAAAATGTATTATTGCTAAGGAAATTATGTAATAAAGACAAAAGCTTCCCTATTACTTAAAGTAATGAAAACAAAAATAAAAATTTATAAGCTTCCCAGCTCTGACCTAAATTTGCTGTGCATTATTTTTCTACATCTCTTTCTACTTTAGAAAAACCACTACTAATTGCATTCACATTACACAGTATCAACCAAACCTGGTTTGGGTTTCTTCCAAGACCACCAACAGGCTCAAGTTACAGCAAGTTTATTAAATGTTTTTTTTTTTTCCTCCTCTCTCTTTTAAGCAGAAACTTAGAATGTTGTTACCTTTTGGAAGGACTAAATAGATAAATGCTTGATAACATTTTAAGAAGATACAAGTACATGAATAAAGGGAAAAAAGATTTTTTAAAAAATTCACAAATTAATAAAGGATTTTTAAAAGCAGAGAGTTTATTGGTGGCTGGGAGCCTGGAGCTAATGAAAAAAACATTTACAAGTTAGGTTTCCACCACTTTTCCTTTGTGTTCTCTGGTTCAGATGCTGCTCGCTGTGCTGTAGGAAAACCTGGAATTCAGCTAGAGATGAGAAATACAAGGAATCAGTGACCAGTTCACTCTCAACCAGTTTCAGCTCTCCCTTGGAAAGCAAACATGGTAAGCTATTATTTCACAGCTATGTTTCTAAACTCTTGACTGTAAAAGTATTTCTAACCTCAGTATTCCTATGATGAGCTCTATGGTTCCATTTGGGAACACAAAACCTAGGTATTAACAGTTCCCAGTGACCGAATCGCTCCAGTGGAGCTCCAACCCCGTGGCAGAGGCTGAGGCCGAGTGGAACCCTCCAGTTTCTACAGCAGATGCCACTCCAACTCCTGGTCCAATTCCTCATTCTCCTCAGTAGAGATCGCCTGCCTCGGGACCCTGTGGTTCCCAATGACCTCCTCCCAGCACCAGAAAGCAGGAGAGCAAATGTGGAGACAAAGGGTCAGCAGTTTCTGGCCTCAGACTTCTCAGGAACTCAGTCTTGTGTATTACCACCACCCTTATGTTTTCTGTTTCCTTCCTCCACCCTCTTAGGCCCACTTATTTCCTGGTGTCCACTTCTCTTATCAATTATCAGACAAAAGGACTCAGGTCCACTCTGCTGGAGGCAGATGTGAGACCATACTACGTTCCTTGCCCACTGAATTAGGAATCATTCCACTAAATCGGTCTTGTTTATGTTCAATGGCTCCATCTAACCTTCTGATTATGGATTTTAGCTAAAGAGAAAATAAACTCTGAACATTTCTTCCAAGTTACACAGAATAAAGGAACTGAACACTCACACAATGGAATATGATGCCATTAAAAACTGAGTTTTCAGGACTTTTCTGGCAGTCCAGTGGTTAAGACTCTGCGCTCCCAACGCAGCGGCTGCTAGTTTGTTCCCTGGCAGGGGAACTAAGAACCCACATGCCGTGTAGTGCGGCCAAAAAATAAACAAATAAAATTTTAATTAAAAAAATTTTTTGCAATTGTTTTCAAAGAAAATTTTTAACAGTTTTATTGAGGTATAATTTACATGCCACACAGTCCACCCACTTAAAGTGTGTTGTCCAATGGTTTTTAGTAAATGCTCCTAGCTGAGCAGTCCTCACCACATCCAACTTTTAGCACATATGCATCACCCCAAGAGTTTTGGTGTTCCTGCGAGCTTCTGCTCCAACTCCAGCCTCAGGCAAAAATTACCCTGCTTTCTGTCTAGATTTTTGCCTTTTTTGGAAATATCATATAAATATAATCATATAATAAAAGTTCTTTTGTGTCTGGCTTCTTTCACTTAGTGTAATGTGTCTGAAGTTTATCCGTGTTGTAATTTGTATCACTATTTTGCTTTTTATTGTTAGACAGTATTCTATGGACATACTGTATTTTGTTTATCTATTCATCAGCTGATGAACATTTGGGTTGTTTCCACTTTTTGGCCATTATAAATAATGCTTCATTGAACATCTGCATACTTCCTATAGACATAAGGCTTCATTTCTCTTGGATAAGTTACTTTGGGTGGTTTTTTGAGGTTTTGTGGTTTTTTTTTTTTTTTTTTTTTACTATTATAGCCATTCTGTGTGTAGTGGTATCTTACTGTGGATTTAGTTTACACTAAAATATTTAACAGCACTGAAAAATATTCCCATATAATATGATTGGAAACAAAGCAGGATATAAGTATATAGAATGACATCACATATATGTGTGTATACGTTTATGAAGACAAAAAGAAATACACTAAAATATGTCTTCTATCCTTGAAAAAGGATATGAGTTTTACTCTATTATACTTAACTGTGGACTTTTTGTATGAGTAAATATATAATTAAAATACATTTAAAATTTTTAAATATCGCTAAAACACTAAAAGCTACACAAGGCTCATCACTAAGAGTCAGGACATTCCCCAGCCCCAGCTAAACTCAATTTTATTATCCTTCATGAATTGTGGGAGTTTTTCATAGTAAATTTGCAAAACCAGAATCTCTGCCTTACAGCATGCTACTCGAACAGTTAGGAAACTACAAACCCAGGGCAAATCCAGCTCACTTTCTGTTTTCATAGGACCTATAGGCTAAGAAAAGTTTTTATATTCTTACATAATTGAAAAAATTAAAAAGAATATTTTGTAACATGGGAAAGCTATATGAAATTCAAATTTCAGTGGCTATAAATAAACTTTTATAGGAACATAGCCAGGCTCATTTGTCTAGGGTTCCTTTTTTTTTAACTCTCAGAGCAGAGCTAAGTAGTTTTCAGAGAGACTCAGTTCAGTTCAGTCGCTCAGTCGTGTCCGACTCTTTGTGACCCCATGAATAGCAGCACGCCAGGCCTCCCTGTCCATCACCAGCTCCCGGAGTTCACCCAAACTCACGTCCATCAAGTTGGTGATGCCATCCAGCCATCTCATCCTCTGTCGTCCCCTTCTCCTCCTGCCCCCAATCCCTCCCAGCATCAGGGTCTTTTCCAATGAGTCAACTCTTTGCATGAGGTGGCCAAAGTATTGGAGTTTCAGCTTTAGCATCATTCCTTCCAAAGAACACCCAGGACTGATCTCCTTTAGAATGGACCAGCTGGATATCTTTGCAGTCCAAGGGACTCTCAAGAGTCTTCTCCACCACCTCAGGTCAAAAGCATCAGTTCTTCTGCGCTCAGCTTTCTTCACAGTCCAATTTTCACATACATACATGACTACTGGAAAAACCATAGCCTTGACTAGACAGACCTTTGTTCGCAAAGTAATGTCCTGCTTTTGAATATGCTATCTAGGTTGGTCATACTTTCCTTTCAAGGAGTAAGTGTCTTTTAATTTCATGTCTGCAATCACCATCTGCAGTGATTTTGGAGCCCAAAAAAATAAAGTCTGACACTGTTTCCACTGTTTCCCCATCTATTTCCCATGAAGTGATGGGACCAGAAGCCATGATCTTTGTTTTCTTAATGTTGAGCTTTAAGCCAAAATTTCACTCTCCTCTTTCACTTTCTGCCATAAGGGTGGTGTCATCTGTATATCTGAGGTTATTGATATTTCTCCCAGCAATCTTGATTCCAGCCTGTGCTTCTTCCAGCCCAGCATTTCTCATGATGTACTCTGCATAAGTTAAATAAGCAGGGTGACAATATACAGCCTTGACGTACTCTTTTTCCTATTTGGAACCAGTCTGTTGTTCCATGTCCACTTCTACATGACCAAAAATATTTACTCTCTGGCCCTTTACAGAAAAAGTTTCTTGGTCTCTGTCTACCTACCCTTGATGGGTGCTTAGAAAAAACAAGCTGGTTCAGTTTTATTATCTTAAAGAAAATTCATTGGGGAAAAACCTTTTCGAGTAGCTACTCATTGTATCAATTCATATTAAGGTCTTTCCTAAAAATATAAGCTTTGTTTCTGAGAGCAACAATATCAGAAATGTTCAAAGCACTGTTTTAAATTATAACCCTCTATTTCTCTGCCTGGTACCTAGAAGGTCTTCATTACTTGTTGAATATCAACAAGCAAAGAGATGGGTAGATGAATAATGGATGGGTGGATGGGTAGATAGGTGGGTGACATTAATGGCTCTTGAGGTGCAGCTGTGAGATAAATGCCACAGCAAATCCCGCTGTGGGTCATGAGGATCCAAGAAAAGACCTGTCCTCATGAATCTCTAAGTAAGATGATGGTAACTCACAAAAGAATAATCACCAATGACCAAAAACATATGAGGAAGATCTTTAACATCATTAGCAAATCAAAAGTATGTGAATATCAATGACAATATTCACTTTTTAACCTAGGAGACAGTCAAGTATTTTAACATGACAATACATGTCCGTATAGGTAAAGGAAAAAGCACTTTCTTTCAGTAGAGAGGGTTATGCATTTTCCCAATCTTCATGGTGAGCAACATGATTATATTCAATATGTATCAAAAGCCTCTGACCTTTGATCCAGTAATTCCACTTCTAAGAATTATTGCCAAGAAAATAATCATGGATATGTGGAAAAGTTGACAGACAAGCAGAGCACTGTTCAAACTAGAAAGAGAGAAGAAAGGGGGGTGGAAAACCTACTGTCCAACAATAGGACTTCAGAAAATTGTGATATAATCGCATATATACTAAATTTTGCAATGATTAAAAGTTGATTATTTGAATATTATGTTTTGACATAGAAAGCTGCTCACAGTAACACTAATAAGCAGGGAGAAAGCAAGTCATAAAATCAACTTGCAAGGGGATGAGCCCATTTAAAAAAAAATGTTTACATAGAAAAAGCATTCAAGGATATAAGTTTAAGTGAAAATAATTATTATCTCATTATTTTTCTTTTTACCTATCTGCTCTTTTCTCATTTTCTATAATAAAAACATCACTGTTTTAATAAACATTAATTAATTATTATGATGCAAACAAACTAGGGTGTAAGCTCTTACAGAGAGAACTATACTCACTCATTCAACAAATGTCATATTCAGTTCAGTTCAGTCGCTCAGTCGTGTCCGACTCTTTGCGACCCCATGAATCGCAGCACGCCAGGCCTCCCTGTCCATCACCAACTCCCGGAGTTCACTCAGACTCACGTCCATTGAGTCTGTGATGCCATCCAGCCATCTCATCCTCGGTCGTCCCCTTGTCCTCCTGCCCCCAATCCCTCCCAGCATCAGGGTCTTTTCCAATGAGTCAACTCTTCGCATGAGGTGGCCAAAGTACTGGAGCTTCACTTCCAAATATTAAGACTTCATGAATAAACAAAATAGATCCCCGTTTTCATGGGTCTTCCATTCTAGTGTCTTACATATCTCATCTCTTATCTACCATCTCAGCAAGCACAGTTCTAGATATATGCAAAAGCCCTCATTTAGAAATCAGTGTTGGTTCTTTTTTTTTTTTAGTAACATTCAAGTTACTGCTAAAAAGTTGTATAGAATATTTTTCATGTTTAAAAATATCCTTTTCTGTATCTATAGTTATATTATCTCTTGAATTCCTAACATTACTTCTGTCTCTTTTTTAATTTAATTTTTAATTGGAGGATAATTGCTTTACAATATTGTATTGGTTTCTGTCATATAATCAACATGATCAGCCATCAGTATTTGTATGCCCCTCCTTCTTGAACTTCCCTCCCACTTCCCACCCCATCTCACCCCTCTAGGTTGTCACAGAGCACAGCATTTGAGCTCCCTGCACCATACTGCAAATTTCCACTGGCTATCTAATTTTACATATGGTAATGTATATGTTTCAACGTTACTCTCTCAATTCGTCCCACCCTCTCCTTCCTGCCCTGTGTCCACAAATCTGTTTGGTACATCTGAGTCTCCATTGCTGCCCTGCAGATAGTTCATTAGTACCATCTTTCTAGATTCCATACATGTATTAATATATGATATTTCTGTCTTTCTGACTTACTTCACTCTATATAATAGGCTCTAGGTTCACCACAGAAAGTCTGCTAGTACATTTATTAAATGCTTTTATGTTCACACACACACACAGAGGTTTGATCTAAATACTACAGCTTTTCTTGAAACTGCCTAGCCTATAATGCCAAAATGAGAACACATCTTCCTGGAGCAATTCTGCTTCAGTCCCCAGCCACTTGGGAAGGGGGAGGCTGTCAGATAATATTTCATGAATAGCGGGGCTTAAGTTACTTGGACCAGCTGGGGCTTTTCTTAAGCTACATTTTCCTCTGGCCAGAATATTCTCATGGCTGAAGCAGCCTGTTCAGTATCACTCCACAGAGAAATGGGTCTTTCTGTTTTCCTCATAACTGCAGACGCTGCTTCATTTTCAGGCTAGGGAAACCCATGGACCTGGTATTCAGTTATGTAATAACTGGCTCCCTGCTGGGGTAAGCCACGAAGAGACCTGCACTCAATTTCAGAAGACAGATATTTCTCCTTTTGGGCCAGAGCCGTTAGGAACGTATTGACTCAAAATAAGTACACACGGGTGTTTTCAGTTTCCCAGAAGTCTTGAATCACGAACACGTCAACTCACTGTTATTTTCTTCCAAATCTAGCAGTGAAAAGTTTCGGCAGTTTCCAATGGTTACCAAATATATCAACCATGCAACAATTTAAAAGGTCTTCAAAATTAAAGCCACAAGGACCATCATGTGATTGTCAGGCAAAAGTCATTAAAAACTGCATAGGGAGGCAAGATGGTGTTCTCAACACCTATGTTCAGATCTTAACACCAGCACGTTCTCCTGGGTGAATCTGGGGACAAGGTACTTGTTTTTTTTGAAGCTCATCAATACAATAAGGATAATGATAACCTGGTTTAAGGTGAGAATTATGCAAAGCACCTTGCTTAAGGCTTTGATTCAGGCACAAAAAGAATCTTTAACACATGGTAGCTCTGGTGCTCCTTTTCTCATT
Source organism: Aepyceros melampus (assembly GCA_006408695.1). Classification (NCBI taxonomy): domain Eukaryota; kingdom Metazoa; phylum Chordata; class Mammalia; order Artiodactyla; family Bovidae; genus Aepyceros; species Aepyceros melampus. The sequence continues at coordinate 166,712 of SJXQ01003685.1, read as the reverse complement.
ATGCTCATTCTTGAGCATAAAAAGGCTTAGTTGCAATGAACACACTGTGAAGCAATTTTTCTCCATGTATCAGCCTAGAGGGGTGGGATGGGGAGGGAGATGGGAGGGAGTTCCAAGAGAGAGAGGATATATGTATACCTATGGCTGATTCATGTTGAGGTTTCACAGAAAATAGCAAAATTCTGCAAAGCAATTATCCTTCAATAAAAAATAAATATTTAAAAATACTGAAAAAAATAAACAACAAACGGGCTTAGTTGGATGAAAAGTGAATACAAAGAATTCCTCTTTCCCCTTCCTCTGTTCCCAAGGGTTCCTCACAAAGCAGAAACAAGCATTACTTGCTACAGGAGAGAAGCCTGTAATGGAGTGTATTCCACCTAGACTCAGAGGAAGGGTTTGGAGTCAGAGAACTAGGTTCAAATTCCAGGTCATTCCTAGCTGCATCACCTCACACAAGTTATCTCTCATCTGTGTCCCCTGTGTCTCCATCTGTACAATAGCAATAAAAACAATACCTGTCAAGAAATTAACAAATGACTTAATAACACTGAAAAATAATACCTATCTTACAACAAAGGGTTGTTAGAAAGATTACATGAGAAAATGTTTATAAAGTCCTAATACTACCACTACAGAACCACGCCAAGAAAGTGACACATTTAGAACTTTCATTTGACTTTTGAACTTTATTGTCAACTCCTAATATGTTTTAAGTTCTTTATCCACACACTCCTCAAGGCCACAAAAGAACTAATCTCAGTGAAACTCAAAATTCACATCAAACCTTAACCTGCACACAGAGGAAATGACCTCAAGGTAGGATAGAAGAAAGGGAAGAAAAAATTCACTCAGAGTGCTAGACCAGGATTTCAGTTCTTCTGCGGCAATTTTCCCTCCTCCTGATCTCCTAACTAAAAACAAAACAAAACACCAAAAAGAAAAAAAAAATGCAATTATAGCCTCAATTTCCAACGTGATTCTTACTTAACACTGGTTCTTTGTGCTTGTTGCAGTATGGAGAGATAGATTTCATTAAATAATCAAACAGGTGTGTAGAAAACTACAATAGATTTCAGGGGCTGTGATGAGGGTGGGAGGGGAAGAACCCCCCAATTGGTTGACATGTTGACATCTTACCAATGACATTTTACCAAACAAGCAAATACATTTAAATAAAACAAACATGCCTTATTAAGAGAAGGAAAAGTTTGGGATTTCAAATATGCTTCTTGATGATATGGTGATTTCTAAAATACTTTCAGGACTGGGTCATTTCATACATCCAAATCCTGTTCTGGTATCAAGACCTGCCTCAGTTCCCTCATTTCCTACTCATAAGAGATATCTTTTAATTGCCAACTACTATGAGATGGTTGGCTTTCCTAGTGGCTCAGCGCTAAAGAATCCACCTGCAATGCAGGAGTCACAAGTTCAATTGCTGGGTTGGGAAGATCCTCTGGAGAAGGAAATGGCAACCCACTTAGTATTCTTGCCTGGGCAGTCCCATGGACACAGGAGCCAGGTGGGCTACAGTTCATGGAGCTGCAAAAGAGTTGGACACGATTTTGTGGCTGAACAACAATAGCAACAAGAACTACTATGTCAGGAGCTCTACGTATGTTCCGTTCAGTCGCTCAGTCGTGCCCGACTCTTTGCGACCCCATGAATTGTAGCACGCCAGGCCTCCTTGTCCATCACCATCTCCCGGAGTTCACTCAGACTCATGTTCATCGAGTCCGTGATGCCATCCAGCCATCTCATCCTCGGTAGTCCCCTTCTCCTCCTGCCCCCAATCCCTCCCAGCATCAGAATCTTTTCCAATGAGTCAACTCTTCGCATGAGGTGGCCAAAGTACTGGAGCTTCAGCTTCAGCATCATTCCTTCCAAAGAAATCCCAGAGTTGATCTCCTTCAGAATGGACTGATTAGATCTCCTTGCAGTCCAGTGTTACATATGTTATGTAAGCTTAATCCTAGCAATGATACCAAGATACAAGTGTTATTAACTACATTTTATGATGAAAACGTGAAGACCAATGAGTCTAAAATTACACACCTATTGAGTGACAGCACTGAGATTTGAACCCAAGTTTAAGCCCCAGGTACTTTCTCTTCCTCCCAACTACCAAATTACTTCTCTCTTCACTGCCTTTCTAGAGCAATTCCTGTCTGTTGCTATGCCCTCCCTCTACAGTGGTATCTTTTTAATGAATATATGTCTTACCTCCTTAAGAAGATTAAATTTCCTGATGGAAGGAACTCTACCCGTGCCTTTTCTCTATCCTCCTGACAACGATTACTGTTGCAGGGAGGCCCAGAGTTTAAGAAGCTATGTGACTTGCTACAGCCCCATGGGCTGTAGTCTGCCAGCCTGCTCTGTCCATGAAATTCTCCAGGCAAGAAGACTAGAGTGGGTAGCCATTCCCTTCCCCAGGGGATCATCCCAACCCAGGGATTGAACCTGTGTCTCCTGCATTGCAGGCAAATTCTTTACAGTGTGGGCCACACGGAAGTCCTGACTTGCTCAAGGTCACATCCAGTCAGTAATGAAGCAGGTTCAAACATGCAGATGCTGAAAAGCATCAATTATCATTCATGCTTAGTCCCCACAAAACTCACATACACTCTGATACCTGCTCCCATGAGTCAGTGTCTACAAATACCACCTTCTGCCCCAGGAAAGGAAGATGTCCTATCTATAGATCCGAGGAAGCCACAGATGATCCCACTATCAATCAATCAATAAATAAATAACAGTCTGATGACCCAAGGTAGAATTTGGATTTTTTTAACATGTGTAAGGAAGATGTGAGTCAATCATTAAAAAAAAAAAAAAGAAAAAACCTCCAAGGACTACTCTGGGGAGAGCAGAACTACTGCCCCTTCCCTGGAGAAAGTCTAACAAAGGTGCTCAAAGAAACTACATCTTGCCCCAGAGATTCTTTTTTTTTTTTTTTTTGACTGCACCAGATCTTAGTTGCAGCACACAGGATCGATTTTTCGTTTCGACATGTGGGATCTAGTTCCCTGACCAGGGATTGAACCCAGGCCCCCTGCATTGGGAGCATAGAGTCTTAGCCACTGGACCACCCGGGGAAGTCCCGCCCCAGAGATTCTTTGGAAGCTTCTGGGAGCCTTTAATTTCTGAAGCTTTAGCAATTTTGCCTTATTAGTAACCTTTGAAGACCTTCCATCTAAAACCCTGATTTTCTAAATAATACGATATTGAAAAAGAACAGAAACACCGAGAAGAATTCATTGAAATGCAGAGAAATACCACAGCACGGTCTCCACGCACCAGGTTCAAATCCCAGCTGTGCAATTTACTAATTAGGGAAACAAGAAGTTCACCTCTCTGTGGAAGAGTCTGCTCATCTATAAATTGGGAATGCTGAAAGAATAAACGAGATAAGGTGAATAAAGCAGTTAGCATGGTGTCTCGTACAGAGAAGAGAGGAAGAATTGGCAGAACTTAAGAATTTACCATCATCAACTTTTCCATGTTTGACATTTTTCATGATACAGTGTTGGAGGGGGTAAAATACATCTCTGTGCTGATTCTACTAAGGAGCCAACACTGAAGGATCCTTGCCAACTAGAGACAAGGCTAACATGGTAAGAAGCATCTCGAAATTATCCTCCAAGCCCCAAATTTTCAAGCTTCTCACCCTTCCCTCCAAAACCTCAAGCCCTTTCTTTCTTCAGAACCCTGCTAGGGTCCAGATACAGCACATGGGAAGAGGAAGAACCTTTCAGAGAAATCACACTGGGTTCAAACCCCAGCTCAGATACTCACTGGCTGCAGATGACTTAATCTCGTTGCACCTCAACACTCTCATCCTCAATATAAGAATAATAATTCATATCTCACAAGATTATTCTGAAGATTGGAAAGGATATGTGCAAAGTGCCTCACCCATTCCAGAGCCTCAGTAACTAAATACCGGCTCTACCTCATGGCAGTTATACAGTGGGTTCTGTGGAGACACTCTATGTTTCTCCCCCAGGGCACTCTGGAGATGGGTGGCTCCCAGGAGCAATGCATCCAGAGAAGATGAGGGAGTTGGGAAGCCTTAATCAGGGTATGGCACAGACCTGGCCAGTCTCAGCCTCTCAAACTCTCCCAGGGTCTAGAGAAAAATAACCCAAACAAATGAAATCAAGACAAGGAAACAGAGCTCTGCCCTCCTTCTAACCCTTTTCATGAGTGAATCTCAGTCACTGCACTTTGGTTTTGATTAGAAAGCTCGGTTATGCTCCCCCATGCCCTTGCAGTCCCCCAAGCCCCATCCTAAACAGGGATGGCCTCTTATTAAAGACAATCGTGCTTTAATCTATACACCAGAGCAGACTAATGATACTGTACTGGCTTTTGGTCCTTTGCCAAAGAGTGAACAGTGCCAACATTTGTAGACTTCCAACAGGAAATTAAATAACTGCCCTGCTGGAAATATGAACCAATTTACGGTGGTCAAACCTGAATCTTCCAAGACATGGGCATAGTTTATGCGTATCAAGCACCAGGAATGTTTGAGGAAGGAGAGATGGGAGAAATTCAAGATAAAACTCAATAAAGTTCTTCAAGGGGGACTTTGAAAATGGTCCTTTCCCTCCACTCTACCCTGGGTATATCCTTCTAGTAAGTACAGACCACAGGGCATTTACATCATGTTGCCCTGGGAAATAGTAACTGCCGAAACCTCAGGCAGGGCAGCGTTATAGCCACAAACTGAAAAGCACAAGCAAGCAGGAAATGCAAAACTCCAGTCTCCTCCCAATAGACACGTTCCACACTCTACCCCCTATGTTATGAAACACACATTTAGAAGCCATCCTACTACATTAAAGCTTTCCTCTTATACCCACAGAGAAGAGTAATGCTTTGAAAACTTTCTCTTTAGAGTCTTCTCATTGTTATACTCAATGAGGTCAGGAACCATATCCATCTTTTTCTCCTCACGCATGCCCAATGCCCAGTACAATGGCTGGAACTCAATAAAATCACTCAATAAAAGGAAACTCTTTCTACTGTTATTATAACTATCATTACAGGCATGCAGGACATTAGGTAGACCCTCTCAGGATGATAGGTGTCCAAAACAGATCCCTGCCATCCTCAGAGTCCTGTAATACAAAGTAGCAAGGAAGATACCTACCATGGACTAAATATCTGCCATGTACCAAGCAGAAAGCAAGGTGTTTTTCTTACTGTACCGCATGTAGTCCTCACAACAAGCCCAGGAGGTGCACATTCTTATCCTCATCTTGAAATGAAGACAAGGCTACTCAGCGAGGCTAAGGAAGGTTTCATGGAACAGAGGCAGCACTCGAGCCCATATGACTCTTATTTCTTCCCCAGTCCATAGCATTATGGACTCTCTACTTCTTTCCCAGTCCTGTAAGGTACATAGCATTAGCTCCATACTATGGACCAAGAAACGGAGATTCAAGAAACCCTTACTGGTGAAAATCCATTAAGGCACTCTCCTCAGATCCTCTCTCTTGAATCCAGCTGAAGGCTCATTTTCTTTCAAGGGGCTGCTAACACATTTCTCTGGTGATAGAACTGGTTAAATGGTTACATGAGACAGGACCCTCTAGAACAGTCACTGGGCACAAGGCAAATATTCAATGCTTAAAAGAGTTAATAGAGTTCTGCCCGTGACCAGGTTCCAAGAGTGATGGCTATTGTGGGTTCTACATAATCTCCAGCTGAGTCACTGCTCTTCTTGGCTTCCAGTCACAGATGGCATGGTGTCCCCACTCTCCCCACACAATGACAGATGATCACAATCCCTGCAGGGGTCCAGCAGAGGGCGTGGGCTGAGGCAGTGCCTCTTAATCGCCCAGGAAGCTTTTTCCAAATAAGCAGGTCTCTCCTACCTCTGTACTGCCCGTGTCTGTAGTTCCTGGGCAGGAGCTATGCGTGGATGATGTATAGCGGGCCCCCAGGTGATTCTGTACTTTCCTCCAATTAAGAACCTCTGGGATGGAATCTCTCAAACTCACCTGAACAGTCAGATAAGCTCTCACAGACCCATCATCACTGCAGAGAAAGTAGCTGAAATCACTGTTTTGACTGAGAAAAATAAGTTTATAAAAGGAATTATGCTTTGAAAGTTAAAAGTCTCTCACCCTTGATGATGCTATCATTATTATTATTGTTATTAGTTTCATCTTCATACACAACGTAGTATATTATTAGATCTACACATCCTCCTAGCTTCCTTTCATGAACACTCCAAAAAAAAATTATGCACGCATACACACAAAAGAAAACAAGAAATAAGTCAGTCCTATTTCCACAGCAAGTCAACAGAGAAGGATTAGGTATTTTTCCTTTAATACAAAATTACAGGCCACCACCCAAGAAACAAAAAGACAACCACACTTCAAAAACAAAAGAACTGCTTATCCAAAAATGCACAATATTTGAAGATTTAATGCTCTCAGATTAGCATAATTACTGGTATTCCCTTGGCTCTGCTTTTTTCCACATCCAAAAAGTCATCATCACTTCGAGACTCTCACCAACATCAATGAAAACAAAAATGGGTAAAGCTAATTTTTCTCCCATAGAGTAACCTATAAGATGAGGGCTGCTGAGGGTCAGGTGATTTCAGGCTGGCCAAAAGACCAACCACCAATTATACTGTATTTGCAAAAATAAACAAACAGAGGCCAGTAATAATACTCCAGTGCCCTGGTGCTTTTTCTCCAAAGAGATCAAAGCTGTAGACAGAAACAAATTAAGTGAGAGGGAAAAGGCTGGTGGAGAGGGGAACGGGGCAAAGTAGATCCAACTTCTAGCTGAGAGAAATAGAGACATTTCAATAAAATACAGAAGTAGTAAAGAAAGAAAGTGAAGCCACTCAGTCATGTCGGGCTCTTTGTGACCCCGTGGACTATAGCCCACCAGGCTCCTCTGTCCATGGGATTCTCCAGGCAAGAATACTGGAGTGGATTGCCATTTCCTTCTCCAGGGGATCTTCCCGACCCAGAGATCAAACCCAGGTCTCCTTCATTGCAGGCAGACGCTTTAATCTCTGAGCCACCAGGGAAGCCCCACAGTAGTAGTAAGAGGCTGCAAAGTCACTGCCCTGATCCTTTAAGCAACCTGAAGAGCTACATTTGTCTTTTAAAGGAGTTGTCTAAAATCACAGGGACCTATACAAGCAAGAAAACAAGTATGTGAGAAAGCTGGGGAACCTGTTTCTAAGAGGTCATACCAGGCTAAGGTTGTGATGTATGATTTTGCCTGCTTGTTGAAGGTCACAGAAGATACCTGTGTCTGCCCAGAGCTCCAGGACAGCTTCTTCCATGGAAACAAAAGCAGAAGAGCATTTCTGACCCCAACCTGACTGAGACAGGTCTCAGGGCAGCTGCCTGACTCCCCAAAGCTAAAATGGTCACAAGAACTGTTTCAGGTGTTGCCACTTCAGCAATCCAAACCAGTATGCAAAATAACTGGTTGTATGTAGAGCACAAAAGAGATAAACTATTCAGCAATAGAAGGGACGGATGGGGAAAAAATCTTGATTAAGGGTCACATATATTATAAAAGCTTCATTTAAAGGTTAAATATAGGGTTTTCCTTGGTGGCTCAGTGGTAAAGATCTGCCTGCCAATGCAGAAGATATGGGTTCAATCCCTAGTCCGGGAAGATCCTGCATTCCTCAAGGCAATTAAGCCCATGCACCACAACTACTGAGCCTGTGTGCCACAACTACTGAAGCTCAACAGCTCTAGAGTCTGGGCTCTGCAACAAGAGACGCTGCTGCAATGAGAAGCCTGTGCATCGCAATCAGAGAGTAGCTCCGGCTCCCCGCAACTAGACAAAAGCTCGCGCAGCAATGAAAACCAGGCATAGCCAAATAAATAAATAAAATTATAAAAAATAAAATAAATAAAAGTCAAGTATCTGTGTTAAACAAACCCACAAACTGACAACTAAGTAAGTGGGGAGAGGAAATAGCAAGCTCAATGACCTTTCCTGAATATATTTTCCAGAATAAAAGAAACAAATATGCTTTCTATCTAAAGCAACAAATACTTTTCTGTCTTTGTTTACTGGACTTCTCACCCTTAGTGTAATTGTGAGTTTAAATCATTCCTCTGCTACAGAGAGAAATCCATCTCATCTTCACATTAGTTTCTGACATGTCACTCCCTCAGTCCATATAGCTTTGGGGCATAGACTGCCCATCAATTTAAAGCCAGAAATGTTTATTAAGCATCTATTTGGTGTCAGGCCCTGTGGTAGGTAGGTTCTGCAGTGGTGAAAGATATGATAAGGGCACTGGTACTTACTCTGTAATAAGTAAGGACATACACACACATTCAATGACACTGGAAGGTGGTGTGTATGAAGTGCTGGAAGGCATTCATTCATTCAATCAATCAGTCAGTCAGTGTTTTATCGATTGTCTGCAATATGCTGGGCACATGGTTCTAAGAGAGGCCCTTTCAAATAGGGCAAAAGGTTTCCAGAACAAGGTAGCATTTAAACGCCTCTTACCACTACATACAACATTGCTAAACAAATGAAAAGTCTCCCAATCCCGAAAACTTAACCAAGATTCACCTTTCCAAGGGAAAAAACATGATTTTTACTTAGCTTTCTCTATATAACATAACGAGCTGAATTTTTAGGAGGAGTGTTTTCAAGAGTGTGCTTTTAATGATGAGTAACCTCATTGTTGTCTAAATTATTTAAAAGGTTAAAATTTTAAAAACCAATTTTTGAGAAACCACCATACTATTTTCCACAGTGACTGCATCAATTTATATCCCAACAGTGTACAAGGGTTCCCTTTTCTCCACACCTTCACCAACATTTATTATATGTGCTCTTTTTAATGACAGCCATTCTGACAGGTGTGAGGTAATAGCTGACTGTGGTTTTGATTTGCATTTTCCTGATGACTAATGGTATTGGGCATCTTTTCATGTGCCTTTTGGCCATCAGCATGTCCTCTTTGGAAAAATATCTATTTAGGTCTTCTATGCATTTTTAAATCAGGCTGGTTTTTTTTTTTTTTTTGATGTTGAATTGCATGAGCTATTTACATATGTTGAATATATGTTGATATGACCCCTTATTGGTCATGTCATTTGCAAATATTTTCTTTCATTCAATAGGTTGTCTTCTCAATCTGTCAATGGTTTCCTTTGCTGTGCAAAAGCTTTTATGTTTAATTAGGTCTCATTTGTTTATTTTTATTTTCCCTGTGTTAGGAGACAGATCCAAAAAAATATTGCTATGATTTATGTCAAAGAGTGTTCTGTGTTTTCTGCTAGGAGCTTTACAGTTTTTGATTTTACATTTAGGTCTCTAATCCATTTTGAGTTTATTTTTGTATATGGTATTAGAGAATGTTCTAATTTCATTTTTTTAGATCTAGCTACCCAGTTTTTCCAGCACCTCTTACTGAAGAGACTGTTTTTTTTTTTCCATTGTATATTCTTACCTACCTTGTCACAGACTGACTGTGAGTGTGTGGGTTTATGTCTGGGTTCTATTCTGTCCCATTGACCTATGTGTCTGGGTTTGTGCCAGTACCATACTGTTTTGATGACTGTAGCTTTGTAATATAATCTGAAGTCAGGTAACATGTGGTATACATAAACACACACACATACAATGAAATACTACTCACCATAGAAAAGAATGAAACATGGAACATTGCCACTTGTAACCTTGTGACAACATGGATTGACTTTGAGGGTATTATGCTAAGTGAAATAAGTCAGACAGAGACAAATAGCATAGGATATCACTTACATACGGAATCTAAAAATTATAACTAGAGAATATAATAAAAAAGAAACAGACTTGCATATGTATAGAACAAACTAATGGTCATCAGTGAGGGGAGGGAAGGAAGGGGAAATACAGGGGAAAGGAATTAAGCAATACAAACTATTATGTAGAAAATAAACCACAAGGATATATTGTACAACACAAGGAATATAACCAAGATTTTATAATAACTATAAATGAAGTATAACCTGTAAAATTTGTGAATCACTATATGGTACACCTGTAACATATACAATAAATTGTACATTAACTTCAATTTTTAAAAAAAGGAAAAAATCAAAAACCAATCTTTTCCTTTTTCATTTTACTATTCCATGGCTTGAAACCCCCAAGACTAATATCTGCTTCTCTTATTTCAAAGGAGCACTTAACAACATTCAGAGGCAATGGGACTTGGTGGAAAGGTTTCAGAATAAGTCACACCAGAGTTAGACACAGCTCAATCCTTTCCCAGCTGTGTGACCTTGGCAGATGACTTTGCCTCTCTGGGCTGAATTCCTCCATTTATAAATTGGGGTCAATAATTCCTCCCGAATAGTAAGTGGTATGAGAATTAAATGAGGCAATAAAAATAAAGCCCTTAATAGAGCGCTCAACACATATAAAGCCTAATAGATGGTAGTTATATTTTTAATGGCATTTAAACACTCAAATTTGTATTATAGGAAATAATCCTCCTAAATTCTGCCTATTTCATAAGTATTCCTGTTCTTATTTTATTTAAAGGGAAACTGGGACCTGAAGTGTCACAAAAAGTTCATTGTCAAGTTATGTACTTAATAAATTCAGAATTTCTCTCCATTTGTCCATTCATTTATTCATTCAACCAAAACATAGTGAGTCTATGCTATGTTTCCACCCTCCTGGACCTTATAATCTAAAATAGGAATTAGCAAAATGTTTCTATAAAGAGCCACATAGTAAGTATTGGAGCCACTGCAGACCATACAGGACTGATGCTGAAGCTGAAACTCCAATACTTCAGCCACCTGATACAAAGAACTGATTTATTTGAAAAGACCCTGATGCTCGGAAAGACTGAAGGTGGGAGGAGAAGGGGACGACTGAGGATGAGATGGTTCGATGGCATCACCAACTCGATGAACATGAGTTTGAGTAAGCTCCAGGAGTTGGTGATAGACAGGGAAGCCTGGCATGCTGCAGTCCAGGGAGTCTCAAAGAGTTGGACACTACTGAGTGACTGAACTGGACTGACTGAGGCCATACAGTCCCTGTTACAACTACTCAACTCCAGCATTGTTACATAGAAACCCCCATGCTGCTGCTGCTGCTAAGTCGCTTCAGTGGTGTCCGACTCTGTGCGACCCCATAGACGGCAGCCCACCAGGCTCCCCCGTCCCAGCGATTCTCCAGGCAAGAACACTGGAGTGGGTTGCCATTTCCTTTTCCAATGCATGAAAGTGAAAAGTGAAAGTGAAGTCACTCAGTCGTGTCTGACTCTTAGCAACCTCATGGAATGCAGCCTTCCAGGCTCCTCCGTCCATAGAATTTTCCAGGCAAGAGTACTGGAGTGGGGTGCCAGTGCCTTCTCCAGAAACCCCCATAGACAATGTATAAATGAATGTGTGTGGGTATGTTCCAATAAAACTTTATTTACAAAAACAAACCACAGGCCACATTTGATCTGGAGGCTTTAGGTTGCCAACTCTAACCTAAAAGAGGGCTTCTCAGGTGACTCAGTGGTAAAGAATCCATGTGCCAATGCAGGAGATGCAAGAGACATGAATTTCATCCCTGGGTCGGGAAATTTCATCCCCTGGAGTAGGAGATGTCAACCCCTTCCAGTGTTCTTGCCTGGAAAATTCCATGGACAGAGCAACCTTGCAGGCTAGAGTCCAGGGGGTCACAAACAGTCATGCTGACTGAGCATACACACAATCTGAAAGAGTCTTGTTTTACTTCCTGAAAGCTTTTACCTATTGGAATTGATTCCAACTTGGACCTGAGGCTCCCTGGTGGCCCAGTGGCTAGGATTCGGTGCTTTCACCGCCACAGCCCAAGTTTGATTCCTAGTCAGGGAAAATTTTCTTTCTTCCAGTGTCTGCACTCACAGGTATCTTCCTCTTCCTGCTCCACTCAGACTTGTGTTGGGTTTCCCTGGTGGCTCAGATGGTAAAGAATCTGCCTTCATGGCAGGAGATCTATCCCTGAGTCAGGAAGACCCCTTGGAGCAGGAGGGAATGGCAACCCACTCCAGTATTCTTGCCTAGAGAATTCCATGGACAGAGGAGTCTGGCAGGCTACAGTCCATGGGGTCACAAAGAGTCGGACACGACTGAGCGACTAACACTGCTAGTGCTGGACCTGAGGAGGCAGAGCCAAAGGTAAGGCAGTTCTTCCCAGGCCAACTGCCTGAGCCATCCAGACTTCTGGACGGCTTTGCCCCTCAATGAGTACAGGGAACTCATTTAGTTTAGATTTAAACTCCAGTTTAGATTTCCCAGGCTAGGATATTGTGAGTGCTAAGTTGCTTCAGTCATGTCCAACTCTGTGACCCCATGGACGGTAGCCCACCAGGCTTCTCTGTCCATGGAATTCTCTAGGCATGAAAACTGGACTGGGTTGCCATGCCCCCTTCCAGGGGATCTTCCCAATCCAGGGATTGAACCCACATCTCTTGCATCTCCTACATTGGCAGGCAGGTTCTTTACCACTGGACCACCTGGGTAGCCCTGTAGTCCAGCATCACTTCCCAAAACACCCTCCACAGGCATCCCCAAACCCTTCCTCCAGCTAAATGAACCACCAGCCATTCCCCCAAGGGTGCCATCTATTTTATACCTCTATGCCTTTGCACAGGCTGACTCCTTAACCCAGTTGTCCTTTCCTATCTCTTTTTCCTGGAAATCACCTTCAAGACCCTTTAACATCCAGCTTAAATCCATCTTCTCTATGACATCCTCAAGACAACTAGTCCTCCAAAATCACAATACTAATACCATCTATTGCTATATTACATTATTTACACTATATGTGTGTGTACCCAGCCCACTGTAAAGACTGGAATTGTGCCTTTTCATCTCCAGAACTCAGCACTGGTTCTGGACATGGTTAAGTAAAGAAATAAAGCATACCTTCTATTTCTATGTGATTTCCTAATACACAGGAGAGGTTCAGGACTAGACTACTAGGACGTGCTCAGCTGCACAGTCATGTCCAACTCTCTGCAACCCCATGGACTATATCCCACCAGGCTCCTCTGTCCATGGGGTTTCCCAGGCAAGAATACTGGAGTGGGTTGCCATTTCCCACGCCAAGACAACTAGGAAGCCATCAACAAAAAGGAGAATAGAAAATGTTCCCAAAACATCTCTCAGCTCCTCTGGCCACTTCCCAAGAAGCAACATTCTTCCTCCAAATCAACCCAAAGGCTTTGTGACCAAATCCATTCACCTGCTAATAATTTCCCAGCACACCTATAAAATGAACATATGTACTAAATTCTCAAAATGGGCTTCTCTTGTCTTAATTGAATACATTTTTCCTGAATAAATTTTGAATGTTTTTCCTCCCCCTACACAAACACCTGGTTTTAAGCTCCATGGAACCTGGGCAAGTTGCCTGCATCCAGTCTGTTTGCAGCATTGGAATCCAAGAGTTGGTGAATTAAACTGCTGATGAATTTTCTTCATTTTCTGAAATTGCCCCTGCTAAGATGAGTTAACCAGCATTGAGCTCTCTATACCTTCTTTGTCAGCCTATCAGAGGACCTTCTTTGATCTTCTTGTGTGCCTTGCTTTAAGAAAATCTTTTGAGTATAAAACACTAAATGTCTAATGTATTCTTGCCTATGGAAAGGTATAAGGAGACAGTTTTAGTTTATCAAGATTTTCTTACACAGATACCTTCGAGATTCCATATCCACTGCCTAAAGTGAAGGATACTCAGCAGCAACTTTCTCTCTTAGTTAAAAGAAGAAAAACTCATTTGGTGAAACTTGGCGTTCCAGGATCAAGAGTCAGACTGGAGGTGGTCTCAGGTTTTCTGAAGTGCAGAGAGGGGCAGTGCCTCAATTCGAGACTTCTTTAAAACATGCCCCACAGAGTAACAAGTACAATGCATATGTGACACACAAGATGCTAATTCAGACACAACTTGGAAGCAGACCAGGTATCTGAGATCTACTGTTTTTGAGTCTCTTTTGCACTGAAATAGAGAGATTTCAGCTCCAGGCACCTCTTGCTGCTCTTTCTGGAAGACTTTCTGTCTTCCTTTGCTCCCAATATGTATAAACACTCTACACACAGCCTTTGTCACACTGTGGTCATCAGTTTGTCTTTCCATCTCCCTCTTGATGGCAGAGAGCATGTTTCTGGGTCCCTGTAGACCAATTAGGCTGGTAAGTGGAAGTGCTTAGTAAGTATCTGCTGAATAATTTTGATGGCCCTGACATTACCTTTTCCAGATCACCTGCAGACTCTGCAATGTCGGATCCAAGGCTGGCTATGGCTCCAAAGAAAGCATTTAAGACACTGAATACAGCAGGTGGCCTTGGCATCAATATCCCTTTGTAGTCAGTTCCAGGTGGCCATGGATCAGGTTGTATGACAGGATGACCACATCTAGCCCCAGGGTCCCTACTGATAATTATCTGTGTTCTTTTGAAGACATCTTATCTCACTAGAATCCGGTTCATCTGAGATAAGAACTATATCTCTTCCTGGCAATACTCAAATTATGTGGCTTATATACTTCTTTTAAATAAGAAAAAATTTAAGTCCTGTACTTCTAGACAATATAAGTCAAAGCTATGTGACTGAGAGGCACTATAGATTGGTTTACTGATTCTCCCCTCTCTTACACCCTTTTTAGCCTCTTTATCTATAGAGACTAGAAAATGAAACTCAAATTTACAGCCTCCTCTGCATCTGACACAGTTCTGGCCAGTGAAATGTAGGTGAAAGTCACGTGAGAGACTTTCTTTCCAACATAAACGCGTGCACTGGATTGCTACTAAAACTATATGGTAATAAAGGTAAGGCAAGTATTCATTCATTCATCCATTGAGGCAACAGCCATTTACTAAACACCAAATTACTGAATTAATTAGAATACAACTATTAATTACTGAATTAACTAGAATACAAAATAGACTGCTGTACCAAGAAACCCCAAATTACAAAAACTTAAACAAGGTAGAAGTTTCTTTCTCATATACACATTCTTTTTGAAATAAAAAGTCCAGTTATTCAGTCCAGGGAGCTTCTTAGGTAGCTCAGTGGTAAAGAATCCACTGAGGAGGATTGCAACATAGGAGAAGCAGGTTCATCCTCTGAGCTGGGAAGATCCCCTGGAACAGGAATCTGCAACTCACTCCAGTATTCTTGACTGGGAAATCTCATGGACAGAGGAGCCTGGAGGGCTACAGTCCATGAGGTCACAAAGAGTCAGACACGACTGAGTGACTAAACAACAACATTCAGTCCTGGATAGCTAGACTTTCAACTCCCTCAGGGTTATTTCTTAAGGTTGGATGTTCTCAAAAGTCCTTCCTAATTGTAAGATTCTGAGAATCTAAACTAGACTCCTGAGATCTGAAACTTCTTAGGATAAAACTAAGGAACACCTCAATCAAATAAAGAAGTTGTTTATGCAAAGGTCCCAGTACAGTGTCTGACAAATAACCGTGTTTATTTTTAACACTGGTTTTTTTTTTTTTTTTTAAAGAAAACACAGTGTTCACTCTTCAGACAACTCAGGGGTGATGAGGATCCAGGATGCTTCCATCTCATTGCTCTGCCATTCTGAAAGTATCACCTTTACTCATACAATTGAAGATTGTTCACACACATTCCAGCCTAAGAATAAAAAAACAGTAAGAGATGGCTCACTTGTCTGCTTCTAAGAGCACAACTCAGAAGTTAAACCATATTACCTCTATTCACATTCCTTTGGCCAAAGCCTGGTCACAGGACCATATTCAGCTGCAAGGAGAGCTGGGAAATGTTCCAGAGAAAGCCCCTATTACTATAGATGGAGAAGAAGAGGAAAGAGAAGGGAGGGAGGAAGAAAAAAAGAACAGCAACCACAGCAACAGCCATTAACACTGGGAGGAACAAGTAGCAGCCTCTGCACACACCTATACACCGGGCACTGTGCTGGGTACTGGAGGCAGAGATGAATGAATCCTAGTCCTTCCCCTCAAAGAGCTCAGAGTTATTACTATAACCTGAAAAGTGTCCCTGTGCATTTGTGTTACCAGAGACCAGCAAAGAGCCCTGCATTCTGCTCATGTTTAGAAACTATGGACTGACCTCAAACAGTAGGAGCAGCAAATATCCCTACCCAGGATCAATATGTACTGGACTTGAGAAACAACCGTGGCTGTGGCATCATCCCTGCCCTCAGGAGGGTCCAGGCTAGTCAAGGAGACAAGAGGATACAAACGCATGAAAGAGTGAGGCAGTTAGGAACTGCAAAGCCCAGTGCCAAATGTGGAAAAGCTCTCTGAAGCCTAAGACAGCCAGAAATGGCTCTGGAGGAGGAAGAATAACATCAGTTGCCTCCTGCCCACAGGACAGATCTTGAATGAGATGTTGGGCTGTGAAGGCAGGAGAACTAAAAGGCAGATGCTGGCACCAGCTCAGTACATGAGAGAGCCCTGCAAAGCCCAGCTGGGTGGAGGAAGACCCTACCCTCTTCTTTCATCAAGCAGAAATCGTCCTAGATAATCCGAGCATGCAGCAGCAGCTCCCCCAGAGAGACAGCCATTGAATCTCCATATTCCAAATACAAACCACCCAAACCCCAGCTTTCCTATCATTAATGATTTCATGGTCCCAGTGAAAACTGCATTTCCCTAAAGCAATTTTCCCAGAAGTGGCAGAAGGGCAGAGATTAGCTGCAGGTTGCCATGGAGAGCCTAAGAAGACCATCTGCCCTGGATGGTTAGACTTTCACCTCCCTCAGGGTTATTTCTTAAAATTGGATGCTCTCAAAAGTCCCTCCTAATTGTAAGATTCTGAGAATTAAATTGGACTCCTGAGATCGGAAACTTCCTAGGATAAAAGTAAGGAACACTTCGATCAAATAAAGAAGTTGTTTATGCAAAGGACCCAGTACAGTGCCTTACAAATAAGTGTGTTTTCAACACTATTTTTTAAGTGTTTACTATTCAGTAAAGACTAGTTACTGTCAGTTTTAGATTATTTATATTAGTAGTAGTAGTTTGTTGTTTCTTTATATTCATAGCACATCTCACCCAAAAAAATTTAAAGTTGCTTACAATATAACAAATAAGATAATAGCCAGCACTTTAATTCATAGCCCATAAATATATCAATAAGACAAGGAAATAAACCAGGAAAATACAGTACAAATTTAAGAAGGTCACAATTTCTAAAATGGAAGTTATGAATTTTCTCTGAGTTTCCCTGAAGCCAAAGTAGAAAAAGGAAAACTAAATTATTTATAAAATATATAACATATGAAAGGCACAAACAGGCTAACCCCCCCCAAGGACTCATTTCAAAGTATTGCTGAGCTGAATGCTAGTTCAGGGTACTTAATCCAGGTACATAAAATCTTAAGAGAAAGTCAGGGGGCAGGAAGGGGATCCACTGGTAATAACACTGAGGAATTACTGGACTAAACAAAGTCAAACAGATTTTTCTGTTGCAGGGCCTTAGAACCTTTAATATGTTCTAAGTCTCCAAAGAGCAGCATAGTGTGCCTTACTTATAAGCCAAGGACACAAGCATTTTATATGAGGAAAAATGCTCCTATAGATGGATGAACAACCCCTACTATAATTTCATTATGATCATTAAAAGACAAGACAGATTACTCTTTACCAAGAAATCATTTTTTTGTCTTTAAAAAAAAAAAAAAACAAGCACAAGTATTCTCTCATCTTTCCTCTCTTAAACTGTCTTCGCAGTTTCATTCTAGGTAGTGCATTATCTGCATAAAAGATTACACTGTAGAGCCTTTTCAATTTGGCAGTGGACTTCCCCTTTCCTCTTTCTGTTATCTACACATTTCTGGAGGTTTGTTATTGTTCAGTCCCTAAGTCCTGTCCAGTTCTTTGCGATCCCATGGACTGCAGCATCCCAGGCTTCCCTTCCTTCACTACCTCCCGGAGTTCACTCAAATTCATGTTCATTGAACAGGTGATGCTATCTAACCCTTTCTCCTCCATGCTCTGCAGCCCCTTCTCCTTTTGCCTTCAATCCTTCCCAGCATCGGGGTCTGGAGGTAGAAAGGATCTATATTCTCCTCTCCATTTTAAAAGGAAGAAAAAAAGAATCCCACAGAAACTGAGCTTCAAGGTCACACATAGTCAATGACCGGAGCTGGTCCTAGAGCACAGGCCTCCCAACTCTGTGCTGCAATCCTCTCCCTCTGGGGGTCCTTCCCCTCCCTAATCAGGTGTTCTTTTATCTTATTGTGTGTCTGCAGGTGGGTGGCAATGCTGCTGACTTCTTTCTGGCTCCATTTGGGCCCTTTTCTTTCATCCATTAATTAAATCATGCACTTTCCTTATGGGGGAACAGAATCTTCAAAAGAGGAACAAGAACCCTCCCTTTTGGAGCATTCAGGGATTAAAGTTCATCTGGCTATGGAATGTTCCCCAGGGACTAACCGCATTACTGAGAGGAAACTGCTGAAAGCCAGTGACACATTAAAGACACATTAATATGAAAACGTGAAGAGCGAGCTGAGCCACAAGGACAAGGTCTCCAGCATTCCCAAGATGAGGCCACCTCCAGGGATATTCAGGTCCAGGGGACTACTTAGGATGCCTTCAGATGAGCACTCAGTCATAGCACTGTCCACTGGAGTGACCTCAAGAGATAGCCTTGGGGAGTGATAGATATAGTGGCACCTCCTTACAAGAGGAGAGTGTGTGGCTGGGCCACGGCCACTCCCCGCTCAGCGGAGAGTCCTGCGCCAGGGGCATGGAAAAGACAGTCCTGAACAAAGATCTGCGTACTTTATTTACCCAGCTTCACCAGGCTTCTTCACTAGTCCTGGGCAGGATGCTTTCCAAACACAGGCATACCTTGGGGATCAGCAGGTTGGGTCCAGATTCCACAATGAAGGGAATATCGCAATAAAGCGAGCCACATGGATTTTTCAGTTTCCCAATGTCTAGAGTACTATACCTAAAAAACCAATGTGTATACTTTAATTGAAAAATACTTTATGGCTAAAAAATGCTTATCATCATCTGAGCCTTCAGGCGAGTTGTAGTTTCTACAATAGTAACATCAAAGATCCCTGATCATAGATCACCATAACAAACAATAAAGAAAAGGTCTGAAATATTATAAGAATCACCAAAAATGAGACACAGATAGGAAGTAAACACATGCTGTTGGAAAGCTGACATTGACAGACTTGCTCAGCACAGGGTTGCCACAAACTTTCAATTTGTTTTAAAAAAAAAAAAACAAAACCTACCTGCAAAATATAATAAAGCAAAATATGCCTGTAAACATCCATTCAAGCACCATACTTTTTTATTTAAAACAATCATAGATTTAGAGGAAGCTGAAAAAATAGAACACAGAAATAGAACTCATGTTCTCCACCCCACCCCCAGTTTCCATGGTGGTGACATCCTACATAACTATAAGAGAAAAGTCAGGAAGCTGACTTCAGGATATCCCTAGGCTTCACTCAGATTTCTCCAGTTTTATGTGTGCCCAGCTGTGACTGTATTATAGCCTACGCAGTTTCTTCACGTGTAAAGTCGTAAACCCACACCGCAATCAAGATGCAGAGTGAGGTCCTCATGCTACCATTTCATAATCCCATTTAGCCCCTCGCAGTATCCCCCACCCAGTCCCCAGTGCCAGGCAACCATTCATCTGTTCTCCATCTCTAAAATTGTGTTATTTTGAAAATATTATATACACATATTTTTTAAGATTAGTTTTTGTTCATTCAGAATAACTCCCATGAAACCTCTCCTACTTGCTGCACATGACATGGTTCACATCTTTTTATCCCTGAGTTGTGTTTCATGATATGGAGGTACCACACTTTAACCATTCACCCATTAAAGGACATCTGAATTGTTTCCAAATTTGACTATTACAAATAATGCTATTATAGACAAGCATGCACAGAATTCCATAGGGATGCAAGTTTTCATACATCTGGGACAAAGGTTTATCAGTACAATTGCTGAGTTGTAGGTCAAAGCTTTTTTTCAAAAAAGCTTTGATGGAGTTTTCTGGAAGTGTATATTTCACACAGTCCTCTGAGGTCCAGAAGCTATGGATTCTTTAAGGCCATTCATGTATTAATGCAAAAGGCAAAATTAATGCAAAATTACATTTCAGTAATGATAGCACAGCAATTATCCATTCATAATAAATGGTTGAATGGTTTGCACTAGGGTTCATATAAAATAACCTGATAAAATATATAAAAAATAAAGTTAGATAAAAAATTGTATCAGCAAGTAATATTTATTAAGATCCTGCTATAAGCTAAGAGCATTACATTATTTCACTTAACTTACACAAAAGGGGCTTCCCTGGTGGTCTAGTGGTTAACAATCACCTACCAATGCAGGAGAAACAGGTTTGATCCCTGGTCTGGGAAGATCCCAAATGCCACAGCACAACTAAGACCCTGCGTCACAGCTACTGAGCCTGTGCACCGCAACTACTGAAGCCGACCTTCCTAGAGCCCATGCTCTGCAACAACAGAAGCGACCGCAATGAGAAGCCTGTGCTTTGCCACAAGAGTAGCCCCAACTCAACACAACTAGAGAAAGCCTGTGCGTAGCAACGAAGACCCAGTGCAGCCAGAAATAAAATAAATCAATCTTTTCCAAAAATACATTAACAATTAACAAAGCACATCATTGATGAAAAAATTTAAGATTAAAAAGGGTCATGTAATACCTCCATGGTGGTAGTTCTGGTATTTAAGACAGTTCTGGGATCAGGGATTATGCTACATTCTAGAATTCCCAAAAGCCAATCAAACGTCAAGGACGAGAAAGACTTTCTCAGCAGAGCAGTGCTTCTAAAATGTTAATGTGCATACAGATCATTTGGGAGTCTTGGTAAAATGCAGAGTCTGATTTAATAAGAGAA